>CM076678.1:102690218-103285218 GCA_038501925.1 Xenopus petersii | reverse complement strand
ATTATATGGATACCTACATGGAATAGCATTCAGAATAAGATTTATAAATGTTAATGTACTTTTTTTTTAGATATGCTTAAAACACAAGATTGATGATTTATACCAATATTTTGTACATTTTCTACCTTGCCATAAGTTAAATTCATGCATGCCAAATATCTAACTGTGAAGTATGTGTGTGTGTGTGGGGGGGGGGGCGTAAACACAAATTTAGGAATGCTGACAAAACTGTTGCACAGGTCAAGGCAAATGAATGTTGTCTCCATCACTAGGCACAAATGTAACTACTACAATAAAACATGTAGCTAATCCAAAAACACTAGTTAGAGGCATGGTGTTAAGTATTAATTAAGATTCATGTGGTGTATTCTCCAGGTGAAAGGTGACAAGCTGCAAAAAAGGTGGAGAATACACCAAATGTACCATGAGCCTTACACAGAGGGCTGCCATCAGGGGGCAAATTGTCCCGGGCCCATGGCTTCTATATGTTAAAGCGGGCATGGCTGTGCTGCATTTCCTGAATTTGCCAGGCCCCCCTCGAACTGCTGAAGTAGGAGCAAAGTTGCGCCAAAGTAACGGTCCCTGGATACCAACATTGTAACCTATAGGGGGGCCACACCAACAATGCTTTTTTTCTACTTGTAGGGAGGGGGGGCCAAGAATTTTTTGTTGTATGGGGTTCTGCAAATTCTGATGGTGGCCCTGCTTACACATATTAAACGTGAAGTTGACCAAAACTTGCATTGGCTCTTCTTTGCTGCAAGACAGTGAGATTTGTCCCATGCTTGCCCAAGACATATTCTCCTATAAACTGATGGCTAAGGGAGATCACAACAGAAAGGCTGCATGCTGCTGTGGGTCAGTAATCTTCAGCCACTGATTTGCTACTATGTGGTTTGTGTAGTGTGGCAAAGACCATGGCTACGCAGGGGATTCCTGGGAACTACACGATTTAAGAGGCATACTGTTATGGAGAACACACAGCTATTTAGATTGCAGGGAATTCCTAACACATTGGCACCCTAGTAAAATAGCCTTTCCTTGTGAGTGGGGCATTAACAAAATAAGCAATAACATTCAAATCAGGAGACTGACAGATTGCTAGTAGCAACGGCACATTGCCAGCAAGCAACTGAAGGCAATAACTCACGGCTTGTTGAGCTGACATACTGGAGGCAATTACACACTGCTTGGAAAACTGACAATCAGCAAGTGCTCAAATAAGTATTTCTTTCATGTATGAAGCATGTCCCGTTCCCTCCTGCACTTTGTCCACTACATGTTGCCAAGGAAATATTGACACAGCTTAAGATGGCTTAGTGGCAGGGACATAACCAGAGAGGAAGCAGACCCTGCGGCTGCAGGAGGTATAGGGGCCCCCATGAGGCAATGTCAACATATATTGGTAAAATAGGGCAACCTCTGGATATGATGGGGGCCCTAAAATTAATTTGCTGTGGGACCCTGTAACATCTAGTTACTCCAGTGGCCGCCAGGTTATAATGACATTGTGACATCCAGCAATGAACAGCACTGTGAGCATAGTTCACATACCCCAGCATAAAATGTCACTGTGACCAGCTCCCAGCAATCCCAAAATAAGATTACACTGTGACACAGGCACAGAACAGCAGTGACTTAGGGGCAGATTTATCAAGGGTCGAATTTCGAAGTAGAAAATACCTAGAAATTCGACCATCAAATTGAAATACTTCAAATATCGTAGTCTAAGTATTTTTCAGCAAAATTGGCCATCCTGTCATCGAAGGAAAACCGTTCATTGGAATGATTAAATCGTTTGGATCAAACGATTTTAGCGTACAATTTACTTCGATGTGCAAAGACAAGAAAATGGTTGTAGAAGGTCCCCATAGGCTAACATAGGACTTCATCAGGCTTAATTTGGCGAAGTATTGAAGTCAACTTTTTTTTTAAAGAGACAGTACTTCGATGATCGAATAGTCCAACGATTTTTACTTCGAATCTGCTTTACAAGTGAGAAACTAGAAGGACAACTTGCAGCAGGCAACACAAGATCGCCCTACACGCAGCAGCAAGTCACTAGTCACCTGATACTCGATCTCCAGAGTGGCATCCTTCTTCATGGGCTGAAAGAAACACTCCTTGTGCCCCGCGGGGAGGGTAAAGGTATAATCGCTATCCACAGACTGGGAAAAGCCCAGGCAATGCCGCACTGTGTATTGGATGAGCAGCATCAGGAACAGAACTGCTTCCTTCCCCATGATGAATAACAACTGCCCTCCACGACCCCTGTCACTTCACACCGGCAACAGACAAGTAGAGTAGGAAGGCAGACAGGCAAAACCCAGCACTAAAGCATGTGCCGAACTTCCCCACTAAACGATGGGCGTTACCGGAAGAAAAGTTTAAAGCCAATCACAACACGCTCCTATGGAGGCTGGGCGTCCCCGGAAGAGATTAGCCAATCACTAAGCGCTCCCAAGGGGATTGTGAAATGTAAATCATAGTCAGCTTGTCGCGTTTAGTGCAGACTTGTGTAAACATTCACTGCAGCTTCCGGTAATAGACCTGGAGGGAGCACACATAGAACTTACTGCGCTTAGCTAGTCTTTGCAAGACAGGTCTTTAGTAACCAATACTCGCGTTGTCAGGGTACATCTAAAACTACAACGACCTGGAATTGACAGCTGCTAAAGGCAATTCCCATTGACTCAGTGGGCTTCCGTACTTTGTGACTGTAAGTGCTTCAAATAAAGATTTACAAACTTCGGTCGGCGTCTGCGCGGCATTGCCATAGCAATCTGTTCGGCGTACGCCCGCCTGCCCTTTGTTTAATTACGACGTCTCCTATTGGCCAAGGGCCCAAGATTTTGTTTTCGACGCTAATTCAGTTCTCCAGTCATTGGCGCCTGCACCGGAGCTGTCAGTTGGGGCGGAGCTTATTTGTTTGTGGAAATCTGCTTGCGGTGTGGGAGAAAGTGAATGTGGGGCGTCGTAATACTCATTCACCACGAGTGCCCTGCTGGCTGTGGTAAGTGGGAAAAACATGTTTTGCTCGGTACGATCTGTTTATACACTCATTAGCGATCTTAGCGATCATTCTCTGTCAAGAGGAGTTGGTCTGTGTGAGGGGAGGTTGCCCGATATGTGCCTTCATTAATATACAATATAACACTGGTTTGACATCGTGTGAAACCTTTACTTTAACGCCATGCCGTTCCTATACACCCATTCACTGCTGCTATCACTCATGTGCTGCTACTTCCGCTTCTTTTCTATACTGCACTCAGTCTCTTATTCCAATGAATGTTTCATGGTTGCTAGGGGCAGTTGAACCCTAGCAATCAGTTTGCTCAAATGGCAAACTGAAGAGTTGCTGAATAAAAAGCTAAATAACTCAAACATCACAAATCAAAAATGAAAACCAAATGCAAATTGTCTCAGAATATCGACAAATACAAGAGTCCTCAGCACTCAACCCATTATCAATATATTTAAGACAGAGACATTTTGTGCATACTGCTACTGAAAAATGCCTTACCCTTTAAACAAAACAGGGATTGTTTGTCCATATATTGCAATATATTTAAGCTGGCCAACTACGTCAAAGTCATCCCATATCTGGCCAGTCCTATGCTCAATTTTCATCTGATTCATGAATCCGATGCAATTTGAGTGTAGGACTGGTCAGATATGGAATGACCTTGAATAGTTGGCCAAAGATGCATAGATTTTAATAAGAGATGTAATGGGTTGAGTGCAGAGGACTCTTGTATTTGTCTATATGTATTTTGTGGTCACCGCCTCATTGCACCCACCGCCTAATGGTTTTAAAATTAGTGGTGAGCACAACTTTCCCTTGTTTGTCTCAGAATACCCTCTACATCATACTAAAACTTCATGTAGAGGTGAACAGCCCCTTTAAAGGGTTTGTTCACCTTCCAAACAGGCCTGGATTTGTGGAAAGGCCGCCAAGGCCTGGGCCTAGGGCGGCAGGATTTTAGGGGGGCGGCATGCTGCCCAACCACACCCACATTGGTTCAAAAACACTGGGGATGCGCTGGAGATACAATAATTTTTTAAATTCCCATGTGCCAATCCCTATTGCTCCAGATGGTCCAGACGATGAAAATTTGCACGTATAAAAGAGAGGGGACAGGGGCAACAAATGTTAGTGTCTCTGGTGTTTGAGTCTGGCAGCTCAGTAATTCACGTGCAGACGCTAAACTGTTACAATTTTGCTACATTTACTTGATACATTTCTCAGCAGCGTCTCTTGAGTATTAGCAACTATTGTATCTATTCTAACAGCTGCCTGTAATGAAAGCCAGAGATTATGCTCAGCAGAGACAAAGATAAAAAATGTATCAACTAAATGTATCGATTTAGAACAGTTTACAGGGTCGACGACCCCCCCAAGCTGCTTCAGAAGGTGAAAAATGACACTTTACACTTCAATATTAGAAAAATGGTCACACATAGAGAATATAAAGTCATTGAAAAAAAGTCATTATTTCTGGTGATCTATCTGAAAACAACTAGTTGTTTGAAAATGAACCACCCCTTTACGGATGTCAGGTGACATAGCAAAAGTATAATCTTACACAATTGTGCATAAAAACATAAATATCTTAGAATTTCTTTGTCCAATGCTACTTTATTATTTGGGGAACTCCACACAAACATATCTTAAGCTTTTTTAAAAGTAAACATAATTTCAAGCAACTTTGCAACATACATCAATTAAAAAATATGCAGACTTTTCATGATTTTTATTGGTTTCTGTCAGTTCCCTAATCCTTGCCCCCCTGCTCTCCTACTGATCTGTCTGACTACTTTGCTGAGTTGTCTGACTATTGTTACTTTGTCTCAACAGCCATCTGTCCTCAGCCTGCATCCTCCAAACCCCACAATTCCCTGCACACGTGATTTCAATAAGGAACATAACAGTGCAATGCATTGTGGGTTATGTAGTTCATGGATGCTTTCTGTAAGCTGTGGAGAAGTTGTTACAATTTGTAACATCAGTGTTTAGTCCCTCCTTCCCTGCCAGGATTTCAAATGATGCAGAAAGAGAAGAACTGCTAAACAGCATAGAAAATGGCATTTATTCATACTTTTTGAAGAAACATTACTGTGATGGGTATATTATGGGTTTCTGTGTTATGTGGGCCTCTTTATCAAGTTTTGGTTTGGATGCCAGAGTTCCCCTTTAATATAGTGCTTCTGTTGTGTTTTTAACTGTGTAATAAAATAACATGTGTAATTGTTTTATATAGGAACTATATTATACAAATGGAATTAAATATGCCGACATATAACGATCAAATAGAAGAACCAACAGATGGTCTGCTGTTAATGGGCAAACTAATGCAAGGAGAGTGGAGTATAGAGCATGAAGATGAAAAACGGTCAGTGTAAGTTTTTACATGTCTTTCACCACAATACTGTTAAGAAAACGACACAGGTGTAGAGCGGGTATAATTTAATCAGAATTATTACTTGTGTTAGTAATAAGCTATTGGGTTCATAGCACATGGAACTTTTTTCAGTGCAGTGTGTTGGGGTGCAGCATTTCTGGGATACATAAAAATTCTGCACCCCCATAGACTTGCATTGAAATTTAAACCTTTAGACAAGCAACATGGTATGATGAAGAGACCCAAAGAAAACATCCACTTATAATGGAGTCATCCCAATACTTAGACACATGGCAACAGGAACAAAGAAGACTGGAATTCACACCCCCCAGGAGTCATCAAATAAATAGATTGTTGGCTATATACCCATTAAACCCTACATAAGCTGAAGTTATATGCTGTTACTATATAATATTGGAAAACTGTTAAGAATGTATTCACATTATTATTATTACAATGTACAAAACTACATAATGGAAACATACTTTATTATGTGATAAAAAATTAAATAACATGTTTTCTTTTGTTTTTGTTTTTTAAATGTTAATATAATTATTGCTTTTAAAGATATTTATATAGCTACTTATATAATTATTTCTATGGACAGTAAAATAACGCTGCTAATGTCAAAAGATAAACTGTTTTTTTTTTGTTTAAGGGAACGAAAAACGGAAATTTTAATGCTAATTTGTAGGTCTTTTATATGTACCATACCCAATGTTGATAACTCATTCTGCTATCATATTCAGTGACCATTCTAGTGAGCATTCCCTAAGCAGAGTTCCACTCGGGCTCACTTTGGAAGATCTTGAGCAGTCCTGTAAATCCAGAGAGAACCTACTTAGAAGCAGGAACACAGTTTCCCAGAATGCTGGGAACTCTCTAAGGACATTCAAAGATAAGGTAGTATTACATTTTTAATTTGCTTTTAAGGGTTGTGGATTTAAAAACATTACAAAGCACCATGCTATTAATTTGCATGTTTTTTTTCCAGCCCACCAACTCACAATCTGGATCATTAATAAGAAACACAGAACAACAAAATAGACAATTAAAGGAAAAACTTAATTTTCTTCAAGAACAAAATGCATCGCTGGTGTCCCAAAACCACTCTCTCATGAATAAGATTGACTGTGTACAGACAGAATTAACAAAGTCCAGATCTAGAGTATGTAGTATTTAATCTGTAACATTTCTCAATAATACTATTTGTTACTGTATTTTACAGTGGAAAACAGGAAATTCTGGTATTACTTACAAATAGAATTATAAAAGTAGTGTAATAGAAAGAGTGCATCAGCATTTAAACTTTTGGAATATTGTACAGTATCAAGGTCACATCTAAATGAAATACACTTGTAATCCTGTTAGAGGTACTTTATTCTTTACGATAGCAGATTTTATCAAGCAGGAGTATTCTCTACAGGATGCTTCTGTTTAAAAATAAAGCCCTAAGCTTGTATTTCGGGCTGGAAATGCCTACTGGGACATCTTCAGGCTGAAAATTGCCGGTACTAGTACTGACATTGGTTGTTCAGTGGACATGACATTGGTATGCTTTATTAATTACTGCACCTTACAAATATATTTTATGTACCAGAATCACTAAGTAGGACATGTACTAATTGTCACCCTGCATTAAAGCACCGTTTCTAGGATTATTTTACATATGAGAAATAGACTAACGGCTGGATGAATAACTGGTAAAAATTGGTTCACCAAGGTTAACCCCAGAAATGGTGAAGGATCTTGAGTGCCCCATTACAGTGGAAGAGATGTCATGGGCCTTATCCAGTTTACCCTCTGGGATATTTCCTGTACCGGACAGTTTGCCAGTGGAATGGTACAGATCAATAGCAAATATAATAATTCCAATTCTGTTAATAGTTCTGTTTGATAGTTGATAAGAAGACTCCATCCCGGAATAAAATAAACTTTCTTAAGTTAGTTCTATTCTATGCTCATAAAAACCTGATTAGGAACTGGATGAGAAAGTCTCCTTTAACTGTATTACAATGGGTAAATCTTGTTGAAGGGGCACTCCCATTGTATAATTACTTATGCAATGTGAGGGCAATTACAGTTATTTTTAGAAGGATGGAGTTACTGGTTAGATAGCTAAAGAGTGGTCTCCAACAATTATGGTATAATTGTTGGATAGAATTTTTTTTCCTTCTCTTGTCTCCCTGTATGATTAGTGTTCCCTGCCTTTAATGGTGTACAAAAGGATATCTCCTACAGAAAGCTCTGTTTGCAAAATCAATAAGAATGGTATATTTAGGAACAGTGTTTTGTATATTTTTGCATCTATAGGTTTAGCTGTTTCCATTTCTTGTGTTCATGTAATTTTTTGGACTTTTTTCCTTGATTTCTACTTAATTTTATTTACTTTATTAATGTAATGGAACCAATTAAAAAATACATATGAGAAATATCCTGCATCATATATCAAATGTCTGGTTTGTGCTTAGTTTCCCTTTAAAAGGCAGGTTTAAATAATGAGAATTAACATGTTTGTGGCTACTTCTTGTAGTATTGCAGCTTGGATTCTTTTGTAGGGTAATTTCATTCTTGCAGTACAGGTTGTCAATAAATTTGATACTTTCTGCATTATAAAATAATGGCCTAAATATAATAGGAACACAGATCAGAATGGTGTGAGCCTATGCTTATCAAATTGTTCTCCAGCTAGGCATGTGGGTTGACAAATTGGTTGTGCTAAGATGTATACCCTGACTTATTTACATTGCCTGTTTGCAGGATATTGTCATAGAGTACTACCTTTTGCTTTAAGTTTTTTTTTTTTTCTTTAAGATCCGCTATGTTGAGTCTGCAATTGGAGCAAGGGCAATGAGATTACCTGATCTGGAGGAGCGGATACTAACCTTGGAAGCCAAAGCTGATGCTCAAGAGAAAGCCCTTAGGTAAGCAATGTGTTTTTGTGTATAGACTAGGATAACTGATAAGTATTCTTAACAAACAAGCAACTGTACATGCAAATTATAAAGAAAGTTAGTTTCACAGTGGGGGTGCATGTATGATGTCAGTTGTCTTATGCATGAGATATAACATAAATACAAATACAAAATGTTCGATGGAAACTAATAAAATTGTATAAAAGCTTAATGATACCTAAAATAAATAATATATAAGGCCTATAGCTGGAGCTGATAAAAGTGTTACAAATTATGTTCTCTTAGCTTCTGTGGAAGGTTGTAATTTTTTAATATTACATAAATGTTTATATTTGATCAATTTTTCTTTCAGGTTATGTTAAATTATGTCATTGTTGTTTTAGAACTACTGAAGATCAGTTAGAGCACAGTCGGCATATCTTGGCTGAAAAAGAGAGGATTCTGCAAACGTTTAAAGAAGAGATGAAGACGTTGAAAGAAGAACTGTTTGCATCCTGTAGGTTATGTAAGAGGTATGGTCTAAAATTATTCAACCCTTCCAGTGCCAAAAGTTCAAAAAAGAGCCTTGAATGTCGAATTCTATAATGTTTGTTACAAGTTGTTATTTAGTTGCCTTGCCAATAGTTCTTTAGATTGAGATTGGTTTCATAGTCATTAGAGACAGGGATGCATCTTGCTAAGCTAGTTTGACTCTAATTATTGTATGTATTTCGTTTTACCTTGTAGAACTGAAAAACAGAGAAACGAGGCACTTTTTAATGCTGAAGAACTTACAAAAGCCTTTCAACACTACAAAAACAAAATGACTGAAAAAATGGAAAAGGTACTTTATACTTCAAAAATATCTATCATGCCAAAGATAAAAGTGATACTATGAAAAGAGACAATGGATCAAATACATTTTACACAATAACATTTTTTATACAGATCCGTTGAGTGTGGTGTTCTATATTTATGGATACACCTGCACCTCATCTGACTTTTTTTCTTACACGAGTGTTCCTCCTTAATTCTTCATTTTAGGTATATTAAAGGAAAACTATACCCCCCAAACAATGTAGGTCTCTATTAAAAGATACTGAGTAAAATAGCTCATGTGTAAAACCCTGCTTCATGTAAATGAACCATTATCGTAATAATATACTTTTTTAGTAGTATGTGCCATTGGGTAATCATAAATAGAAAATTGCCATTTTAAAAAATAAGGGCCGCCCCCTGAGATCTTAAGATTCACTGTGCACACATAAAAACCACATGTAAGGTCACATGAGCCAATTAACAGACAGAGTTCTGCCTTTTGCTTCCTCACTTCTTCCTGTTACAGTTAGTGTTGTAGTATTTCTGGTCAGGTGATCTCTGAGGCAGCACAGATAGTCACGAAATGGTGGTTCAAGGCAAGAGATGTAAAAGGGCAATATTTATGTAAATATATGTTCCGGTTTGGTAAGATTCTTTAATTTGTCATTCAATTTGATATAAACTATCCGTTGCTTAAGTTTTAATTTTTTTGGGTATAGTTTTCCTTTAACAGCCTGTATGCCACAAATCCCGGACCCCCATTATCTAGCTTTAGGATTATGTTTATGCAAACATATTTATATTATATTTATAATATTTTCAAAAGGGTTTTCAAACTTTTAAGCACCATGGTCACTATTGGTTGCCAGGGAGTATCTTGGCCTGTACTGTTCCACCTATAGGTGGTAGGGCTGGTTAGGTTTCTCTCCACGCTTTGCTCTATTTGTGTCTGTTTATTTGCTATTTGGCTATTTATGGACTTGCGGGCTGGTAGTATTTAATCAGTTTTACTTTTCCCAAATATTGTTGAGGTTTATTCGTTTAGGTGGAAACACAACTTCCCTCTTGAAACTGATCTTTGACAAGCCGTAATATTTATTTCTTCCATTCGTTTTTCATTTTCTAGTATGAATCTTAGTTATCATTTGTAAATAGTTGTTCTTATTGGATTTCTAGTATTACAAATTACAAAGTTTGGGGGCAGTGGAAAGCATAAAAGATGAGTGGTAGGAGGTAGTGACCTGCCTCCTGGTAGGAGGGGCTATTTACTCCACAGAACGTGATCATGAGTTATTGGGGGATGTGTGTAAAAATTCTGTTTGTTACTACTAACTAAAAATGATTTTGTCTGGCATAACTTTAAGTTGCTGCACTGAAAGTATGTGTGTGTGTGTGTGTGTGTGTGGCAAAAATGTGATGTGCAAATCCAACACTTTATCTCTATTTCCAGAAATCAGATGGTGTTTATATTCTGGTCTTTGTCTATCTTATTTCTTTGTTATTTCCAAAAAGGTTAAGGAAGAAGGGGAGCTGCTAAAAAAGAAGTTTTCAAACTGTGAAAAAGAACAAGATGCTTTGCAGCAAAAATGTGTAATGTTGGATACTGAACTGGAAAAGTCAAGGGATGCCTTAAGGTATACTATAGTTAAATTACTGCAGAAACATATTTTAAACAAATATACGTATCAAACTGGCTATTGTCAATGTGTCTCCCTAAAATGAAGGGCTTGTTCCATTAACTGCTTTCAGGATAGTATGAATTATTGCCTGCATAGATCATATATGTAAGTGTTCGTAACTGCAAGGGATCATGTTAAATTAATTTGCACTGTATTAAATCATTACTGTTTTAGGGATACTTTAATTATAACTCCTTACTATTGATTTTCAGAAATTTACAGTCAGAAAATATAAACCGCCAAGAGAAGCATCAGTGTGTTGAAGCCAAAAATGCAGAACTTATTACTCTGTTAACACAGTCTAATCAGAGAATTCTTAGACTTGAAAGTGAACTTGAACATAAAGAAAAAGCTCTCCAAGAAAACATTGATGAGAACAAAGCAATGAAAGATTGCCTCGCAAAGTCCAAACAGTCAGAAGTAAGATTTAATTCCGTGTGTATGACAAAATGTTCTCCTTTGTGTTTATAACTACAGTATTGCCGGTGTACATAGTTTTTAGACTAGGGACAATGGCATGCACAAAATATGTTACTTTTTTTTTAAAACATAGCAACAATATGTAGTGTCAAGTAGAAATAAAAGCAACTCAGTTTTTCTTAGGTACTTGTCTTTGAAGCGCATCTATGTTTTTTTTCTATTTTTTATTTTGTTATTCATTTATAAGACAACAACAAAAATTTGGCAGGTCAGTTGGATAGGAGATTAGGATATCAGTTTTCATATATATCAGTCCACAGCTGAAAACAGATATAGGGGAGTACAATTATAAGCAACTTGCTTATAGGGTCATTCTACAGCAAGTACAGTTATAATATTAGAGGGCTCCTCAGAATAAAGTGCCTCAGGACATTCATCCAACCACAGCTGCTATACTGTTTCTCATTTTGTAACCAAGTCCACAGTGAGGCAAAAAATCAATGCAGCATGCATACAGGGCAACACCATGGTAGAGATGTTTAAATGTTAATAATATTAGGCAGTAACAGGAAAAAACTAAAACCACAATAGACTTTGAAATCTGAATATCTTCAGAAACAGAAAACTTTATTTTATGCTGTTTAGAGTTATTTTTATCAGCGAAAACTCTCAATACTTCTAAATAATTGTGTTCTAAATATGTTGAGAGCATAGCTGCTGTTTAAAGTTCTAGTTGACTATAAAGTTACTATAAAGATCATATGTGGGGTTCTGCAACCTGGCAGCTTTTGTTAATTGTTTGTTACGCTATTTCCTTTGAAACTTTATAATGACATCTAGAAATTAACAATATAATGAGAATTTGCAGCATTCCTATATGGTCATTGCCAGTAATTTCATGTTATATAAAATGTGTGTTTGCACCTTCATGCCAATGTGTAATTATTATGCTCAATGTACTTTCATTATGACTTCTACACCCAGCCTAGCTAGCTTGCTTGTGTATTGTGAACTGACACTGTAAATTACGTTTAAATATTTTTTTTATCCTTTCTTATTGTGAATAGATGATCTCTGATCAGCCAAAAGAACAACCTGCAGATTCTGCTTCTGATGGAAAGCTTATTGCAGACCTAAGGTATTTGTTTGATAAATTTGTTCTGTGTCACATTTTGTCACTTGGGCATATACTTTATGGCCATAACATCTTCAAACATTAGGATTAAACATGATAATTAGATTATGGACAACTTGTTTGTGCACTGGTAATCTATCGCAACCTTTTTAGCTCAAGAAATATATAACTGATTCAAACAATAGGCAAAAAGTATGTGCGGTACTCACTCTGTTCATTGAACTATTGATGAACATGCTGTGTACTGCCAATTCAAGCTCAAATAACAACCATATGCAAATAAAATGTAAATCTACCCCTATGGTGCCCCTATTTGGTATATTCTGTATCATAGGCTGAACACTGCAGAATTTGTGTCTAGTAGTAAGGGGAGCATACCTTAAAACAGGATACCATTTCTCAGTCGTGTATGTTTGCAAGTTTAGTAAATTTACAGCCAATTATATAATAGAAAAAAATAATTATGAAATACTATATCACAGATTCTACAAATTGATCTGTTTATTTCTAGGGCAAAACTGTTGATCAGAGAAGCAGAAAACAAAGAACTTCAAGCTGAACTTGTAAACAGGAAGTTACTAACCAACTGCTATAGAAACAGTCTAGAAAAGAATTGTTTGGGTGCACTGGAAGCAGAACCAGTGAAACTGAACCTACAAAATACAGGTAGATACAGGTGAACTAATCATACAAAGATTTCAAGCTTGCCACAAAAAAAGACATTAACAATGGCTTATTTTCTTCACTTTTAACTGCAGCAATATAGAAAAATAGACAAAGTTCACATGCTGTGAACGAAACGCGCGTCGGGCACATACTCTTTCACGATTTTAATTTTGTTAGGCAGGGCGTCGCAAGATACCTGAAAGAAATGGGATAGTTATCACCACTGGGAGGTTGTTACACTGTGGGTGAAGGGGTTGGTGTGGCTGTGGTGCTGGGACTGGCTTCTTTTATATCCTACAACACAATTAATGCTTTTACCATTGAGTAAATTTTTTGCTCCTATTTAACGACCGGGAGGGTGTTCACTGCGGGAGAAGGGGTTGGCTTGGCAACAGTGGGTAGATGGAATCATAAGTTCATCGCCGCAGCAATCTTAGAGCTGCACTCACTTATTACCTCTTTCAGTACCTGGGAGCGTTTATACTGTGGGTGAAGGGGCTGGTTCGGAATGGTTGGGAAACGGAACCTACTTCTGCTACCAACGCAATAAATCTAAGAGTCGCACCTAGATAGTGCCTCTTTCGGTCTAAACGCAGCAGTCTGCTATGATATTAATATTTTAGAAATTATATGCTGCGGTAATATCAAATTTAATGTATAAGATGCTATGCATGGTGGATTACCTTTGTCTATGTATATAAGGCTGATACCAGTACACAACAACACACCACCATATTATTTTGTGGGATTGTTCGGCATATATATTGCCGCAGAGATTTGTTTTAAACCCACTATCCTGTGGCATCTCGCCTCCCTGTACCTAACGTGTTTTTAACAGTGTTAATCTGGACTTTTATTAACACATGTTGTGGGGTAGACATATGACTGTGTTTTTGGACTAAGAGGGATGGGAAGATGCAATGCAATAGGTCAAGTTTTTTATTTGATGGGAGGTGCTCCCCAATACGCCTTAATTATTAACTGCAGCAATATATTGCATTTCCTTCAGTAACACTGAGAGTAAAGG
Organism: Xenopus petersii; assembly: GCA_038501925.1. NCBI lineage: Eukaryota > Metazoa > Chordata > Amphibia > Anura > Pipidae > Xenopus > Xenopus petersii. The sequence goes on along the minus strand of CM076678.1, from coordinate 103,271,176 downwards.
ATTACATTTTCTTTCCTGTTCTTCTTTACCTTATAAGCTAATACAAAAATAATATTTTAATAAACATCCATATCAGAACTACATACTAACATACATCGCAAGCAGATAAGGAAGAACATGTATATTTAGGCTTTATTGTATACCCTTTTTACATATATATATTTAACCTGATAACAGGTTGCACAATACGCAAAATATTGGAACAGTGGTCTTTTATTTTTTCTCCGCTATTGCTATCAACATCTTATATAGTCTATATACTCAGATCAAGCTATATCTGTTTTCACCCCTTGATCACAATGCACATTTCACACATTACAGCAGTGGATGCTTTTACACCTTTAAATTAACTATTCGTATGATGAAGACATTTCCTTAAAGGAACAGTAACATTAAGTAAGTGTGCTGCACTAGTAAACTAGTGCGCTTGCTTCAGAAAGTCTTAATCATATTTGGTGGGTCGAATCCCAAGAATAACCTAAATGAACCCGAACATAGTCATCTAAGAAGAAGGTACTAGAAACTAGGAGAAATCAAGACACAGAAGTGGACAGATAAGGTTTAATATCTTTATTGTTTGTTTACTTTTTGATTGTTTTGATATTTTCCATTTATGAATGTACAGTATTTAATATGTCTGTACATCACCAATGACTATAACCTAAGCGCTTCCCTCTGCGTAAGAGAGCATTAAAATGCAACTTGAGATAAAACCTAAACAATTATGTTTACCTGACACTGTGCACAGATATCTAAGTATAATATTTAAAAAGAAAAATATTCACTAGATGCGTTTTTTGTGTTTTGGTGTGAAGCAGAAGAAAAATATCTGCAGCTTGAGCTTCTTTGCAAGCAGATTCAGATGGATAAGGAAAGACTTACAGACTGTGTGAAAGAATTACAAGGGAAACTCTGCAAAGCACAGATTGAACTCACCAACACAAAGCTTTCCATGGAACAGAGAACCAGCCAGTTTCAGCTCATACAACAGGAATTGCTGGAAAAAGCATCAAAAACTACCAAGTTAGAGCAGGAAGTATGTTTCTAGGCAAAAGGGTTTGCAATTATTTGTTAAGTTTGGAAAGGCTATAGACATATATGGAGTCATAGTTTTTATAATAATGATGATCAAAGTATGATAATATAGGTTATATACCACTCTAAATCCACTCTAAATGTATGCCATTGCACTCCTTACACTGGTGTTATTATAGAGTTTTAACTGGTTCATGTTAGTAGGTTTAAATACATTTTCCAGCTCCTTGTTGATTTCCCTACTCTTTGGTTGTGTTTAATCTGACGGTCCGTGTGTTCTGGCCATTCTAACCCTATGCTTCCCTCATTGCAAACCTCTCCCGTAATATACCCCATATCATCATCTGTATGTATTTACAGTTGGTAAAGAAACGAATGAAGATCAGTGCTCTTCAGAAGCTAGTGGAAGAGAAGAGCCAGGTTTATTCTGCTGCTGAAGCCAGGAATGCTGGATTGGAAGAAAAGCTTAAGGTCAGTAATACATTATCTGTCAAAGATGCAGTATTAACACAGTCCTATATAGAAAAAATATGCTTGAGGACATTATACATGTTGTGCATCTTGCTTGTGCTGTTTCTTCTACCCAAAAAGGACTGATTGCATGCTTCACTTTCTGTTATGGAGCAGCAAGTAAGAAGAGCAAGTTAAATTGTCCACCCAAACTCCTGATATGTGTCATATTACTGCCTTCAGAAGATGCCACCTACCATCTGAGCTCTAAAGCAAAACAAAGCCTGCTAGTGTACACTGTAGTATAATCTGTTATCCCTATACCACCAGGCTATAGCTGAAAGCCACTCCGAGATTCCTGCAGAACAACCTATCAAGCTATTTTATGAATATTACCTAAAGACCAGAAATATTGAATATGTTGTTCCAAACACAACACAGTAGCTGACATCATACAGCCAGACAGATTATCAGAATAGGTGTGCTATGTTCATAATGCATTCACACACATTACCAATCTCATGTGATTTTGTTTTGTGCAAATGACTACAAAACAGTAGTAGTCCCTTTTTTTCAACTAGCAGTCCCCTGACTGGTTTTATACAGACACATAAGGTTGAACTTGATCGACATGTGTCTTTTTTCAACCTTTGTTAAATTTGTTAATACATGCTCTTTGCATGTAACACCCATATAGATCAGCAAATCTGCATGAGACAGGTTCCTTTTGCCATTTTGCAACTCTCAAATATTCATAATAACGACAATAAAGCACTGCATTTTCTCAGCAGGACTAGTTCAACTTTTCTAACTAAATTTGGCACAAGCAGTCCATCTAGCTCTTGTTATTAATGTTAATTTAACTCGTCATCAGCCAAATAACCTTTAGCTGCGGGAGAAAAACAAGGTGAACAGGTAATGCTTAGTAACACAAGGTGTACAGCATAAATTTGAATTGTGGAACAGAAGGACAAAGTTGCAGGTTTAACTGCTAAAGTGCAACTTTGTCCTTCTGTTCCACAATTTGAATTTATATTGATTTATTGGGTACCTGGACGGAGCACTATTGGGACAGTAATAGGACCTGCTGCAACTTGCTGTGTGTATAAACCTTATTGCTGAAGATGTACAGCATGTTTCACTGCACAGAGCAAGCAGGAAACATAAGTATCAGGATGTGACTAGACACATCTCAGTGATGGTTTTTGTGGCTTAAAATGTGTTACATAGTACATCGGATTTGATATTTTGCTCTTATTAATTAACATTTTTGTGAACTAATTAAAAATTTGATGTAATGTGAAAGCATTATTTACCACTATTGTTACTTGTGTTTTATATTTTAAAATGCTCTGCTTATTCAGAATTATAAAGATCAAATAGTCAACCTGGAAGACAATATTAACAAAGAACATGAAGAGGTCCTCTTGGCATTGGAAAGGTCTAAAGACATCCATCAAGATCAACAGAAGGAATTGATGAAACAGATAGAACATGTAAGATCAGACATTAGGCCGTTGACTATTGGGGGAACTATTACAAGGAAAATACTTTAATTAAAACAGTGTTTGATGTATGATGGGACACATTAATGAAACATGGTTATTCAGTAACAATGGGGTTGTTTCTTTATTTGTTTCTCGTTGTCATCACAGGCTGCACTGTGATGGTAGATGTTAAATGACATGTAGTAGGTAGTGTGACTTTGAGAATGAAAGGCTCACACATGGTGTTCTCGCTGTTGTGTACATAACACATTCCAGAGCCCAGTGAAATTCTATAGACATTCGCCTCTCCACTATATGGTGACAGAAGGTTTCCCTTTATCTTAACTGTAGGGGTGGAGAAATGTCACATGTCTTTGAGGCCATGTAATAGTGGTCTGCAGTGTCAGGTGACATTCTCACGTTGCTGAGGAAATGTGTGTCTTAATAAACAGTGCCATCTTTTTTAAAGTAGTAAAGTGTTACCTGCCAGCTCTTATTTCTAAGCAATTCACCTATATAGCCTCTTGGCTATCAGCATTTGTTCTCTGTTTGGGCTGGTGGGTTGTAATGGTTTCACCACACTGCATTTACATTAGACAATATTAAAGGGGTCTTTCAGCTAAAAGTTAACTTTTAGTATGTTCTTGAATTGTCAATTCAAAGCAACTTTTCAATTGGCCTTCATTTTTTATAGTTTTATTTTATTTGCCTTTTTCTTCTGACTCTTTCTAGCTTTCTAATGGGGGATCATTGAACCCATCTAAAAAAACAAATGCTTTGTAAGGATACAAACGTATTGTTATTGCTACTTTTCATTACTCTGCTTTCTAGTCAGGTCTTTTCCTAACCATATCCAGTCTCTTATGCAAATCAGTGCATGGTTGCTATGGTACTTTGCACCCTAGCAACCAGATGTAAGCTAAATAACTTAAAAACCACAAATAGTAAAAAGAAAATCAAAACCAATTGCAAATTGTCTCAGAATATCACCCTCTATCTCATACTAAAAGATATCTCAAAGGTGCACAACCCCTTTAAACCTTTAACTGCCAAGCATGCAGGTACTACGTACTGGCAGGAAAACGCACATAGTACTTACGTGCTGCACCGTAAAGGGCTTCCTCACTGCACCAGGAGCGTTTGCCACCGTGCAGCGAGATGGATGGGTCCCCAGCTCCCTAGGCAACAAGCAAGGGGGCTGTCCCCCTAGGTGCTTTGACAATCGACTTTTACCTGGATCGTCACAGCACCATCAAGCACGTTACTTGACTTCCAGAGCCGCCCACTCACTTCCTGCTTTCCAATCCTGGGAACCCCAGCGCTGTCAAGGACCCTCCAGCACACAGAAATTGCAAGTACAACTTGCACATTGGCACACTTTTTACTAGGGATGCACCGAATCCAGGATTTGGTTCGGGATTCGGCCAGGATTCGGCCTTTTTCAGCAGGATTCGGATTCGGCCGAATCCTTCTGCCCGGCCGAACCAAATCCAAATCCTAATTTGCATATGCAAATTAGGGGCAGGGAGGGAAATTGCGTGACTTTTTGTCAGAAAACAAGGAAGTAAAAAATGTTTTCCCCTTCCCACCCCTAATTTGCATATGCTAATTAGGGTTCGGATTCGGTTCGGTATTCGGCCGAATCCTTTGTGAAGGATTCGGGGGTTTGGCCGAATCCAAAAAAGTGGATTCGTGCATCCCTACTTTTTACACAGTAGCAAATTAACTCCAGCACACGTGAAATGCTTAAGGGATTCTTCCCGTGTTTAATGTTCAAGCTAACTCCAGCACACATGGAATGCTTAAGGGATTCTTCCCGTGTTTAATGTTCAAGCTAACAGTAGTGTTTGCTTGAACATTAAACACGGGAAGAATCCCTTAAGCATTCCACGTGTGCTGGAGTTAATTTGTTACTATTGAATTGTGGAGTGGCCGTCCTCCTATACCCCAAGCACCGTGTATAATTAAGTGGAGAGGCCAGGTGTGCAGGTGCAATCTACTGCCTGAATCACACTTTTTACACACACATACATGCATTTACACACACACTACACATTTTGCTAAATCTTTTTTTTTTTTTTTTCTCTTCTGCCTTTTTTTTCTTTTGCACACTTTGCACATATACACACATTTGAACACATTTTAGAGTTGTACACACATGCATACACAAACACACACTTATACTCTTCTTTATTGTTTTTCTATTTTATCATTTTGCCTCGTTATTCCTCTAAAAACTGTTGATTTCACAGCGTGATTGTTGGATCAGCATTCTGACCTTTAACCATGCTGTAAGATCACTTATTTTGTTATTTCATTGATTTGCCTAATTTGATTTTTGTGTTTTTATTGCTTATGCTTGCATTATTGTTCCTTACGTTTTTTTAATTTGGTGTTGTTTTGCAGTTTGATCGTTTAGAGTAGAAATGCTTTTTAGCAATTTTGTATTCATTAGAATGTGTATTTTCCAAAAAATATGACTTTTAGCGGTGTTGGTACTGTTAGGGGGGGTGGGTCTTGCAACACATTATAAACAGTCAGGGGGCTTTGTTCACAGAAACAAAAACACCAATTGGCAACTGAGAAAAGTTATATGCATTTTTTTAATTTGGGGTCAGTACATGCCACCTGCTTTGGTATATCTATGTGTATTGGGCATCAAACTGTTCAGAAGACCCTTGGCGTTCTTATTTAGGGTGGGTTACCATTGTATGTAAAAAATTGTGTGTGATAAATCTGTCAAATTGCAATATTTTTAGGTGATTTTCAGAAATGTCATAAAAAAACAAGGCTTTTAGTGTAGCTTTGCAGTTTGGAGTAGCTAGACATAATTACCCGTTTTGGATTCAACAGAATGTGTACTTTCAAAAAAATATATCGTTTTCAAGGGTCTTTTTACTGTTACCGGGTCTAGTGGCACATAATACACAGTCAGGGAACTTTATTCACAGAAGATGAATTGGCAGCCGAAACAATTCATGTGCACTCGTTTCATTTTTGGTCTGTACATTTCAGCTGCTTAGGTATATCTGTGCATATTGGGCATCAAACTGTTCAGTAGACCATTGACAGTCATATTTAGGGTGGCTTACCATTGTATGTAAGAAATTGGAGAGAAATCTGTCAAATTGCAATAATTTTAGACAATTTTCAGAAATGTCATAGAAACCGATGCTTTTAGCGTAGATTGCAGTTTTGGTAGTTTGGAGTAGAAAGACATAATTACCCATTTTGGATTAGTCAGAATGTGTACTTTCAAAAAATATATATGGTTTTTGCTGGGGTCCACACATGCCATTTGCTTTGTATATCTTTGTGTATTGAGCATTAAACTGTCCAATAGACCCTTGGCACTCTTATTTAGGGAGGTTTACCATTGTATGTAAGAAACTGTGAGATAAATGCAGCAACTTGCAATTTTTTTAGGCGATTTTCAGAAATATCATAAAAACCGCTGCATTTAGCGTTGCTTTGTAGTATGGTAGTTTGGAGTAGAAAGAAAAATTAACCGTTTTGGATTCATCAGAATGTGTACTTTACAAAACTATATAGTTTTGTAGCTTTTATCACACAAAACTGTGTGTTTATAAATTATTGCAAATTTAAGGCATCAGATAAGTGAGCAAAAGGTAGATTTTGGGGTCTTTACATGCCATGTACTTCAATAAACATGAACAGTGGGCATCAAACTGTTTGTTGCAACCCTGGCATTCATATTTAGTGTTTGATCTTGGTACCTAATGATATGTAGGAGATAAGATGCTTCAAAGTGTAAGCTTTGAGGTGATTTTCTGAAATGTCACCAAAATCAGCAAATTTTGGAAAGCTTTACGGCTTAGTACTTTTGAGTAAACTGACGTGTACCTGTTTTGTATTCGTGGGAATGTGTTCTTTACATTTTAGCAGACATAGAACTTCCCAAATCTGCTGTATTCTCGTTAATACCATACATTTTATTATATGTGTTTGTACTATGGGAAACATGATTTTTTCATTAAAAGGAATAGAAGTAGTTTGCCTTAGTATTTACAAAGGAAAATAAATATATTTACAGGGCAGGTAACCATAGACTTATAATGCATCTGCTATTCATTATTTGCTTAGGCATTTCATTTTTTTCTTACAGCTTCAGCTTCAACTAGAGATGAAAAATCTTCATGCAGGAGAACAAAAACATACAATAACGATCCTTCAGCAAGAGACATTATCGAAGGAACAACAGCTGGAATCCGTCAATCATCTGTTAACACAAGCAAGAAAGGTAACTTTGCACTTACATATTTAGTCAGTACATACATTGCTGTTGTATGCTATGGTCTCACTTTACTATTGGGGCAGGTAGAGACCTTCTGCTGTAGTATGAGGGGGGCAGAAGCTTGAATTCCTTATGTGCCTAATGTATCTTTTATTGTCTCACAATATGTATATATGTATAACTTATATTTATATATTTATCATTTAAAATGCTCTGTAAGAAACCGCAGAGCTGTACAAATTTACAATATATAAAAGTATACACATGGATGGAATTCCAGAGCTAATGAGCAGCAAGATAGAATGGTTTAAAGAAACAGTAACACTAAAAAATAAAATCATTTAAAAGTAATTATAATATAATGTACTGTTGCTATGCATTGGTAAACCTGGTGCATCTGCTTTATGTGTTTGCTTTAGACTACTACATTTACTACATTTAAGCTAGAAATGTTAGCAGTGTTGAATGTTAGCAGAAGGATTTTATATGCTATCCTTTACTTAAAAGGCAGCCTTGCTAATGATTTTACCTGGAGTTGAACAGATTCCCTGTTAGGAGAGAGCAGGAGGATCCTAGCTGCAGAGTTTAAGATTGATTGCAGGGGAGAGAGGTGGGAGTCAGGGATATCTGGTAGTAGGAGACTGCAATAGTCTAAAGGTGGCCATAGACACACAGATCCTATCGTACAAATTGAGGATTCATACGATTTTCGGATAGTGTGTGGCGTGTGCCGACATCTTTCGTCCGACGGAGATCGGTTGTTTGGTCGATCGGTCAGGTTTGATTTTGATCCGACCGATCCCGCCGGAGCACATGGCACATCGTAATTGGATCGTTCAGCCGTATGGCCGAACAATCAGATTACCCTCGATATAGCCATGCTTGTTAATGGCATATCGGGGAAAGATCCGCTCGTTTGGCAATGTTGCCAAACGAGCAGATCTTTGCGTCTATGGCCACCTTAAATCAGGGATCCCCAACCTTTTGAACTGGTGAGCAACATTTTTTGTAGAATAAAAGGAGTAGGGAGCAAAAATAGCATAAAAAATGTTCTTGGGGTGCCAAATAAGTGATGTGATTGGCCATTTGGTAGCCCCTATGTGGATTGTCAACCTACATTGAGGCTCTATTTGGCAGCACAGCTGTTTTTTATACAACCAAAACTTGCCTCCAAGCCTGGAATTTAAAAATAAGCACCTGCGAATTACAGGAAGGCTGTCTCCCATAGACTCCATTTTATAATCCAGATTTTTAAAAAATGATTTCCTTTTTCTCTGAAATTATACAACTGTACCTTGTATTTAAACCAAACTTAGATATAAATAATCCTTATTGGAGGTTTATTTAATGTTTATATGATTTTGTAGCAGACTGTATGAAGATCTGTTATCTGGAAAACCCCAGGTCCTGAGCATTCTGGATAGCAGGTCCCATACCTGTACATTTACCATCAGCAAGTGCTTTAGTAATGCTCATTTTATGTCTTGATATGCAACTTCTAATTAGCCTTTGCGAAGAGAGAATATTTGTTCATGTTTTTTTTTCTTGATGTTTATGTGCTGCTGCTCTATATGTAGTATTCTCTTATTCATTTTACAAATTGTGCATTGTTGAAAATTTCCCTTTATTCTGTTGCTCAGCAGAAACATGTCTGGTCTGACCTTGCCTTGGTATATTATTTTACCAGTTCATGATTTGCATGATTACCGTATATACCCGAGTCGAGTTTTTCAGCATCCAAAATGTGCTGCAAAAGTCTACCTCGGCTTATACTCCGGTCAGCGGTACCGAGTAGCTGAGATTGCAGTCACTTTTAATCATTCCTATACCAACAGTTCACTTGGGGAGAGACTGCAATATCCCACAATGCCCTCTGTTGGTTATATGAAAGAATAACAGTGACTGCAATATCACACAGCGCCATCTGTTGGTTGTATGAAAGAATAACAGTGACTGCAATATCACACAGCGCCCTCTGTTGGTTATATGAAAGAATAACAGTGACTGCAATATCACACAGCACCCTCTCTTGGTTATATGAAAGAATAACAGTGTGCCCTCTGTTGGTTATATGAAAGATTAACAGTGACTGCAATATCACACAGCGCCCTCTGTTGGTTATATGAAAGAATAACAGTGACTGCAATATCACACAGCGCCATCTGTTGGTTGTATGAAAGAATAACAGTGACTGCAATATCACACAGCGCCCTCTGTTGGTTATATGAAAGAATAACAGTGACTGCAATATCACACAGCGCCCTCTGTTGGTTATATGAAAGAATAACAGTGACTGCAATATCACACAGCACCCTCTGTTGGTTATACAAAAGATTAACAGTGATGGCAATATCAAACAGCACCCTCTGCACATGGTAGTGGGACAGTGGGACAATGTACACAGTAATCCGTTTGGCAATTCTCTGTCACCATCAACTTTGCAAAGAAGTCCGGTTGATCGCTGGGGGGGTCGCTTTGGCAGAATGTGCGCTGCTGGGAGACAGGGCTGTAGTTGTGTCTAGGCTTATACTAGAGTCAATACGTTTTCCCAGTTTTCGTAGGTAAAATTAGGTACCTCGGCTTATGCTCAGGTCGGCTTATACTCGAGTATATACGGTAACAAAAACACATGTGACTTTATTTGCAGATGAGGGTGATTAAAAATCAAAAGAAGAAATCTATACTATAGTGCAATCAAAACCATGGTCATTTGTGCTAGCTGCTGTTTTGTAGTTATGGAAATAGTTTTTGATGTAAGCAAGGGTTAGAAAACCATATTTTTTTTAAATATTTTATAGGTTCACAGTGCTTTTCCTTTTCTATTCTTTCTAAATACCTATTTGTAGTTTGGCAGTGCATTGAACTATAACTTTAATATATTAGTAGCAGACCTTTATTACAGTAACATTGTGTCACTTCAAAACTGAAATTCAGGATGGTATTGGCAGTTTATATACAGTAGAAGTCATGTATGTACAACTGAAATATCAAATTTTATTGATTAGTTACATGCCAAAGTGTAATCCAAGCGTAGCAAATAATGGGTCACAAACCATGCCATTCATTTGTCATTGTAGCAAACTAATCCTTACAATAGGAATTTTCCACCTTTTTATTTATCACAGTCTGAGAATAAACTGAGTAATTTAGTTTAATTTTTAAAGTAACATTGCAGCTTGCAGTCTTGTATATGTTCAGATTATTCATGATTCTATTGTGTGTGTTGTTTTTTATCAGGAACTGGATATTCAGACAAAGAATACAAGTGCTGCAATGAAAAGTCTACAAAATCAAGTTGAGGTAGAATCTGCTAAGGTACAGCAAATAAGAGATTTCATAAAACATTTATTTAGGCTCTTTATTATACATGGAGGCTTTCTTACTCTGCTGATCCTGAGAAAAATTGTTATCCCTGAAATTCCAACAAGACTTTGTTACCCTACATCATATGTTTCAGCCTGCTGCTGGTCCATAGTCTTCTCATCATACAAGCACTCTAATGCCCTAATTATTGCAGTAAAATGTAGGGATGCACCAGTTCGGGATTCAGGCAAGATTCGCAGGATTTGGATGAATCCAAGTGCCTGGCCGAACAAAATCCAAAAAATCACGTATGTTTTCGTCCCACAATGAAGTAAAAAAAAAAAAAAAAAGTAAGCGCACGCTTCACACATATGCAAATTAGTGAGATTCAGTTCGGAATTCAGCCCGAATCCTAAAATAGTGGATTTGGTGCATTCCTAGTTAAATGTATCTCTATTTCTACAAACAAGCATTAGCATATATAAACAGTTGGGCAACATGGACACTGACTGAGAATTTGTTCAAACTCCTGGGTTGGGTCATTGGTACATAATTATTGTAGTTGTTTTAGATTATTTACTTTAAAATGGTGGCATGTGTGGTATACAGCCATTTAAAATCTTAGATTTCTGGGAGTTAATGAGAATGACTGACTGAATTACATACTATTGAACCTAGTAACTAAACGTAATACTATTTGCTTTCTCATCTGCTAGGTGAGCCAGCTGGAGTCTGCACTGACAGTCTGCAAAGAAGAACTGGCCTTGTACTTGCATGAATTAGAGGACAACCGAGAGCAATTCGAAAATCAAATTAAGACAAAGTCTGAAGAGGTACAAATGATATTTAGGGGGGGGTTCTATAATACAAGGTGCAAAGTTTCAGTAGATAGCATTTCCCGGTCACCTATTTATAAGCAAACATCTTATTGGTTACAGGTTACTGCATCTGGGCAAACTGTGTGCCTTTTATTACATATGGGGAATATATTTTACTCTTAGTATATAATACATTCTCTCTTTTATACCTATATGTAATCTAGTGATACCGTTTCTACAACAAATTAAATTTATTTTTGTAAGTCCCTGGACGGCATATGTTGTCCAAACAGTCAATTAAGAAAAGAAACACCACTTAGCAATACTACCAGCTGGGGATCTCTGTCTGTGATTCACATGGAAACATCTTAAACAATTAAACTTGTGTTGTATTTGCATCCTTATGGTGCCCGCTAAAAGGAACAGATTTCATCTCATTGTCTCAGATCGAAACAATAAATGTTTTGCTCCAGGATGTCAGTAAATGGTTATCAGCTGGTATTTTTTTCTTTTTATTGACCAACTTGAACACAGCTGAGCTCGCTGTGTCTTCTGAAGCAGTAAGTTTCTTAGTCCTTAGTTGTTCAAGTGTATTAGACTGAAACACAACTGCAAGGTCCACCTTTTTAACCTTAATGTCAATTACTGTAACTTTAAGGCTAGTGGCAGATGGGGAGATTAGTCACCCATCGACAATCTCAGGAGGCAACTTCGGAAATCCAAAGTGATCCTGCCGGCGATTCGTATTATTGCCACTGCGTATCTTGACAGCGCTATATAAATAAATGATGATGATAATGATGATTGCCAACGGGAAGGCAGTATGGGGAGATTAGTCGCTCGCAGTACAGGAGATTAGTCGCTGGGCGACTAATCTCCCCATCTGCAACCACCCTAATATGCTCTGCAGTGCTTGATTTCATTTTTATGATCGTTATTACTATACTACTATTACAATATTGTTGTGGAAGGCAGTCTCTAGGAAAACAACACAGTTTTATTAACTAAAAAAACCTGTCTCTTATAAAAGAGTATAGATTTTAGAATTTGCTGAAGTTTGAGTGATCATTATTTTCTGGTTATTGTTTATGTAAATGTATGATGAAATGCTCATCATCTGCGCTATTCTTCCTCTGTAAAACTGGTCATACTCATTTTTCCTGGTTGCCAGTAAAGATGATCTTTTGCCAGTTCTCACCCATCCCAGTTAATCTGCGAATGAGCCCTGACAAGACACAATATGGTTCCGTACTCTGGATTAGTGGGTGCCAGTTCAGTTAAGAGAAGCTAAATCACTGTCTGACATTACAGTTACAAATATATGATTTAAAAAAAAAAATGTCTTCCTGTAGTGGACTCCTTACAATGCTGCAATAAATATCTAATAATTTCTTTGTTAATTCGTGTTCAACACAGCTGTGGTGCTTGCAAAATGAAATCAAATTAAGAACTCAAAGCCTGCAGGAAACAAGTGAGGAAAATGTGCGTTTGCAACAAACTTTACAACAGCAACAGCATATGTTACAACAGGGAACTGGACGAATTGGAGAGCTGGAGGACCATCAGACAGAGTTAGAAAAACAGGTGCGCCACCAAGGCATAAAGTATGGTTTGAGATTTCTCATGCTTGTTTGAAATACAATCTAAGCTTGTGTGCTGCAATTTTGAAATCCTTTTTGATATGTTACTTTATATTAGTCTATGAGGTGGGAAGTTGGTGTATGTACGGTAGATCTACATAGTGTGTAAAGCTGGCCATGTACTGTGAGATCTGAAGGTTTGGGGAGGTTGCAAAGCAAGTGGATTTTGGCCCAGTTTGGCAACCCACATATTGAGCAAGGGGAAATCATCCGATTAATGGCACAGGGCCCACGTTTTGGTTCATACAGCCAGGCCAGTTGAGACCCATTGGACACAAACTGTATCGATGTGTTCCTCGACCAATGGAATTTTCAAACCTGCTCAATAGATATCTGGCCAGTTTGTGCCAGATAGCAGTTAAAACAGGTAGGTCAGTGGGCTCCATACACAGAGCATTCTGCTTCTAAATTTGTATTAATGCAATGAACTTGATTCCGTTTGCTAAATGTTCTTCCCCTTTTGTTGCTTGGGATATGGTATACAGACTTTTTGTCCACATTACCATTGGTGTTATTCTTGATAGTTAAAGTCATTTCTATAATTAACCAATGCTAAGCAGTGCTGATAACTGTACTTAAGAAATATTCACAATTTTCCTAGGTTTCCAAACTTGAATTTGAACTTGAGAAGCAAAGATCAACATCAGAAGATATGCTGCAAAGGACAAAAGATTCACTGCATGCAGCCAATAGGGAATTAAGTTTGAAAACCGAAGAAGTGCAGGAGCTCTGCAGCACATTAAAGTAAGTCCTCGAAGTCTATTACTTTACTATTAAGTAATACACTAATAATAAATATTAATAAGCTAACTTTTTACTTTATTTGCCTATGTTGTATTTAGTATGTGGTACTTCTGCAAGTTTATATAAGTAGAAGTACCATATGCTTGCAGATAGGGTTACCACATTTTAAAGGCAGAAAAATAGTGTTCATATCTGTAATCTTTCTTTACTATTAATTGCCATAAGTACCATATTTACCTCCCGAGTTGTAAAACCCTGGCCACGAGAGAACACTACCTGAATATTCAAAGCCCTCAGAAGGAAAACAGCTTGACTTGACCATACTGATTGTATTGTACACAGGAAGGAAAATATCCAAAAAATACTATTATTTCCAAAGTTACTGTTGCTGCCATAGTTTCTATTATTTCCAAAGTTACCATTGCTACCATAGTTACTAATGTTTCTATAGTTACCATTGCTACCATATTTACTATTATTTCCAGTTACCATTGCTACCATATTTACTATCATTTCCATAGTTACTATTGCTAGCATATTTACTATTATCACCATAGTTACCATAGCTACCATAGTTACTAATGTTTCTGTAGTTACCATTGCTACCATATTTACTATTATTTCCATAGTTACTATTGCTAGCACATTTACTATTATCACCATAGTTACCATTGCTATTTTAGTTACTATTGTCTCTATATTTCCTATTAATTCCACAAATCCCATATTTATAATTGTTTAGTAAAAACCATAGTATAATTAAGTGAGAACATGTAAACTTCATAGCAAAGAGAGAGATAGACACAAGGGGGCAGATTTATCAAGGGTCGAAGTAAAAATTCGAATTTTTGAGTTTTTTCATGGCCAAAACTGTCAAATTCAACTAGGGAATTGTTAAAATTCTATTTTTTTTAAAAGAAAATTCTTATTTGATTTCTGAGCTTTATCATACACTGCCCCTTTAAGAATTCAAATTTGAGTATTCGCCATCTAAAACCTGCCAAATTGCTGTTTTAGCCTGTGGAAGATGTCCTGGGATCATTTTGGAGTTGTTTGCAGCCTTTCTGACATTCAAGTTTTTTGCACAGAAAAAAATTTGATTAGAATTTTCTGGTCCATAGTATTCAACCGACTTTGAAAAATTCTAATTTTTAAATACATTTCTATTGGTCGAGTTTCGAGTTCATGGGAGTTTTAAAAAACAACTCTCATGAACTGCAATTCGACCCTTGATAAATCTGCCTCAAAGAGTTTGTGTCCAAGGAAAAACTTACAGAAAGACGTGTAACATTCCCCTAATCTAATTTCCATTTTACACTGAAATGTTACTTTGTTCTTATTTTAGTCAGGTTAAACTTGAACTGAAACATACCAGTGTGACGCTGCTGCAAATGGAAGAAGAGTTGGTCTCCTTAAAAAACAAAGAAGAAAAGAATGCCAGCATGTTAAAACTGCTGCAGATGGATATGCAGAAAACTCAAGTGGAACTAGATAAGAAAGCATGTGCTGGTAAGACTTGCTCTTATACATACAGGACACTTGCCAGGTTGCTTTCTGGGAAATAGCTCAGGTGCAACATTGTATATAATGCTATTTTTAGCTGTTTTTAGTTTTTCAATATTTAGAGTAAAGTAAAAAGTGGTAAATTTTCTGTTAGTTATTATTAATAGGGATGCACCAAATCCAGGATTCGGCCAAATCAAATCCTAATTAAAAAAATGTTTTCCTCTTCCCATCCCTAATTTGCATATGCAAATTAGAATTCGGTTCGGTATTCGGCCGAATCTTTTGCAAAGGATTCGGGTTTCAGCCGAATCCAAAATAGTGGATTTGGTGCATCCCTAATTATTAATTTATTTTTGTGCCTTGTAATTTTTGATCATGGATTAGTCTATATTCATTCTGCATCTAAAAATGTTTGCGTTTTTTTTTTTTAGAGAATTTTAGTTTGGTTATTAGGAGACACTGACTGGCAACCAGAAAACAGATTTAGGGTAATGCCAGACATAATATTTTCACTGCCAGTGTAAAACCAGCATCAGAGAAAACTCCATCTACTCCTTTCCACTCAGTTGCAGAAGCACTGATAGGAATAACACCTGCCTGTCAGTGCACACAAATGCATATTTTGGTGTAAAAACTCAGTAGTTGCATATGGTGGCTCGGAGTGGCTTCCTCGTCTGCTACTCTCTGGGGCATAAGGGGTGGAGGCTACTGGCAGCATTCAATTGTTTAGTTTGCTAACATTGCGCACTGTAGTTACAGATCCATTCTGCTATACTTACTATCTCTGTTAGGGATGGTATGGTGTTATGTTACTACTAAGTTGTAGAGACCAGCGTTCCATTCCTGATAAATATGTCAATTCTTTGAGGATTTGGCAAGTAAGTTAAGCTCTGTGTGCCTCAAATACTAAACAGAAATTGCAACATAGACAAGACCTCACTGTGCCTCTGTAATTCTCTGAATAGTTCTTGGTAAAGGAAGCGTGTAAAAGACTAACTTTTCTGGCAAAGTATTCTGACCCTTAATCACCAGTCTTTGGCTCAGAAAGGCCCACCGTCCCAATATAAACTGTTGACATAAGGGTTTGTTATATCAAATAGTTTGATCACATAGCAAGCCTTTTAGTCTGATAAATTAGGGCAATACTATTTTGATTTGCCAGGGTTTGGTATTCATTATCAAGCCTCCTGTGTTTTTTTCAGTGCTAGAATTAGAGGAGAAATTGCACATTGCTGAAAAGGACAGTAAAAGGACAGAAGAGATGGAGACACAGCTAACTGGCATGCAAAAGGAATTAGACTGCTACACAAAACAAGTAGAAGAACTACAGGAAACACTGACAAAAACCCACTTGTCTGTGGAGGAGAAACAAGTAATTATACAAGGCCTTACAGAAAAGCTGAGGTAAGCATAGTTTGTATAGGATGAATTAGAGTCCTCTGCAAGGGGCTTACTTCATGTTTTTTTGGATGTTCTAAATTTGTTTAATGAGGGTGGAAGTTTGTCCTTGTGCATGACTAAAACATTTTTATTTATAAAGTGCTTCCAAAATGAATTGCAATATCAGTTACTTGGGATGGGCAAATTTGACCCGTTTCGCCAAATTAAAAAATTTGCCGAAATGCATTAGAGTCTATGGCATCAACAACAAAAATGTTTTATTTTTTTTTGACTCACAACGCTATTCAAGTCTATGGGTGTCATTTCCGCGGCGAAACACATTGAAAAAATTCACTCATCCCTATCAGTTACTCCTTTTATTTTTATTATGATACTGTTTACTGTATACAGGGGCATCACAAAGCTTATGCTTCGAAACACATGATTTTACATGTCCAGCTGGTAATGTGTTCTTTGCATGGCACTTACAGCTGCTTTTGTCCCTCATATCTCACACTTGTTCAGAGAAACAGCTGCAGTTTTGCATTGCAAGTAGCCTATTACCTATGTTGGAGGTTCATAAAAGTACATAGATATTTCCAATTCTTTTGGTATTAACTACCCGCTAAATGCACACCTTTGGTATTCCCTTGATCAGTATTGGCTTACAATGAAATGATGGAGCCTAAATTAATTTTCATGGTTTTGTTGTGCAAATAATCTTATCTTTATGGTCACATAAAGGTCACACACTGATTTCGTTATTTGGTTTGATTTACGGTCACACACTGATTTGTGTTTGCAGATCATATAAACAAGAACTTGAGGAGAGAGACCATGAAGTGCTTGATATGGATCAACTGCTAAAAGATCGGAACTGGGAGCTGAAACAGAGAGCTGCGCAAGTAGGTATATGAAAAGCAGGGGTTGTGCCACAAAGCAATTTTAGAAAATATGTACCGGGTGAAACAAATGATTTTTGTTTTTTTGGGGTTTTTTTTGTTTTTGTTTTTTAGAAAAATCACTTTTTCTAGAATATAGACATCAGGTAGTGAAAAACACAAGTATGCAAGGAAAGTAGGGGAGGGAGTGACACCTACCTACAGCCATTTGAGGGTGATCCCCCTACCCCTCCTCCACATTGTTTAATCTGCCTGCCTTAATGGTGTCTTATTCCAGCAGTAGCTCATGTCACTTAACTACTTGTATGTGATTTGTACTAATGCTCACACGAGGATAGATTTGATTTAGGTCATCCACAAGGTCGACACAGGCTAAATTTGATCTCCACCAAAACACAGAGATAAATTAGTCTGGTCAATGCAACCTTTTCACCTGGTCTAAAGGATGCATCTCAAAGGCACCTTTACTTCATACAGAAAATGACTCAATAGTCTAGTGCAGTTTAATGTGTTGGGGTTAGACAATTATATTTGCAAACTTTTCACATTGTTTGTAATTGTTATTTTTGCTCTTTTTTGTTTTCTTTTAACCTGTAGTTAACCCAGTTGGATATGAGTATTCGGGGACACAAAGGAGAGATGGAACAAAAAATTATAAGATTGGAAAGTGCTTTGGAGAAAGCTGAATTAGAAGCCCGGGACCGTATTAAGGAGGTTAGCACAATTATTTACTATTTAGACATTATATACATTATACTTACAAAAGTTGTAGAAAGTGATATAGCTATATGTGTACATTTTCATACTGTTGTCTAAAAATGTCAAATCATCAACCATTTATATGGGAAATATAAACAGATATTTTAATAACCCTGTTAACACAGGTAAGCTCTTTAGATGAAAGATTGCAACAAGCAAGAGATCAGCTTTGTGAAAAAGAATTTGACTTGATGCAAAAAGACCAAATTATAAATCAACTAAAGAAGGACATTGAGCGAAGTCAACAAACAGTAACTGATATGGAAAAGGTAAGGGTGCAGCTTCCAATTTTAATTAGTCTATCAAACTGAACTGCAACCCACTGTAGTTTTGTCTTAAGTCTCCATGTTGTACTACCCACATATTCACAAGCCTAATGCCACATGAGAGCCGATTTCCTCAGGCCAAGAAAAAGCAACTATGTTGGCATCTGCTTCCTCCTTCACCCGCACCAGGAACCATTGCATTGGCCTGGGTGTCTACACAAACTTGCGAACTCCCACGTTTTTATTGCTGAAATCTGCCATTTGTGTTTGCACCCGGGCTGACGCAGTGGGTCCAGGTACAGGTGAAGAAGGAAGCAGATGCCAGCATAGGGGTTGTTTCACAGCCCTTGTGTGGCAATAGCCTAAGTGTATGAAATGCACCAAGATAAAGCCAAATGCCAAAGGCTTTACAACTTTGATACCCTAATTTTATAATAATACTTCTTTGATTTTTTCCTCTTTCCTCTACTACAGTGATTCTGAAACTGTGGGACTGGCTTCATTATGGGGGCCCAAAACAGTGGGTGGAAGGAAGGGAATGGCAGCTACCAGGATAACATTTGTTTGGAATGCTAATCTGTTATTCCGGACACTATAATAGACGACCACTGTATAATTTATGGTCAAGACTCCTCGGCCCATAAGAAGTTAAGATGCATATTAAACTGTAATAGAAAAGTGGGACATGATGCCAAAACTGAGAGAGTTATAGTTGCTGTAGCAATGCCTTAAAAAAAACAAAAAACACTTACCTACTTCCTTAACTTCAATGTCAGATAGAAAGCAGATAGGGGAAATACAGGAGAAATTGGGTGATTGAACAAAATTAAGAGACAATAAAGCAGAGAATGGGAAAAGAAACAGTTATGTGAAGCACAACAGAAAAAATATGTAAGAATGAGAAAAAGGCAGAGGATAGAGCTGAGTATGAAAGCTGCCAGGTATCCTTTACAACAGATTTGTTTGTTTTTTTTCTTGAACTCCACAATGCAGTCACCAAAATGTTGTGCATATACAATAGACAATCTTTTGGGGTTTTTTTCCTTGAAAAAGTAACTAAAACTAAGTATCTATAGAAATGCTGAATAAAATACTTGAACTTTTAATAATTCAGATGAGAGAGAGTGATTGTAGGAATGGCCAGACCAGGGATGACTTTGATGCAATTGGCCAGCTTTAATATTTTACAATATATTGACAAACAATCCCTGTACTGAGGGAATTTGTTGGTAGATTGATTTCGTTTATTTTTTTATCTTGGTAGAAGTGGTATTGGTTGTAGTATGTCATCTTCCAGCAGGAATGGCAAGGCTGATATGTGAAGGGTGAAAGAGTGTAGAGCAAATGAGGTGAACCTAAGCCTGAAATAAGATCAAATACTAATTACAGCTCAGCTCTCTTACACAGCAGACTATAAACATCACTGCTTTGCTTTGTTGCTTGTGTTGCCAGTTCTTTTGGGACTTTTGGAAAAACTTTAAGCCTAACTTTGTATTTTAGACTTTAAAAGTGCAGGAGCGACTTATCTCAGCAAAGCATCAAGATGGTGTGGACCTCGGCAAACAAGTATGCCTTGCACAAGAACGAATGCAGCTCACCCAACAGGAGCTCTTCGAAACCCGACAACAGTTGGCTGAGGCTCTGAAAGAATCAGACAGGCTTACACAAAAGCTGGAAGGAATGGATCTCATTTCCAAAGAAAAGGTAAAATTAATGACATTAACACTGCCAGGCTGCTGTCTGACTTCCCAACTTAAAACCTGGCTGTTTTCAGCATGAGCAAAGTTCAAGTTCAAAACATCCTGTGTGCTACAACCTTTAATGCTCGTTGTTTCTATTTACTCTTCTTCAGCCAAGCCATTTTATTTTTCTCACTGTCTTCGTCAAAATAGCCACAGACTCTTTGGGTAGCAGCATAGTATTGTATTGAGTTGCAGTTTAGTACATTATTCCATTTATTCCTACCATCATAAGTCCCCTAAATTATTGTAAATCGCTAAAACAGTAACTACTTTTAAAAAGAGTCTCTCTAAAAGCAGCAAACCATTCATTTTAATCATCTGCAAAGTCTTTTAGGCAATCCAGTTTAAAGGGGTGCTTCACCTTTAAGCAAACTTTTAGTATGTTAGAGAATGGCTAATTCTAAGCAACTTTTTAATTGATCTTCATTTTTTCTTTTTATAGTTTAATTATTTGCCTTCTGACACTTTCCAGCTTTCAAATGGGGGTCACTTACCCCATCTAGAAAACAAATGCTCTGTAAGGCTACAAATGTATTGTTATTGCTACTTTTTGTTATTCATTTTTTTTTATTCAGGCCTCTCATATTCATATCCTATGCTCTTATTCAAATCAGTGCATGGTTTCTAGGCTAATTTGGACCCTATCAACCACATTGCTGAAACTGCAAACTGGAGAGCTGCTGAATAAAAAGCTAAATAACCCAAAAACCACAAATAATAACAAATGAAAAACATAAAAAAATTAGTCAATATTACTCTCTACATTATACTAATTTAAAGGTGAACAAACCCTATAATTGAAAAATATATCTGTTTTAATAACCGCAAAACAACCCCTGGAATAATACATTTACTTACATTTGTGATTATCTGTACTGTATGATAATACCAATACTTTATAGCTGGGACATAATTTCCATTTGTGGGGATTTAAAATTGTGATATTCCATGTGCTTTTTTTCCAAGCTAGAACTGTCAAGCTACAACTGCCAACATCTCCCAGCAGCCAATGAAGTTCAAAACCAGACTCGCATTGTTAAGGAATAATTTTGTCCGAAACTGGCACTAGTGTATTTTTGTTGAATTGTTTAGCCCTATGTAGCAACATAAAATTCCTGCAGGTGACTCCTTGCAAGTCCAGGGGAAATGCCATTAAAGGCCTTCATGTATAGACTTTTGTATTTATGTATTTGCTGTGTACTAATGTGTGAAAGGGTCAGATATCTGGAGAAGAGGGATCAGCTCACCAGGTAGTCCCAAGCACCAAGTCACTGACAGAAATCGTATATTATTAAAAACATTTGGGGAAAAATATTGTTTTTGACAATGCTCAAACGACAGAGCAACCACTAATATATACACCGAACATTCAAGTAATCAGATTTTTCTTTTTTATGAACCAGATACAGCATTTGAAACAAAAGTTAGAAGAAACAAATGACACCGTGTGCAATCTAAAGACAGAACTTCAGGCAAGGAACGAGGTCATCAAAGCAACAAATGAAGTATTGATACTAAAGGTGAGGTAATTATAGGACATACATTCACTTTCATACAAATATCTGCTTGCCACTGCACATGGGGTGGGTTTGGGACCAAACATGCACATTGGAGAGTTTTGTGGCAGAAATCCATCCATATGCAGTGTCAGGCAATGGCATTGAAATTACCGGCAATAGGCAAGGGCAGTTATTGTAATTTTTTTTCTGCTGCCATTTTCCCAAAAGTCTGACATTAGCCTTGCAGTATGGTGTCACAGTAGGGACATTTTAAGTCTATACTTGTCTATCTAGAATTTTTTTCCATTTATGTTTTTGTTATAATTTCCCATACACTGATATTATTGACCCGTTAACCTGCTGTTCATCTACTCTGATCGTCCTCATCCATATTCATGGATCAATCTATTGCTTTCCCATCCTAGAGCATTTTGCCTGGCATTGTTTGGTCCACATTCATATCCCCTGAACTATGTACCATACACCACACAGGGCACATGCTAATTTTTACAGTGCAGGAGCTTTACCAGTCCAGTGAGAAGAAGACAGTATAAAATCGTAATAGCTGTAAAATCCTGCCCTCTGAATGCATATGTTTTCTCGTTGTTGTCACTGACTCTGGCATCCTAATAGTATTCTGGTGAAAGACAAAACTGTCAGCTCAAAAGCCACACTGAAAAAAATAAAGGCAAATTGTCCTAGAAAATCACTGTCCACGTTATACTAAAAGTAATCGAGAATTGATCCTTTTGATATGTCTTGATGGTTATGCTGACCATAGACCTGCAGATTTTATCCTATGTCCAACAAACTAATGTGTGTTGTAATCTCCAGATCTACAACTAACCATTCAGATTAAAAATAAAGTACAAATTAGGTGATGTTTTGGCAATTAATTCACAGAACGCAATCGTATGAAACTTATATCCAACAAATAGTAGTGACAGTCACCCATTGATATAATCAGATAGGCAATACATGCACAGATATTATCATTAGCCGACAGAAATCTTCTAACCTATCCAATCGACTAAATGACTGATTGCCGTGTTACAAAAAATGTTGGGGCAATCCACACACGGTCCAAAAATCTTACGAACCTTAATTTCCTAGGACTTAATAATTGCATCTATGGCCAGCTTTAATGTGTGTGCCTATCTGCCAATGAGATTCTTGTTGATGGAATATGCATGGTAATTTGTCAAGTGATTAAAATATGTATAATGTAAATATCGGTTCCATGTCCTTTTTAGTAGCAGGGAGTTGGTTTATGTTTGATTGTTTTGTCTAATATCTAGGATCTACTAAAAATATTTTTTCCCTCCATTTTGTCTTCTTGTTCTATATTCAGGAATCTGAGTTAACAAGGCTGAAAGCCCGGATTTCAAGCTATGAAAGAACTTTAGGCCTCAAGCAGCTGTCGGACACTACTGCACTCCCATCAATATCTTTCACTGACCCCCACCCTCTGGATTCATCTAAACATCCTGAGGCTTCAGACTTTAAAATGTGGCACATCAGTCCCTCACTCAGTGCCAGTAATCTAAGTCTGACCGACATGAGCTCTCTGGAGTTGCCTAAAAGCATGTTGGAAGACCTAAAGAACCTGGCTCCTCCAGACTCTCCACCAATGAAAGATACTAGTGAGGGGGTATCTTGTGTTTCCTCTGAGAGTCTGAACAATTCTTCATTTAACCCTCTTACATACGCATTGGATGAAAACAGTGATTTTACTTATGACTGCCCAGACCTAACAACTCTTACTGGGATGCTCAAATACATAAAGAAAGAGATGAGATTATCTGAGTATCCACAGGAACACAGCCCCAGCAACGCTGCTGGGATTGATGGCGGATCCTTAGGATAGCAGGTGTGTTCCATATAGTAATAAAAAATTGTTAAATTCATGCCTATAATTGAAGGCCAATCAATTTGCTAAAGTAGCCTCGGGTTAAAGGGGTTGTTCACCTTCGAGTTAACTTTTAGTATGATGTAGAAATTCTAAAACAATTTGCAACTGGGTTTAATTTTTTATTTTTTTATGGGTTTTTAGTTAAGCTTTTTATTCAGCAGCTCTCTAGCTTGCAGTGTCCGCCATTTGGTTGCTAGGGTCCAAATTTCCCTAGAAACAATGCATTGATTTCAATAAGTGACTGGAATATGAATAGGAGAGGGACTAAACAGAAAGATGAGCAATAAAAAGTATCGATAGCCATAAATGAGTAGCCTTACAGAACATTTGTTTTTAGATGGGGTCAGTCTACATGATACTAAAGTTAACTCAAAGGTGAACAACCCCTTTAAGCATGTTACTTGAAGGCACAGACTTCAATGTTTCTTAAGTTTATTGGCGATCTAGTGATTCACAGTGTCCATTAAAGAGATGCCAAGCAGTAGTTGAAAGGGAAGCTGAAGACTCAGCACCAAAAGTTAGGTTTCACAGAGAATGACATCCAGTTCAGTAATGCGTCGGGCTATCATTTTGGGCTGCAGTTACACCAGTTTCAGTGAAAAAAAGGGACATTCCAAGGACATTAGTTACCCTACACCTGAACCCCTTTGACATAAATAGTAAATATGCCCATGTGCCAGGCTTTATTCTTACTTTGAACTGCTGATGCATTTATAAACTTGTTGTTAATAGATATCTTTATGATTGATTTTTCAGGATTGATATACCCATTGTGAGCCATGGACACTGGAAGGAAATAAAGGCAGATGGTCATTTTCTCAACTATCTTTAGCAAGGCTGCACTTTTATTATTTATTTGTATCATATTTTCTTTTATTTATATGTTTGCTGTTCTACTGTGTGATAATTTTATACAATTAATTGCGTAAAAAATCTTGAAATAAAAATGATCCAAAACATATTATCTTTATTACTACAAAAACAAGTAACTTTACTGTTCTAAACCATCTATAATATAATGGATGCTTTATAATAGATGGAGACGAGTATAGTCTGCAAAACTTTATAACAGCCAGTGGTCCAAAAGTAGTTCTTATGCATGGGGAAAGGTGCAGTAATACACCCCTGCATAAAATACAGCAATAAATGAAAGCTTTAAGTTCAAGCTAACAAACAACTTTGTAGATTGGAGCTAGTATCCTAAAAAGAAGATGTTTTTAAGATAAATAAATAAATAAATGCTTTTAAAAAAGCATTTTATAATTACTCACTAAAATAATCTCAAGGGTTCTGCATATTAGGATTTCAGTACAGGAATATAAAGGACATGTAAACACTACATTTTCCTACCATATATATTAGTTAGGCACCCCCACACACTGAACTGCAGTGTATATACTGCATACATCCCCTCCGCCAAGACTTGTCATATTTTCCTAAAACAAATAGCAGCTGTCATCCAAAGGCTATTTTCCCTCTGACACATGAACAGTTTATATCTTCAAACTATTCATTTACATGTGCAAACTGCACATGAACACTGTAAACATCATGCAGTCAAGCATACAGGCTTACTATTAACATTTGAACAACCGGAATGGGAGGTATTTAAAGATTTCACAGAGACTGTTCACTGATTAAATCTTTATGTGGGGATTTTACATGTCCTTTAAGCTGCCAATTCAACCTCATTAGAATGAGTCAGTAGCTTATCTGCCTGTGTATAGTGCCCTCCTACAAGCCTACCCAACCAATATCTGGCCAAAAATAGGTCAGATATTGATGGGGCAGGTTTGATTTTCCTGTCCAATCGAGGACTGCATCTCCACTTTGATGGGGTCCTCAGTTAGACAGAGGTCATAGCAGCGATTATGATCGAATTGTTGGCCTGAGGGCCAAATGGTCGGATCAGCCTGATATTGCCCACCTCAAAGTGAACATATTGGTGAAAGATCCACTTGCTTGCTGTCCTCACCAAACAAGTGGATCTTCTATGACCAGCTTTAGTCTGCAAAAAATCATTTAGTAAACCCTTTAGGATTGTTTTGCCACCAATATAGATTTATACTGCATAGTTACCATCAAGTACAAGCTAGTGTTTACTTATTAAAGAGATATAAAATAAATCATTTTTAAAAATTTGAATTATTTGCCTAAAATGGAGTATAGGCGAGATGGCCTTCCTAAAATTTGGAGCTTTCTGTATAACCGGTTTCCTGATCAGGGGTCCTATACCTGTAGAAGCATTAGTTCAGGGCTATACGTAAGGAGTTTGATGTTATAGAGGAGTTAATAGAAAGCCAGATATGGTAATATATCATTATGATTGCTCTGTCTACATGGCACCAGGTTGTGGTTGATCAGGTAGACAAATTATTTTTAATGTACCTCGTTGTCTTGGTAATAATGACAAATATGTATGTGGAAAACCTTAACAATTAAGCTCTGGGATCTAGCATAAAAGCTAAATGAACAGTCTGCCAATTTCTGTTCCAAAATGTAAATGTTCCATGTTCAACATCAGGAAAGGAGTTTGAGATTAATATGTGGCTAAAGTCTTGCGGTGGGTAAAGTGGTTTGGAGTTTCTATAACACAAGGCTGATTTTTTTTTTTTCCAGTTGTGGTACAGACTATATAGCCATGATAGACTGCATCTCAGAGGAAAGTGGGTCAGCTGTGCTAGAGGAAAGAATAACAGAGACCAGGGGAGTGTTTAAACTAGACAAGAGGGGTGGCTGGGTTAGATTATGGGGCAAGGCATTAGATTTGGGAAATGAGGGAGGAAAGTATAGCTGGTAAGCAAAATCAAACTGTTGATTTAAAAGCTAAAAGTAATTTTATGTAGCTCTCCCATAAAAAATAAACACAACATAGCAAAAATATGCAACGTCCACCATCTTCCTGCAGATACATTGAGCTTCTGAGACAAAATGGGAGAGCTAGGGATAACTAGGGATAACATGAACAGAGAAATATAGATAATGCATAGGAAGCAAGGATAGAGTCTATTACTTACACTGGAATCTAAACACATTGTATTCTCCAAAGTATCTGCTATGTAACTATATCTTTTTTCCTTTTTCAGATTGAATGGTTATCCGCACGGTTACACAACTGCTTAGTTAAATAAACTATAGTGGTGTATCAAAAGCAAATGCACTCGTTTTACCAGTGTGGGGCAACAGTACATTTTAATTTGTGTATATACTGTAAATATTGTATATTTTAATTACTTTAAAATGCTTTCATTTATTGGTTTTGCTATTCCTTTAAACATTTCATCTCTGTGTATTTGTCTGTTTAATATATACATAATATCTAATTATTGGCTTTATGCATATGGGCACGTTAGCCCTTGCCACACTACTGCATTTGTAATTTAACAAACATTTTACCTACATCAGCAAATTAAAAAGCAAATTAGGAAAAAATTTCTTTGGACAGGAATGAGTGTCCTGTTTGGGAATGTTACACATCACTAGCTGCTCAAACTGAGAACACACAGTGCAGTGTTCATGGGTAGTGATAATAAATTCAAGCGTGATTTGGTCCCACTGTTGGCCTGCAAGCAGAGAGGCAAACAAAGCTTAGGTCATTATGATGTTAACATCAATTAATGTCAAAAAGGGGATTATCCCGCATTAGAGGGAGGGAATGTGAAGGTCTGCAGTTTTAGTCATGCTGACGCAGCCATTGTGCAGATAAAACATTAAGTTGGAATAGATTAAGCCCAGAAGTGTCCTTTAACCACAGTGGAAGTTCCAAGTTGTTGATTTTGGAGACAGTTAGGCCTGAGGAACAAGCAGAATCAATATGGCTCAGAAGACTGTGCTTATCACAGGATGCTCTTCTGGTATAGGGCTAGCAATTGCTGCCAAATTAGCCAGGGATGAGCAGAAGAGATTCAAAGGTAAGCTTTATTTCTATTACAGGTATGGGTTTTATAATCCAGAATGTATGGGACCTGAGGTTTTTCAGATAAGTGATATTTCTGTTAGTTGGATCACAATAACCTTAAAGCTGCTAAAAAAAACGAACACTACAATAGCTATATTGAATGACCTAACTTTATTTACTGCAATGCTTTCCTTTAAATTAAATTTCTTTGTTATGGGGATTGTGGTGACTACAGTTTATCCACAGAGCTAGGAGAATGTCACACATACAAGTGTGGGTTGGGTTATTTGATTCTAATCAGAACCAGAGAGGTCTGTAGTATCTTCATAGGGCAATGACACAAGGTGAGATGTCGCCTACTGTAAATCTGTGCGATAACGGCAAGAAATCTCCCAAAAATACCATGCCATTGGCTGACAGTGCTATTGCTGCAAGTAAAGCATATTACCACCCCCCATTCCTTCTCAGTCTGCAAAGAATTTATATTGCACCCACTCCACCAAGTATTAATGCACCATTTTAGCCAAATGATAAAGCTTTGTAAGTTATGGAATTTGTGGTGGTAAGAGTCTAGAAGGTTTTAGAGGTCAGGTGTCAGGCTCTTTGAGTAGTTGCTAGAGTTGAGAAGTGATAGTTACAAGACATCAATTTAGGAGGTCCTTGTGGAACCCAATAGAAATGCTGTTTATTTCAATTACATTTATCAGGCTGTAGACCGTTTTGAAAGTAGTAAATTAAAGAGACAAGAGAAAGCAGATAAAGATCTGGGCATGCCAGACCCCCAACATTTATCTCATATAAATGATTGCAGGGTTTTGTTTAAGCGGTAAGACGGGCACAGCAGAAGGTGTAAAAAGTTGTAGTAAATCAATCATTTGTATCTGGTTAATACAATGCCACGGAGGGAGTGAGAGCTCTGACATATGAGCAGTCAATATTAAGCTTTGACAGGTCTTTATTCTTACATTAAAGTGCTACTGACACTAAAAAACTACTTTTTAAAATATGAAGGTACATTAAAAGTTACCTATAGGTCATGCTGATAATTTTTTGTTGAGAGGTTTGTTTATCTAAGTTATTGAAGTTCCTAAAACTGGCAAACTGTTTTGCCAACCTGACTGTCCCATCTCAGCCTGTCACTTAGAGTTTCTAATGATAACGGACTCTTCCTGTTGCACAAATATGGCAGCCCCTCATACAGGAACATGGGGCATCAGACAGGTAATGTAAAAGAATTGTGCAAATACTTTATAGTAAAGTTATCAGTAGCTTTCAAAGGCAATATTATGATAGATGTGGAAAAGTTTAATTTCTGGCGTCAGTATCTCTTTAACTAAAAATTAGGACTCAAAGCAAGTACTTATATTTGTATTATTGGCTTAAAGGCAAGTTGTAGTTGCATAAAAACAGGGTGTACTGCCAAACAGAGCCTTGTGTTGGCTGCAAGTCCACATAGGGGCTACCAATAGTCAATCACAGTTCCAATTTGGCACCCCAGGGACTTTTTACATGCCTATATTGTTCTCCAAAATATTGAACATTTGAATTTGCCTCATGGGTTAATAGGTTGGGGACCTCTGATATAGAAATGTTTCTGACAGCCCACTCCAACAAAATAGCACTTAACATGCTGTAAGTGAGTGAGCCCTTTTGTAGCAAGTGCACAGTTGTTTCGTCCATAGATTACCTATAAAGAAACCACTCACCTTTTACTGTTTCTCCCAAGAAATACTATATTGCACACGAGCCCTAGCCCCCAGCAGTGCAAGGCCAAGGCTAAAAGATCCTTTAGAAAGACATAGACATTTTGGTTTGATGATCAAGTTCAGCACTGCTGACAATATATAATTTCATGGTCTGTTTATAGTATATGCCACAATGAGAAACCTAGCAAAAAAAGATGATCTGGTTGAAGCCACGGAAGGATATTTGGGAAAAACAATGGAAATCAAAGAGATGGACGTGTGCTCTGAAGACTCCATACGCAACTGTGTCAGCAGCATTCCAGATAGACACATTGATATTTTGGGTAAGTACAGTAATAAAGGACCTTCTTTTCCCTTGAGTCAGAATTCCAGGCTTACTCACAATGACCAAAATACAGTTGTTTTAGCTCACATAGAACCAGCTAACAGGACTCCTGATAATGCACGCCTGCTAATTTTCCTGCATCTCTAGTAGCTCTGGTTATGCTAGAAACTGGTCATAGCAACTGCATTGCAATTTAGCAGCATAATTGCCAGGCAAACTGAATGTGATCAATTGCCTCCATCTGTTCTCAAGTAGTTCCATTTCTGAGTTCATGTAAATTACATAGATTAACAATTGGAAGATAATTTTTAGGTTGCCTTAAAATACATTTTTAGGTTGCCTTAAAATACATTTTTAGTTAAATTTGACCCATCAGTCACTAAGACTTGTTTCCAAGGATGCAAAGAGATTGGGGACTACAAACATATTTGGTGGACTTGCCCCATAGCCGTAACATATTGGAGAGATATCTTCAAGATAATAGAGAAGGTTTTCAACATATCCATCCCTATGGACGTCCGCACAGCATTATTGTCTCTTCCTGTGAAAGAACTCACAAAGACCCAAAATAAACTACTGAGTCAAAATTTAGCGGTAGCCAGAATCAACCTGCCAAAGCAATGGTTACAAATTTCCATTACCACACATGGAAAAGGAAAGAATTACGCTGACACAAAATATGCTGTACTTAACAGCTTCATGACAGATAGAAAAGCATATAGAAATATGGACACCATTTACTATATATATAATAAAACTGTGATAAGCACAATTAGAATAGATGAATCCGGCAACAATACTTGTAGAATACAGACAAACTGGTAAATTGTGTACCCCCTTTACAAACACCCCCTTCCCTGAATATTTGTACTTTACGTATTAATGTTGAAACGACATACGCAATAACGTTTTTGAAAAACAAAAATAAATAAAAGAAAGTTAAAAAAGAAAGTGGGTTGCAAGGTTGGTCCCAGGGCAGGTGTCGTTGGCCCAGTGCGTTTTGACAAGGAGGTGGTCTTCCTCAGGGGCAATCAACAGCGCCGGATTTCAATGTCGGGCGCCCCTAGGCCGCGCGGTCCGACCAGGCGGCCGCGCGGTCCTAGTGCCCACCTCACCTCCCCTTCCCAGCGCTCCGGCAAAGAAACGCCGGCGCAGCTGCTGTAATTGCATGGGGACGCACACGCCCCCATAATGCGGCATGCCGCCCCTATTTTTTTGCTGCCCTAGGCCCGGGCCTATGCGGCCTTGCCGCAAATCCGGGCCTGGCAATCAAGGTGCAATCAAAATATACTTTCATTTTGGTTGCCCCTGGGGGGGGTGGCGTTCTTTGGTTGAGATGCATTGGGTTGGTGATGTTTGTTTGGGACTATTTTTGTAAACTTTTTCTTATGTAACTTTTTGTTTGTGCTAGAAAAGAAAAAATTCTTTTAAGTATAATATAGATAGCAGCATTCTAAGACAATTAATTTTTTTTCAGTATTTGGATGTTTTTATTCTACACCTCTTCAGTGTAAAAGGGGTGGTTCACCTTCAAGTTAGCTTTTAGTATATTATAGAATGGCCAGTTCTCAGCAACTTTTCATTTGGTCTTCGTTATTTTTTATAGTTTTCTTTATTTGTCTACTTCTTCTGACTCTTTCCAGATTCTACAGACCCCATCTAAAATACAAATGCAATGTAAGGCTACTAATGACTTTGAGCTTATAGGCTAAAAAACCTTGAATACCTCGAATTTATCGAGTTTTTATGTGCAAGCCAGTGTAAAAAAACCAAAAATCATGAAGGCAAAAAACATCTTCAAATGATCAACTGTGCCTCTGCCATTGACTTCTAGATGATTTTCACAGATTTTAGCTAGAGTATTTTCAGATTCAGGCTTTTAGCAGCTTTGGAGCATACTGTCAGGCTTACCAGTATAATCCAGTCGTAGAAGGAGCTTGAGCCGTAGATAGTGAACCCACAAGCGCCTCACACAACCGCTACCCACCTGGAGTGGAACAGGGAGCAGGGTTGTGGAGAGTAGCCAATGAGACGATCAGCGAAGGTACAAGAGGATTAAGAAGAGTCGTGGTCAGGAGGTCCGAGGTCAACAGGCAGGCAGCGAGATTCATAAACGGTGAGACAGGCCGAAGGGTCGAGACAGGCAGCAGAAATCGTAGTCCGGGAACAGGCAAAGGTAATAACAGGAAATCACAATAAAGAGACGCTAGGGTTTCAGTAAAAACTTAATAACCAGGCAATGCATCTCACACAGAACCAGGTTTAAATAATGTCAATTTGGCGCCAACTGGCGTCCTTCCGCCGGCGTCGCCGTACTGACGTCACGTCCGTTTCAGGCGCTCGCGTCCGCGTCTTTGCGTCGGCGACAGTCGCCGGCGCCTCCGCGCCCGTCCCCAGCGTCACGCACCGACGCGCACTAACGCGCCCGCGCCTGGAAGAACGCAGACCCGAAACCTCACATTGCCCCCCATCAAGGAGCGGCCTCAGGACGCGACCACCAGAAGGTTTACCAGGATAGGTTCCATGGAATTTTTCCAACAAATCTGGAGCGTGAATATTAGACACTGGTTCCCACGAATTTTCTTCCGGACCAAAGCCTTTCCATTTAACCAGGTACTGAAGACGTTTGCCTCTCAACCTGGAATCCAAGATCTCTTCAACCTTGAATTCTTCCTGACCATCCACTACGACAGGAAGCAGAGGAGGAGCCGTACGTCCAGGAAATCGAAACGTTGAGGCCGGTTTCAAAAGTGCTGTATGAAACACTGGATGAATGTGCCAGGATGCCGGAAGTTTAAGCTGGAACGCCACAGAATTAATTTGACGAATGATGGGAAAAGGACCCAAGAAACGTTGACCCAACTTCCTACTGGGACAGGAAAGCTTGAGGTTAGCAGTTGACAACCACACCAGGTCACCCACCTTGAATCTAGGGTCCCCTCTTCGTCCTCGATCGGCATATACTTTGAAACCTTGTTGAGCCCGCTTCATGTTCTCTTGAAGTTTCTGAAAATTATTAGATAAGAAAGTTAATCGGTCCTTAGCTGCAGGAACCAAAATATCAGAAACAATGGCAGAGGGAAAAGTTACTGGATGAAGACCATAGTTTGCGAAGAAAGGGGACTGTCGGATGGAGGAATGATGAGCATTATTGTAAGCGAACTCCGCAAGAGGAAGAAGATTAACCCAGTCATCTTGGAGGTACGAAGAATAACATCTTAAATACTGCTCGAGGGTCTGGTTGGTTCGCTCGGTCTGGCCATTGGATTGGGGATGAAAAGCGGAAGACAGGGACACCGAAATCTTGAGTGCTCCACACAAAGATTTCCAAAACTGCGACGTGAACTGTCGACCCCGATCGGACACCACCTCATCTGGAAGACCATGGAGCCTTACTACTTCCTTAATAAAGGTATCAGCAGTCTCAGAGGCAGAAGGAAGTTTTGGTAAAGCCTTAAAATGAGCCATCTTAGTTAAGCGGTCAACAAAAACAGCAATGGTGGAACAATCACATGATAATGGTAACTCGGAAATAAAGTCCAAAGAAACTGATCCCCCACGGACGAGAAGGCACTGGTAGAGGTTGAAGAAGGCCAATAGGTCTAGAATGAGAGTCCTTGGATCTGGTGCAAACCTTGCATGATGAGACAAACTTGAAACAATCTTTAGCCATCCCAGGCCACCAAAACAATCTCTTGGCCAAAACAATAGTCTTTTTGACACCTGGATGAGCCGCCAGCTTGGAGTCATGAATATTCTTAAGGACCTCTAGACGCATTTGTTCAGGAACAAAAATCTTGCCTTGGTAAAGAAGAAACCCATCCTTGGGAACAAGTGACGATTCGGAAACGTTTAGCATCTTTAATTCCATCTACCAGAGTAGACTGCAACAAGAGGAAATTATCAGAGCTTAAGATCGTCTCAGGAACCAGAGGAACCTCATCTTCAGGAGAGAACATTCGAGATAAGACATCTGCCTTAACATTCTTTGATCCAGGTTGTTAAGTAAGATGGAAATTAAATCGCATGAAGAACAAAGCCCACCTTGCTTGTCTAGGTCTCAACCTTTTAGCAGAGCGTAGATACTCTAGATTTCTATGATCTGTAAAGATGAGAATCGGATGTTTAGATCCCTCAAGAAGATACCTCCACTCTTCAAGCGCCAGCTTAATAGCAAGTAATTCACGGTCAGCTACATCATAATTACACTCGCTTTTGGCCAATTTACGGGAAAAAAAAGCAACAGGATGAAGATCGTCTTGAACCCCAGTTCTCTGTGACAGGACGGCACCCACTGCGAGTTCTGAGGCGTCAACTTCCAAGGTGAAAGGAAGAGAAACATCTGGATGGTGAAGAATTGGACCAGAAGTGAAAAGTTTCTTCAGTTTCTCAAAAGCCCCCTGAGCCTGAGATGACCAGCAAAACTTTTGATTACTACGAGTCAGCTCAGTGATTGGAAGAATAACTTGAGAAAAGTTCTTTATAAATTTCCTGTAAAAATTTGCAAAACCGATGAAGCGTTGGACAGCTTTTTTAGATGATGGAATCGGCCAATCAAGAATTGCAGAAATCTTCCTGGAGTCCATCTGGACTCCCTGAGGAGAAATGAAGAAACCCAAAAAATCTACAGAAGTTTGTTCGAACACACATTTTTCAATCTTGGCTAGAGATGGCGCGAACTGTTCGCCGGCGAACTTGTTCGCGCGAACATCGGGTGTTCGCGCTCGCCGGAAGTTCGCGAACGTCGCGCGACGTTCGCCATTTTGGGTTCGCCATTGTTGGCGCTTTTTTTTGCCCTCTCACCCCAGACCAGCAGGTACATGGCAGCCAATCAGGAAGCTCTCCCCTGGACCACTCCCCTTCCCTATAAAAACCGAAGCCCTGCAGCGTTTTTTCACTCTGCCTGTGTGTGCTGAAGAGATAGTATAGGGAGAGAGCTGCTGCCTGTTAGTGATTTCAGGGACAGTTGAAAGTTTGCTGGCTAGTAATCGTGTTGATACTGCTCTGTTATTGGAGGGACAGAAGTCTGCAGGGGTTTGAGGGACATTTAAGCTTAGGTAGCTTTGCTGGCTAGTAATCTACCTTCTACTGCAGTGCTCTGTATGTAGCTGCAGTGGGCAGCTGTCCTGCTTCTGATCTCATCTGCTGACTGCTGCAATAACAGTAGTCCTTGTAAGGACTGCTTTTATTTATTTTTTTGTTCCAATACAGAGCAGTATCAAGCAGATTACTAGCCAGCAAACTTACTATCATCTGTCCCTGAAATCACTAACAGCCCTCCCCCTACACTATCTCTTCCAAGCACACACAGGCAGATTTTTCAGATACATTTTTGCCCTTGATCCCCCTCTGGCATGCCACTGTCCAGGTCGTTGCACCCTTTAAACAACTTTAAAATCATTTTTCTGGCCAGAAATGTCTTTTTTAGATGTTAAAGTTCGCCTTCCCATTGAAGTCTATGGGGTTCGCGAACCGTTCGCGAACCGCTCGCATTTTTGCGCAAGTTCGCGAATATGTTCGCGAACTTTTTTTCCGACGTTCGCTACATCCCTAATCTTGGCATAAAGCTGATGAGTACGCAGGCGAATCAGGACCTTCTTCAAATGTAACCTGTGCTCTTCCAAAGAATTAGAAAAAATGAGGATGTCATCTAAATAAATAATGACGAAAAAATCAAGAAAGTCCCTGAAGACATCATTAACGAAGTGCTGAAATGTTGCAGGGGCGTTACAAAGACCAAAGGGCATGACCAAATATTCAAAATGTCCGTAACGAGTGCGAAAGGCCGTCTTCCATTCATCCCCTTCCCTTATTCTGACTAGGTTATATGCACCCCGAAGATCCAATTTAGAAAAAATTTTAGCTTCAGCCAAGCATTGGAAAAGTTCTGGAATGAGAGGAAGTGGATACCGATTCTTGACTATAATTTTGTTCAGATCCCGGTAGTCAATACATGGCCTTAGAGAATGATCTTTCTTTTCAACAAAGAAAATTCCAGCTCCTGCCGGAGACGAAGACTGCCTAATAAATCCCTTAGCCAAATTTTCATCCAAATATGAACGAAGTTCAGACTCATATAATGGATACACTCGTCCAAAAGGAATTTGAGCCCCTGGAAGAAGGTTAATAGGACAATCATAGATACGATGAGGGGGCAACCTGTCGGCCCCTTTTTTATTGAACACGTCCAAAAATTCCCAATATGCCTGAGGAAGAAGATTTTGGATCTCGGAGGCTGGAGATAAGGAGCACACACCATTAGAAGGGAGGATACATTGGGAACGACAAAAGTTGGAAAGAAAAGTTACTTCACCAGTTGCCCAGTTGATAGACGGATTATGTTTCTGCAACCACGGTAATCCCAATATGATAGGGAATAAAGGGGAAGAAACCACATCAAAGTTCATGAATTCAGCATGCCCTTTATTTAACAAAACGAAAAGTGAGATAGTCTCTTGCACTACAGGGCCAGAAGTAATCAGAGAACCATCTGCCACACGAAGAGCTATAGGATTCTTCTTGGACTGGAACGGAATTTGGAATTGTAATGCCACTTTATTATCCAAAAAACAGCCACTTGCCCCAGAGTCAAGGATTGCTTGGAGTTCGACCCTCTTGTCTCCCCACTGTAACAACAAAGAGATAGTCAGGAGAGGCATAGGAACATGACACCCAGAAAAGTCCTCAAAAATCCTCTTACCCGTTGGACGGGTCGGACAACCACGAAGCAGATGGCCAGCTTGTCCGCAATAGAGGCAGAGATTAAGTCTACGACGTCTAATGCGCTCCTCAGGTGTTAATGCAGACCTTATAGCACCAATCTGCATGGGCTCCGGAGGCATGTTGAAGGTGGACGAAGAAGCAACCGGAGAGCTTATGGAGGGCATTTGGACAGGAGGAGGAGCGGACGGCAACAACCAAGTCTGAGGAGGGAGACCTGCTTTCTCAGCCTTTTCTTCTTCCCGGCGTTCCCTGAGCCTCTGATCTAGTTGTATGGCGATGAGGATGAGATTTTCCAAACTATCCGGGATGCCAGTACAAGCTAACTCATTTTTTAGCTCAGAAGAAAGTGCAAAACGGTACTGATTTTTCAAGGCAGCTGGGTTCCACTCCGTATCATCCGCCCATTGCCGGAATTCCAGTGTATAATCTTCCGCAGGACGGTCCCCTTGCTTCAGAGCGCGCAGGGCAGCCTCAGCAGTGGTGGCTCTGTGAGGATCATCGAAGATTACCGCCATCGCGTCAAAAAAGGAGTCTACGGTGGCCAGTACAGGACTTTGACGATCCATGAGGTGGAACGCCCAAGTCTGTGGTTCGCCCGTGAGAAAAGAAATGATGACCCCAACCCGGGTTTGCTCAGTGGGATACGTGTGAGGTTTAAGGGAAAATAATAGCTTACAATTGCTCCTGAAGTTCCGGAACATCTTCCGATCCCCAGCGAACTTTTCCGGAAAGGCAACTTTAGGTTCGGAGATTTCTGAGGTGATCACCTGAACCTCCGTAGGAGCTGGAGGAGGAGCAGCCGTGGGAGGAAGAACAGCTGGCGGATGAGCTCTGATATGCTCCTGCAACTGCGAATAGCCACTTTGCAACTCCCGAACTGCTTGTGTAAGGGAGGACAGCTGTTGGGTTAACATGGCAAATGGAGACGCTCCCTCAGCTGGATCCATCTTGGCCTGGTTATACTGTCAGGCTTACCAGTATAATGCAGTCGTAGAAGGAGCTTGAGCCGTAGATAGTGAACCCACAAGCGCCTCACACAACCGCTACCCACCTGGAGTGGAACAGGGAGCAGGGTTGTGGAGAGTAGCCAATGAGACGATCAGCGAAGGTACAAGAGGATTAAGAAGAGTCGTGGTCAGGAGGTCCGAGGTCAACAGGCAGGCAGCGAGATTCATAAACGGTGAGACAGGCCGAAGGGTCGAGACAGGCAGCAGAAATTGTAGTCCGGGAACAGGCAAAGGTAATAACAGGAAATCACAAGTAGAGACGCTAGGGTTTCAGTAAAACAACTTAATAACCAGGCAATGCATCTCACACAGAACCAGGTTTAAATCATGTCAATTTGGCGCCAACTGGCGTCCTTCCGCCAGCGTCGCCGTACTGACGTCACGTCCGTTTCAGGCGCTCGTGTCCGCGTCTTTGCGTCAGCGACCGTCGCCTCCGCGGCCAGCGCCCAGCGTCACGCGCCGACACGCACTAACGCGCCCGCGCCGGGAAGAACGCAGACCCGAAACTTCACACATACATCGTAAAAAGATTCAAGTTTTTTTCCCCCCTGAAAAATTTGAGTTTTTTAGTGAAACTATTCCTGAAAAACTAAAATATTTGGAGAAAATTGACCTTTAATAAATAAACCCCTTAATGTTCATTTAAAAGTGAATTTGTGTTTCAATCTAGGTTTTCTAAATAGTAGGAATGTGTTAGGTTTACCTTTCTATAAGAAACAGCCTGGCAAATAAGATATTATTTTAAATTCCCATACCAACCATGAATTGTAGGACAGATTGTGCATGTTACGTTGTATCTATTTTTATCCACAGTGAGCAATGCTGGAGTGGGACTCATTGGGCCAATTGAATGCCAAACCATAGAAGAAATGAAAAACGTGATGGATACAAATTTCTTTGGACTAGTCCGACTACTGAAGGAAATCTTACCAGACATGAAGAGAAGAAAGAGTGGACATATTGTAATAATCAGCAGTGTAATGGGGATACAAGGTATATACACCAGATTTTCAATGTATGGTATGCCACATATATGGGGGGGGGGGTTTATCACTGCTGAATAAATTTTGCATTAACAAATTATCTAGTAAAAGGCATTTTCTCGTAAGACAGACACAATTGAAGCTCCTTCTCAGGTTATTGCTTCATGTCTTACTTTAGACTGTAAAGTCTGAGAGCAACGCTTCGTAGGTGTAGACTGTTGTATATAAGTCTATGTCTTGCTGTCATTTTAAAGTACTGGAAACACCATAAATCAAAATTATTCATTAGACTGCATTGACTACAATAAACAAAGCAATACCCTGTCTGTTCTAGTCAGTGGTGACTTAAACCTGCATGAAATAGGCTTGTGCCTGTTTTCATAAAGAAACAACTATAAGTTACTATTAGTTCTTGTATTAAACAAGGTAAACAGTAAAGCTGAGACTCAGGCTGCAGTTGGGGACAAGGGCAGGCTTGTGTATATGGAGGCCACATCCCTTTATTAAACATGTATGTATAACTTTATTTGTAAATAATCATGACTTAACGTGATCAATGTGTCTAAAAATACATATATAACATATCGTGGTGCTGTGTATATGTGTGTGTGTGTATTTATCTATCTATCTATCTATCTATCTATCTATCTATCTATCTATCTATCTATCTATCTATCTATCTATCTATCTATCTATCTATCATACAAGCCATAACAAACACTCACCCAAAGCTGATTCCAGCAGTTTCCTGACAAAGTCTTGGATTACTTTATTCCAGGGATCCTGTTCAATGATGTCTATGCAGCTTCCAAGTTTGCAGTTGAAGGCTTTTGTGAGAGTCTGGCAATACAAGCCCTAAAGTTCAAACTCAAGTAAGTGCTCCAGTTTATGTGTGATTAAACTTGGGTGCTATTGATTGTATTTGACATTAGGCATTCTGTTTCTCAAACTTCTGTAGTCAAATGAGGTGCTGAAATGGCAATATTGAGCTGTAACAGATTCACCTTCCCGTGGCTTCCTCCACATGCCTAAGAATTTAAGGGGCAGATAAATTGGTTTATACATTTCTTTGCAGATTCAGAGAAATGACCGCAATTTAATTTATTAATTTCTGTATTCACTGTAAAAATTGCTATGCAAATGGGTTTATTAAATGTATGATAGCATGCTCAGTATAGGCTGAATCTCCTACTGAGCAATGTATCAATGAATGTATTGAATTATAACAGATTAGGTGTGATACTACACTTAAAAATGAAAGTGGGAAAATTAATATGTTATTAAAATTAAGTAAAAAAATATAAAGTCATTATTTCTGTACTCCTTAAAGGGAAACGTGAACGTAAAATTGCTCAGGGTTGCAAATTGCTTTTCTAAGCAATTTACATTTATTCATTTTTCCCCATTTCGACGCTGACATAATTTATTTACATAAATTCACCTGTAAAGCACTTACCGTATATACTCGTGTATAAGCCGACCCGTGTATAAGCCGAGGTACCTAATTTACCTAAGAAAACTGGAAAAATGTATTGACTCGTGTATAAGCCTAGGGGCCCCATGTCAGATTTCAAAATGTGAATGTATAAATGTGTAATCATGTTTTATGGCATAGAAATCTATCTAAAACGATTTACCGTAAAAGAGTCAGAACTATTAGCTGGACAATTGCCACTTGTTTTCCCTGTGACCTCCCACCTGTCATGGCTGCTCAGAAGATCAATGAGGTGCTGCACCTAGGAAAGCAGAAAAAAGGTACCGTACGCTCCTTCCGCGGCCCCAACACACCTCCCTCTCCCATAGAGCAGGACTGTCTGTGACTGTCTGTGTGATCGCCGCCCGGAGCAGGTCCAGGAGCTCCGGGCGGCGCGTCCTTCCCTGCCGGCGTTCGCTCCCAAAATGGCGGCGCCCATGGCCGCCACGTGGGTAGTGGCCGGCGCCGCTACCCACGTGGCGGCCATGGGCGCCGCCATTTTGGGAGCGAACGCCGGCAGGGAAGGACGCGCCGCCCGGAGCTCCTGGACCTGCTCCGGGCGGCGATCACACAGACAGTCCTGCGCTATGGGAGAGGGAGGTGTGTTGGGGCCGCGGAAGGAGCGTATCTGCGGCCGGTGAGGGATTGGCTACTGTTGCTACGGTATGACCCGCGTATAAGCCGAGGTCGAGTTTTTCAGCACATTTTGGGTGCTGAAAAACTCGGCTTATACGCGAGTATATACGGTAAGCAGATTGGGGGATCTGAAAAATCACAGTGAGGGCCACACCAATCCCTCAGACTTCAGTTGTACATTATTCAGGCTTGCCTCTGCAACGGTTCCAGGTAGGTCCATTACATCCTAGGGAACTCAGGTTTGCCTGCTCATGCCCTTGCACTTGCCCTGAGACAGGTAAACAAAGTTGCAGCCATTTACATTACAGAGTAAGCTGTGAAATATAATTGTATTTTTATCATACTGAAAAGAAAGCTCATGCTGATTTTACTTGTATTAAAACTTCTTATAGCCTGAGTCTCATTGAGCCTGGACCTGTCATCACAGAGTTTGAAAAAAAAGTGTTTGAAGATGGAATGAAAATGGACCTTTCCGCTGCAGACAAGGAAACAGCTGATATGTTCACCAACATCTACCT
This sequence comes from Xenopus petersii, assembly GCA_038501925.1. Taxonomy (NCBI): domain Eukaryota; kingdom Metazoa; phylum Chordata; class Amphibia; order Anura; family Pipidae; genus Xenopus; species Xenopus petersii. The sequence continues at coordinate 103,230,208 of CM076678.1, read as the reverse complement.
TAAAAATTACAAATCCATCTTCCAAAGTCTTGGGCAGACAGCTGAAGATGTGGCAGAGGTAACAAACGTTGTATGTGTGTGCCGGACTGGTATTCTGAAGATTCTGCTCTATGATGCACACAGCACTATTCTTTGGCCGGGGGTGGGGGGGGGGTTAGGGCCTATTTTGAAACTCAGTCTGGACCTGTTACCACAAGTTTCGTCAAAATCAGACCAACTACCGGGCAAAAATGTTCTGACTTCTAATAAATTTAAATTGTAATAAAATAAAAATACAATATGCTACAATGTCCTATTTCACATTTAATAGTCATAATCAAGTGCTTCTCTGCTGTAAGAATGAAGCCCAGCGTGTGGTTGTGCAGCTGAGCTATTAAAGGGATACTGTCATGGGAAAAAAAAAAATTCCAAAATGAATCAGTTAATAGTGCTGCTCTAGCAGAATTATGCGCTGAAATCCATTTCTCAAAAGAGCAAACAGATTTTTTTATATTCAATTTTGAAATCTGACATGGGGCTAGACATTTTGTCAATTTCCCAGCTGCCCCTGGTCATGTGACTTGTGCCTGCACTTCAGGAGAGAAATGCTTTCTGGCAGGCTGCTGTTTTTCCTTCTGAATGTAACTGAATGTGTCTCAGTGAGACATGGGTTTTTACTATTGAGTGTTGTTCTTAGATCTACCAGGCAGCTGTTATCTTGTGTTTGGGAGCTGCTATCTGGTTACCTTCCCATTGTTCTTTTGTTTGGCTGCTGTGGGAGGAAAGGGAGGGGTGATATCACTCCAACTTGCAGTACAGCAGTAAAGAGTGATTGAAGTTTAGCAGAGCACAAGTCTTATGACTTGGGGCAGCTGGGAAATTGACAATATGTCTAGCCCCATGTCAGATTTCAAAATTGAATATAAAAAAAACTGTTTGCTCTTTTGACAAATGGATTTCAGGGCAGAATTCTGCTGGAGCAGCACTATTAACTGATTCATTTTGAATTTTTTTTTTCCCATGACAGTATCCCTTTAACCTTATTTGTTTTGTCTTTTGTTTAAAAAAGTTTGAGGAATGTTTTGCTTTTTTTCATAAATAAAATAAAAAGTAGGGATGCACCAAATCCACTATTTTGGATTTGGCCGAACCCCCGAATCCTTCGCGAAAGATTCGGCCGAATACTAATTTGCATACGCAAATTAGGGATGGGAAGGGGAAAACGTTTTTTACTTCCTTGTTTTGTGACAAAAAGTCACGCAATTTCCCTCCCCGATTTGGTTCGGCCAGGCAGAAGGATTCAGCCAAATACGAATCCTGCTGAAAAGGGCCGAATCCTGGATTCGGTGCATCCCTAATAAAAAGCCACAATGACATAAGCTTAGTTATGGATTTAGACCCAAACAGTATCCTCATTCATGCTGGCAATGACAGTCTTGAAGGGCCAATAGGATATTGAGTCTGTTTTCTACAAGTAGTTCTTTGTTTTTTTCCCAAAAGTAGACACCATCTTCATAAAGCTTTTCAATTGCAGTGGTGAAATGTCTTGTATGTTGTGTACTTAACGTCTTTCAATCAACATGGAAAATCCATTAGTATATTAAAAACAGAGTAGTCCAAGTCAGAGCTATCATAAACTGAGGAGTTGGAGTCAAAGGATTTATGCCTAGAATAGGCAAGATAATAAAAAGCATACTGTGTTTCTTACAACAACTAAATAGTTCCCCGCCAGAGTATAAAATTTGTACCTCCCTGGTGACTGGCAAATGTTGCAGGAAAAGTTGAAGCAAGATAAGTTGATCAACAAACTTGAGGATTGGCAATAGTCAGTAAAGGTCAGCCGGTTGTTAAGGTGGCCATAGACGTAGAGATCAGCGTTTTTGGCAATGTCACCAAATGACCGGATCTTTCCCCGATATGCCCACATTGAGGTGGGTGATGGGCTGATTCCCCTAGGGCCCAATGATCGGATCATAATACATCCGATACGGGCGGGCAGATCAAGGTACGGAATACACGCACAGATACGTCCGCAATCCGACTTTCGGCCAGATATTGATCGGGGAAGCCCGTCGGATGGCCCAACACATGGGCCAATAAGCTGCCGACTCGGTTTGTCAGCAGCTTTTATCGGCCCGTGTATGGGGGCCTTTACTCGTGCATGTGCCTTGTTTCACCAACTACTGTTATTTATACTGTGGGTAGTTCCCCCCCCCTTTGCAACAGGAAATGGCCTAAGAATGTATTTACTAATATTTAAGAACTTTACAAATGGATTTTTTCTTTTGTCTTATCACAGTAATAACTGATTAGTGTTCTGTTTATTTTCAGCACACTATGAAGATAGTGCTCTCTGAAAATCCACCATTCCGTCACCAGACAAACACATTATACACCCCGATGACGACACTGAAATATGCCGATCCCAACGGTGATCTGCCCATCGACACATTTTATAAGATGGTCTTCCAGCATGATAAAATTTTCAATGCCAGCCTTAATTTCATCAAGCTCTTGAGATGGAGAAGTAAAAAAAGCTTTGACCTTGGAAAACCACAGCCACAATAATTGTAGTTGATAAATACCCCATACAGAGCTCTTTCTTTGTATATAAAATACATTTATGTTAAACTGTGTCTGCAGTATACCGCAGTATAGGAATTCACTATATCTGCCATTTTGGGATTAGGCTGAATAGTGAACCAAATCTTAAAGGGATCCTGTAATCGGAAAACATGTTTTTTTCAAAACGCATCAGTTAATAATGCTACTCCAGCAGAATGGTCCGATCAAACAGATTTTTTTATATTCAATTTTGAAATCTGACATGGGGCTAGACATTTTGTCAATTTCCCAGCTGCCCCTGGTCATGTGACTTGTGCCTGCACTTTAGGAGAGAAATGCTTTCTGGCAGGCTACTGTTTTTCCTTCTCAATGTAACTGAATGTGTCTCAGTGGGGCATGGGTTTTTACTATGGAGTGTTGTTCTTAGATCTGCCAGGCAGCTGTTATCTTGTGTTAGGGAGATGTTATCTGGTTACCTTCCCATTGTTCTTTCGTTTGGCTGCTGGGGGGGGAAAGGGGGGGTGATATCACTCCAACTTGCAGTACAGCAGTAAAGAGTGATTGAAGTTTATCAGAGCACAAATCATATGACTTGGGGCAGCTGGGAAATTGAGAATATGTCTAGCCCCATGTCAGATTTCAAAATTGAATATAAAAAAAAAAAAATCAGTTTGCTCTTTTGAGAAATGGATTTTAGTGCAGAATTCTGCTGGAGCAGCACTATTAACTGATTCATTTTGAAAAAAAAAATCTTCCCATGACAGTAACCCTTTAACCCTAATTTGCATATTCAGATTGGATCAAAAGGATCAATCATCTAAAAAATATTTTCAGTTATCTGTCCAGAGTCAACTTCACAAGACATTTAGGACTCGTTCGACCAGGTACCCAGAAATCCTCTGAATATGATTCCTGTGAAAAGAGCTGGGATTTGGCAGAATCCCAAACTGAATCCTGGATTTGATGCATCCCCACACCTAACCAATTAGAATAATGTTTGTTTTTAAAAAGAACTAAAAACAATAAAAATGAATATGAATGAATGAATGCTCTATATTATGTTTGTGAGTTGGACCCAAAACTCAAGTAACTAATAGCAGCACAGACAATGGGATGTAAATCAGTAGAAAAGAAGATGGGGAGTTACTGGGGTATATTTGAAGGTACAGTTCTTCACTGTTAAAGGGCTGTGGTTGCCTTGAGCTGGTACAGACCCCAAACATAATCTGTCCTACAGACAAACACAATATTCTCTTGAAAATGTGAAATTTATGAAATTTGAGAAGCAAACTACTATCCTATTGCCCAACATTAACACTGATAAACACCTGCATTTTCCAGCACACACACACACAAATGCAGGCACACCACTAACCCACTTGTGATGCTACTTCTTCGTTCTAAATCGTTTGCAAACCACTAATCACCTTGTGTGGCAATCTGGTTAACCTGTAAGTCAATCCATCTAAAGTTAGCTGTCTAATATCCTTACTATATTACTGAAAGGAAAAGGGACAGTCTCATAGTGCCAAGTGGTTTCTATTCCATTTCCCTTATTAAGCTTGGGTCACCAGGGCTGATCTTGGCCAACAAAAAAGTGCAGGTTGAGTATTGGACCCTATGCTACAATCTGCCCCTGGAGATACTGCGTTGGCCCAGATGTAGGAGCACACAAGGGATTTTGGAGTCAAAATGCCAACTCACGTGTTTCACCACCGAAAACTGACGTGTGTGCACACAAGGTAAGGGCCAGATTGTAGTACGGGCTGATTCTTTTCCTGCACTTTCCAACAGGCCGAGTTTCAGCAGCATGTGGCATTGTCCTTAGAGCAGTGAATGTTTTGCTAAATAGTTCAACAAATTCCCACGACATTAAAGTAAGTGACCCTTTGCCAGATGAAACCTGCTAAGGCAGAACTATATTAATGTTCCTTTATGCTGAGCTACAATGGAACTTATATACACAGCTTGACCACATTTTTGTGTAGTTATTCATATTCATTTGAATGCTTGTTATTAGAGTAAATAGTGGCTGGTAAAGGGAAAAAAATGAAAATGATTAAATATGATATGTACAATGTCTAAAAGATATACTGCAGTTGCTATGTAACATTTTACAACAGTCATAAATATTTGTTTCATGTCTGCAGAACAAACATTCATGTGAACAGACTTCTTTTGTACTGTTATCTTTATATTCTGAGTACTACTTTGATTATCTACTATAGGAGCAGGGCAGCTTTTAGCAGATAGCAATGACAAAGGTATAAAGCAGTTTATTCTAGTTTTTTTTATTGTTGTTGTTTATACTTCATCTAAGATGAGATGCTTGTCCTAATACACTTGTGCATATAATAAAGGCAAATGCTTACTTACATACTCATTGGTTGTGACTAAATAACTGTCCATGCTGACAATGAGGACATTGCTGGCAGGCCTGGATTTGTGGAGAGGCCACCGAGGCCCGGGCCTAGGGTGGCAAGACTTTAGGGGGTGGCATGCTGCCCAGCCGCACCCACATTGGTTCAGAAACACTGGGGATGCACAGGAGATACAATAGTTTTTTAATTTCCCATGCTCCAATCCCCATTGCTTTGGTCCAGATGAAAATTTGCACAAATAAAAGGGAGGGGATGGAGGCGATGAACAGTAGCAGGCCTTGGGGTGCCTGTTATATAAATCCAGCCCCGATTGCTGGAACTTTGCAAATCTGAGACTATATAATACAATTATGTTTTTATTTTTAAATGTATTTTCTTTCATTTTGTTTTATATAAATTTTGTCTTCGTTGTTATGGGAAATAAAGTAGGACATTGGTAGTTAAATGAATGCATTTATTTTATTGAAATAAAAATACAGTCCCTACAGCTTAATCCAGCCAGTTGGATGTGCTCAAACGTAGTTAAATACCCATGTGCAGCAATCAATTAAAACCCATATGTATTCATATTTATTTATAAGTGCATTCATAAAATGATGTCCATAGAGTCATAGATTGGGGAGGGGCCCCTCGTTCTGACCCAAATTGTGCAATGTATGTATATTATAAAGTACATATATCCCCCCGCAGTCTATGCTTTTGACTTGAGAAATATAATACAAAGATTTTCATTTTTTATTTGTGGTTTTTGAGTTATTTAGCAGCTCTTCAATTTGCATCTGGTAACTAGGGCCCAAATTACCCTAGCAACCATGCATTGATTTGCATAAGAGACTGCAATATGAACAGGAGAGGCCTGAATAGAAGGATGAGTAATAAAAAGTAACAATAACAATACATGTGTAGCCTTACAAAGCATTTGTTTTTTTAGAAGGGGATCAGCGACTCATTATCTCAGAAGTCATTAGCAACAGCGCAGTGAACACAATAGGACGGACACGCCGGAGTTTCCTTATCAGTTATCTTTATAAGTAAATGTAAACCATTGAAAATCATACGTAATTCATTGACATTGGGAAAGAGTTACTTTCATCGGGCGATTGGTACCTAATAAGACATAAATACGCACAGTTGGAGCATAGTTGTGTAACGGAACTGTCAGTGTAGCTACAAGCGGTGTGCTAATGTGACGTCACACGCTGGTCACGCTTCCATGGTAACGGGCGTCTCGGCGCTACCGGAAGTGGGAATCAGGGTGCCGTGCTCCCTCACATACGCCGCTTCCGGCGGGAGAAGGTGGCTCTTTGCCCTAACCGGTTCTCTGCCGGGATGTCCCGCTGACCTGGCATTTGCTTTGTATTACTGGCTGCGTTTTATCCATCGTTTGCCTGTCCCACGTTGTGACTGGGAGAAGCCGCGATGATGGTGTGAGACCGGTCTTTTCCTGCGCCTTCACGCCAGACTCCTGTGTGTAATCTTCTGTCTTGGATTCATTTTGTTTTTATTGTTAGCGCTTGATTTCACCCACTGAAATATCTTCCTGAAACGAAAACTTTCCTCCAAGGCCTGGATCTTGCCATTCGGTCTCCGTTTCCGGTCGTTTCTAGGAAATAAGTCTGCAACGAAATGGCCTCTTCGTCGGGGAACGATGATGACCTCACTATTCCCAGGGCTGCCATCAATAAAATGATTAAAGAAACTCTGCCCAGTGTTAGAGTAGCCAACGACGCTCGCGAGCTAGTGGTAAACTGCTGCACCGAGTTCATCCACCTCATCTCCTCGGAGGCAAACGAGATCTGTAACAAGTCCGAGAAAAAAACGATATCCCCCGAGCATGTCATCCAGGGTAAGTGAATGCAGGAGCTCAGAGTCACACACTGTTGCTGGACACGGGTACAAGATGCTGGGAGCATTCATGTGGGGCCATGGGATTGTCACAGCACTGCATCTAGATATATACAGAAACATATAATGGTCGTCATGACTGACTCATTGCCTGCCACATAGTCTGATCATATATTTATAGCAAATGAACTTCCTCATGTGTCCAGCACCCGGCAGCATTTTGCACTGACATAACATTTTGAATTTGTCTTGGTCTGCTAAAACCAATCCCCAACTAGTCATACAAGCCCATGTGGCTTAGAGACTATGGTGCTCCCCAACCCCTTGGATGTTGCTCGCAGTGGCTTCAAAGCAGGTGCTTTGTTTTTTAATTCCAGGCTGGTAAGCAGATCTTAATTGCATACAAACTACAAAGTAAAGCCTTCACATAGGGGCTACCAAATAATTCACAGCTCTTATTTGGCACCCCAGTGACTTTTCCATGATTGTGTTGCCCCCCAACTCTTTTTACATTTGAATGTGGCTCACCGTTAAAAAAAGGTTGGGGACACCTGCTGTAACCCATGGTCCTCCTTGTGTGTTTGTTGCAGCCATGACTAAATGAGCTTTTGCATACAAGTGACTGTTTGTGTTTGCATGAGTGCAGAAAGGTCTTCTTTGTGCAAATTGTGCTGAATTGTAGAACAATGTACAGATAGACCATCTGCAGCACGTTGTTCTTGCAGGTCTTTGGAGGTGATCTTTGTCATGTCTGTAACCTTTCTCACAATCCTCCACATATGCTGCTCCTGTATTTTTCTTGGCCTGCCAGACCTGTATTTTACAGCAACTGTGCCCGTGGCCTTCCATTTCCTTATTACATTCCTTACAGTTGAAGCTGCCAGTTTAAATCTCTGAGATATATTTTTGTAGCCTTCCCCTAAACCATGATACTGAATAATCTTTGTTTTCAGATCTTTTGAGAATGGATTTGATGATCCCATGCTGTCACTCTTTAGAGGAGAGTGAATCCGAAGCACGACTTGCAATTGGCCACCTTAAATACCTTTTCTCATTATTGGACACACCTGCCTATGAAGTTCAAGGCTTAACGAGCTAATCCAACCAATTTGGTGTTGCCAGTAATCCATATTGAGCAGTTACATGCATTCAAATTAGAAAAATTACAAGGATACCCAATTTTTTTTCACATTTGATTTAAGTTCATACAACTGAATACGGCTTCACTAAAACCACCCCAGTACTCCGATGTTACTTCGAAAATTAAAGATGTACCACTATTATCCTTTTTTTTGAAAATGGATTAAATTATTATGCAAGCTGAGAGGTGTTCCCAAACTTTTTCATATGACTGTATATGTCTCCTATATGCCTATGCTGTCCATATTATTACTGTATTTATATAGTGGCCGGATATTCTGCAATGCTTTACATTAGTCCCTGCCCTAGTGAAATTTACAAATTATACACCCACACATATTATTCTGTATCTTTCTGGAACTTCAATAGTATGTGATGTGTGCACCAGTCTGGAACCATGTTGTAATATCATAACTTTCTGTAATGCTCTCTCTTTGTTTCTAGCACTAGAAAGCTTGGGTTTTGGTTCCTACATCAGTGAAGTAAAAGAAGTCCTTCAAGAATGCAAAACTGTCGCATTAAAACGACGAAAAGCAAGTTCTCGTCTTGAAAATCTTGGCATTCCTGAAGAAGAACTTCTAAGGCAGCAACAAGAGCTATTTGCAAAAGTAAGTGCTTGGTCTTGCTTATGGGTCTTGAAGATCACTGTTAATTTGGAATATTTTAGTTTATTCATTTGACTTCTCTAAGTGTAGCTGTTATTGTTATAGTGAAGCAGAACATTTTTTTATTGACATTATTTGTTAGAAAAAAACAGTGACCATAAGTTGTAGGAGGTCCCATAGGTCACTTCCCAGGAAGCCCAGTAAATTGCCTGTGGTCCATAGTTCCACAAATGAGGATAATCACAGGCAGAATGCTTTGCAGAGGCAGAACTTTCCATTGGTGTTTGTGAGTAAGAATCATCACTTGGCTGTTCCTGGGTTTCTTGGGAATAGACCATATGGTAAAATACACTGTACTTTAATCGGGGAGACCCATTTATTAGAGGTCTAATTTCGAATTCATGTGCTTTTTTTAAATTCAAATAAACTCTCAATTCATCTTGATTCGATTTGAATGGCTTGTATTTGATTGAATGGTTCCGATCCGAAAATTTTAATCGTATTCAATTCACATTTGATTCATGTGAATCAAATTTTTCTCCCAGAAAAAAAACAAACCTTAATGTCAGGAAGGCTATTGACATCTCCAGCTCAACGGACCTCTGCCATTGACTTTTACATGAACTCGGCAGGTTTTAGGTGGCGAATATTCAAATTAGGACTGTTTCCATGGTAAAGGTGTGATAAATCTCACATTCGAATAAGGGGATTAAAATTTGAATGTGTGACTTCAGCAACATGAAAATTCAACCCTTTATAAATCTGCTCCTTAATGTACTGGCACACTGGCATTTTGAACTGGAATAACACTGGCGTCTAAGTATTTTATATTAGTTGTTTATGTAGGTGAGATGTCTAAGCATTTGACATGGGTAACTTAGTCATTGTACGTAGTTTATCTGGTCTTCATTAGACGGATAAACTTTTAAATCAATGGCATATGGTTCATTTGTTACCTATGTGAAATCACAATTGTGGTTGGGCAACGAAATCACATTATAGCTTGAAAGTGCAACAGCAGATCACCTGATTGAAAGCAAACATCCTATTGATGTTTATGGCCTACTATGTCTGTAAACTTTGTGCCTTTTATGACATTTCACAGTGTTTTTTTTCTTTGCTGGAGAAGTACTTGTGGGAGTTTCTACTTTCTCTTACTTGCACTTGTGTAATGAATTATTGCTTGTTCGGCACAAGTGATTTTTGTTTGCTAAAACTCTGCTTTGATTGTAGGCAAGACAGCAGCAAGCCGAATTGGCCCAACAGGAGTGGCTACAAATGCAGCAGGCTGCTCAACAAGCACAACTTGCAGCTGCAACTGCCAGCGCTTCAAACCAGGCCGGTTCCTCTCAAGACGAGGAAGAGGATGATATCTGAGTATTTCCACCTATGTTAATATCGGCCTTTGAATAGCTTTTCGCTTGCACAAAAAGAAGTGAAAAATGCTTAATTGTAAATTTTTTTTATGCATCTTGGTGGACTGGTTATTGGTATTCTAGGGATGTCTGTTAAGTCTCCGCTCTTGTATGCAACATACATGTACAAATATCCTTTTTGAACTGTTAAACAGTAAGGTTCATTATCATATCAAAAGAACATTTTTAACCGCCTTTGAGAATTTTATATTAGCAATCAGTCATTAACTTGATCAATAAGCAGTGTTAAACCAGAATACATCTTTATTAAATATAGCGAGATTTATACAGAAACTCTAAAAACACTTTTGCATTTACCTTTTAACTAAGCTTAAAAAAAATCTTAGGGGTTTTTTTTTGTTTTGTTTTTTAATTTTTGTGGGATGGGTTGGGATTTTGGTTTGTCTGACAGACACTTGATGAAGTCAAAGATCACTGTCAGGAAAGTGTGTCTGTAATACTGAATTTTAGGGGAGGATGTGAAACCTTTGTACAGGGCAAAAACATTGGGGGGCTTTGCAAACAAAGGAATTCAAAATTGTGTCAGTACAGGAAACATAAGCCCAAACATGGCTGGGAAGGGATCTTTTTTTAGCATTTCATGTGGAAACTGAGTTTTTTTTTTTTTTTTACCCTTTAAGAGTTAATAAAAGGACATGTGCAATCCAAGCTCTTTTTAAAGGGGAACCACAATTTAAAACTTCATCTGGTGCAAAGTAAATATGTGAAGGATGGCTAATAATTATATTTGTGGTTGTAACTTCATTATTTTCTTACCCCAAAACATGTTAGGGTTTTTTTTTTTTTTTTTTTTAATTTACTCTGGCACGTCACAGCTATAAATTGTTGTATATTTGTATTTTTAATTGTATTTGATTAGTATATTGCTGTATGGTCCTAGTTAGCATTTAACCTGCACCTTGAATTTAGTAACTGTAATAAAATTGGGACTTGTGTTTGCTCAGTGTCACATGTAAGGAGGTGCACACTCATACATGCACTATATTAATATATTATATATATATATATATATATATATATATATATATATATATATATATATATATATATATATATATATATATATATATATATATATATATATATATATATATATATATATATGTGTGTGTGTACTGCACTGATAGTACTAATAAAAATGCATTTTTATTAGTGCTGTAATAGATCTTACAACTGTAGATGGTTCATAAATAAATCTTGTTGCCAGAGTTTATCAGAAATAAAATTTCAGTATTTATTGAAAGTTATGGTCTGTGGCACATGGGGAGGATATTGGGCTTTTTGCTCACTATTGTGAGCCTGTCATTTAATCGCAGTAACATGAAAGTGCCAGCAATTATTTGTTTTCAATATTGACACCTAAACGTACATGAAAATGCTATTGAACATATGAGGAGGCGTTTTTGTTTTTTTGCAGATTGCCTGAAATTTGCTCCATGTGCCATAGGCCCAATGGAAAAATGCTAACTAGTCCATTTATATTTTATAAAGATGATCTTGTCAGTTAAGGCCACTGAGTGTGTCTCAATAAGAACCAACTTACCAGTGGGGTTAGAGTGTCTCTTGCATAAAAACACATTTAGTTTTGTGTAGCAATTGTGTTAAGTGAGAACAGTAAAGGTGTGTATAATGTGCATTAGCAGTGCTAGTAATAAAATGCAGAAAACCAAACATGGGAATCCTTCCTTGGCACTTCTGTGGGTTGTTGTCGCTGGCACATTTGCTGTCACTTGCCAAATGAGCTTTCGAGAATTTATGTAATTAATGCACACTATGCCTGTTTTTAGTTTTTTTATATACTCCATTCCTTTCAATATGGTTCTTAAGTGATATTTTGTTTGTGCTTGAAACAATGTTGTCTGATAGTAAAAGCAACCTCAGCAAAAAAAAATTTCAGCTGATACTTATAGACTTAAACGTAAATATACTATACTATTTTTTAAGTATGTTTTTCAGGTAATTTTGACGAGCCTACAAGAGGTGTTCAAGAGGCATTTAAAATATTGCTTTGAAACAAATACTGGATTTCTTTGGCTGCATAGATCACCTGCATTGGACCCCAGTGGTATTAATTTATATAACCAAGAAATATTGTGAATATAACAAGTTTAATTTCAATTTCTGGGGCAGGTCAAAGAGAGAATTTGTGTGGGTCTCTACCATCAGAAATGGCTCCATGGAAAAAAATAATAATGGCTATGGTTTTTTTTTTTTAGTATGTACATCAGGGATGTCTAACCCGCAGCCTATAAGTGGCCATTGTTGTTAAGAAAGAGCTGAAGGTTTTAAAGGTTGACATCTTTATTTTTCTGCAGTTGGTGACAACACTTTTCCAGTTCTGAACCTCTTCCTGTATTAGGACTGTCATCCCTGTTAATAATAAGAAGAATATGAAGAGCAGAAATGTTACTGTAGTTCTTTGTAAAGCAGAGGCAGCAATTCACTCAGGGCTGCATCGTGTGCAGCCACCAGAACCTTCTATTGCTTCAGAAATAATCCTGTCAGCTGCAACACTCAGATTGGTGAGCAGACTGCTTTGTTCAAGCTCATCGCCATTTACTGCTTGAGCATTCATCCCGCACCTTACATATGGTCCAGTTGGTAGGTAATAGTACATGGGGGTGTTTTGTCATGTGAAATTGTTAGGGATTCTGCCTTTTTTACCAGGATTCGGCTGAATCCTGCCGGCCTTCTGCTCGGTTTGGTATTGGCCCGAATCTTTCACAAAGGATTTGGGGGTTCGGCCAAATCCAAAATAGTGGATTCGGTGCATCCCTAGAAATTGTGCTCTCTGGCGGGCAACATAGGTCCGGAAATACTTCTCCACCTAAAATTGTTATTGTTGTATTCCTGTTGGTGCACTTGCTTATTGTTTAAAATTTGCTCCAAATGCACTGGCAGGGTTCCAGTGATAATAGGCCACAAGACATACTTGGACTCATTTATCATCTCTGTGCAAATTTGCCCATGGGCAGTATCCCATAGCAACCAATTAGTGATTTGCTTTTTTCCACCCAGTTGCAGGTAGAACAATGAATGCAACAATTTCATTGGTTGCCATGGGTTAATGCCCATGGTCAAATTTGCACAAAGATGATAAATTATCCCCTCTGTGTACAATTGCCTTTAGCCAGTGACCTGACCCTGACTAGTAGAACAGCTGTTTGGGGCCCATGACGAGTTTGCCCTTAGTTATTCACTGCATGTGCATCATTCTGGATCTCTGCAGTGCTCTTCACTTTTGACAGTTTTATTTTAAATGAAGATGAAAGTATCTCTTTTTAATGACTATTCTCCCCAGTTGTGCAGTTAATAAGCAAGATCTAAATGAAGGTGGACAGCTTTTGCAAAGAAGAGAGATCTACCAAATCTAGTCCAGTCTAGAATAGCTGGAATGATTGTGATGTTTCTCATTTGTACTTCTATGGCCCCTGCATTGTCTACACGACCATACAGCTTCTTTCCTAAAAAAAGAAAGAAAAGAACAAAAAAAAGTATGAATATTTGACTAATAAGATTTTTTTTTCACATGCAGTGTTTGGGCTCTCTTGCATCACATGTGTTTGTTATTGTGCTGGTTGCATCTCTGTGACATTTTCCTTTAAAGTCTCTGTAATGTTTCCATATGCTGTATTCTCCAAGCAATAAAATTTAATGTTTTTTAAAGCTATTTTGTATTCTTACTCCTTGCGCAATAGCCGGAGTTTTTGCTTTTATAGAGTGTGTTGTGTTCTGTTTTTTTTTTTTTTTTTATCACCTAGAATTAGGGACATTAAATTCAAGGACCACAAAACATTTGCTGTTCCCCATGCTATTCATATCCTGCTCAATTTTTTAAAAGTTATGAACGTGTGAGATAAATGTTCCAGGGACTGGTAATATTGGCAAGGAAGTGATTTAATGGCATATGTGTATCCAAACTGGTGTTTTCTTACCTAACACACACTGTATATTTAAAGGGACAGTTCATTGTAAAAATAAAAACGGGGTAAATAGGCTGTGCAAAATAAAATATTTCTAATATAGTTAGTTAGCCAAGTATGTAATGTATAAAGGCTGGAGTGACTGGATGTCTAACATAATAGCCAGAACACTACTTCCTGCTTTTCAGCTCTCTTGGCTTCCACTGATTGGTTACCAAGCATTATTGAATTTCCTGCTTTGCTGTTCTCTAACTCTGAGTTAGTCAGCGACTGTAGGGGGGGCCACATGGGACATAACTGTTCAGTGAGTTTGCAATTGATCCTTAGCATTCAGCTCAGATTCAAAAGCAACGGTTATGGCCCATCTGACCCCATCAAGTCATTGATTGGTTACCAATCGGTGGAAACCAAGAGAGCTTCAAAGCAGGAAGTAGTTTTTTGGCTATTATGTTAGACATCCAGCCACTCCACCCTTTATACATTACATTTTTGGCTAACTATATTAGAAACATTCTTTATTTTGCACAGCCTATTAACCAGTTTTTATTTTTACACTGAACAATTCCTTTAAAGTTGCTGGTACATACAGCATCACAAAGATGTTGACATAAAGTTTACATGCAGCTTTTTCAACTGTGCTCATGCAAACGTATATCATCCACCAGCAGTAATGATCTTCTCCTCCAAATAAGTGCATGAAAAGGATGCACAACACCACAGGCTTGAAAGGGCAAAGCTGGAGAAAATATCAGTTTAATGACATAGTTCTATATAAATTCAAGACACACATGGGGAAATGTTTCATAAGTAAACATGCGTTTTCAACTTTTGCAAAGGGTTACAACTATTTCAGGAAAAAAAAACTCTAAGACATATACCCGACGCTCTCCACCATTTCCCAATGTTAAATATTTAATTTTTTTTAAATATTCCTGACCGGTACTATGAAGTTAATGACACAGGATGAAGTTTCAGACATTTTTCCTTCTCTTACAGAAATTAAAGGATTAAAACAGCAGCAAAGAGCATTTACATTTTCAAGGACATTCCTGGTCAACCTGCTGCTATTACTGACTCATCTAATGACTCTTAAAGAAAAATGATACCTCTGAACAATGTAGGTCTCTAAAATTATATTGCATAAAACAGCTGATATGTTAAACTGTGCTTCATCTATATAAACTATTTTCATAATATACTTTTTAGTGTGTCATTCGGTAATACTAAATGGAAAATTTACATTTTAAAGGAGAATTCAACCTGTAATAAAAAAAACCCTCCCCCCTACTCTGGGTAGACCCCTACTCCCCCTGGGCAAATGCTCCTAATTTTTTACTCACCCCTCCATGCAGATTCGGGCCTTGGAGTTCATGGCAGCCGTCTTATTCTTCTACAGTAATCTTAGTGTCTTCACGGCATTTTCAGCGCATGCGCAGTTGGAGTAAATTTCCGGTCCCGAACAACTTGATTCGAATTTTCTCTGAAAAAAACTTGAATGTTAGGAATGCTACTAATATGTCCAAATTGGTACCTGGACCTCTCCCATTGACTTATACACCAACTTGGCGGGTTTTAGGTGGCCAATAGTCAAATTTGAGTTCGCCTTTAATCATAGGCTTGATTAAGGGAGCTAATCCCGAAACGCGTTAGGTGTTGTATACAAGATGACTGCAGCAATAAACATCTTTTCCAGAAGTGCCGTCCAGTTGCTGAGTTTGTGATGTTGCTATTATCCTATGCACACACAAGATGGTGCTAATGTTTCCTGTATTCAAAATGAGGGCTGCTAAATAAGTACAAAACCAATTGTAGTTTCTGTGGTTTTCTGTTCTTGCAATTTGGGCTGCTTTGTGGCTGTTTCTCTGCCTGCATTTAATTGCTTGCTGAGAAGAAACAGCTTATTGCTCACCACTGCTCTGAGATGTCACTACACCTATAAGTGTGGGTGTTGGCACACGGAATGGATTTTGGCACAAAAATGCATTTTTGCTGGCTTGATTTCTTGATTTCGAATTAGAGCCTTGCTGCATATGACAGGAGAAGTAGTAGCTGGTCAATAATCGAAGTCAGTGTCCCCCAGCAACTTGATATAACTTTCACTTTTGGGCTGATGAATGGCATTAGCCAAAAAGTGGACATTAAGGAGGGCAGGACGTGAAGAGTAACTGCAGCATGCTTTGGAAGAGATAAACATTTCAAACCTGCCCCATTTCTAAACTGAATTGATGGGCAAGCATACATGTACCAACAATCATACAATATTATTGATGTGTAAGGCCAGCTTAAGTAGTTTGAAATAATCACTCATGTTTTAAGTTATTTGTTTCTACTATGATTTTGTTGTACAGTGCTTTGCCCTCAAGGAGCGCTTTACAAATAAAAATATACATATACGTATAAGCCAATTTGATATCTTTGCTAAGTTACCTATTATGATTAAAATTCTCTTTTGGTTTAGAACTGTAAACAATTTAACTAAGAAGGCCACGCTCACAGTTCTTGGCAATGAAACAAAAATGTATTTATTGAAAATACAAAATTTCGGTCACATAAAGTGGCCTTCCTCAGGGACAAAAAAGAAGTTGAGGGAGGTCACTTTATTATAAATTCTATAATGAACTAAAAAGGTCTATCAAACATTGCTCAATGTAATAGGTGGTTATCCGAGGTCATGTGTGAATACTATTTTCTTCGCCAACATCCTATTGTGATCTACACACAGTGAAGTTATCAGCTGATTGCAAAGTAGCAGTACCTGATACAGGGCTCCTTGTTTACACATACAGGAAAAATATATAATATTAAGCAAAGAAAGTCATGCAACACCTCTTTAGTTGTCTAAATCATTAAGGGGCAGATTTATCAAAGGTCGAGGTGAATTTTCGAATGAAAAAAATGCAAATTATGAGCTATTTTTTGTGTACTTCTACTATGGAATAGTCCAAATTAGATTCAAATTTGAAAAAAAATTGAAACTTTGAACTTTTTGAAATTTATCATGTACTGTCTCTTTAAAAATTCGACTTTGAACATTCGCCATCTAAAACATCCCCAATTGCTGTTTAGCCTATGGGGGACCTCCTAGAACCTATTTGGAGTCAAATGGTGGACTTTGAAAAATCTTAGTTTTTTTGGGGGAAAACTTTGAATCTAATTCGCTATTTCTTTGATTCGAACGATTCAAATACAGCTGAATATGGACCTATTCGATCGAAAACTGACCTA
This sequence comes from Xenopus petersii, assembly GCA_038501925.1. NCBI lineage: Eukaryota > Metazoa > Chordata > Amphibia > Anura > Pipidae > Xenopus > Xenopus petersii. Next base: position 103,213,109 of record CM076678.1, on the reverse strand, counting down.
TTCGACAAAAAAAAAAATTCAACTTCATTTCGGATGGTCTTTTTAAATTAGAATTTCAACGTTTTTTTCAATTCAAAATTCGACCCTTGATAAATATGCCCCTAAGGGTTGAATTGAAAATTCAAATTTAGATTTTTTGTTATGGCCAAAAAGTGTCAAATCCAATCTCTTTTTTTTAAAAAAAAAAAATCTCGAATTAGAGTTTTTTTTTAAAAAAAAAAAACTCGAATTAGAGTTTTTTTTAAAAAAAAAACAAGAATTAGAGTTTTTTTTAAAAAAATTTGATTTTGATTTTCAAGATTTATCATACTCTGGCCCTTTAAGAATTTGAATTAGACTATTTGCCACCTAAAACCTGCCAAATTGCTGTTTAAGTCAATGGGAGAGGTCCAGGGATCAATTTGGAGATGTTTGCAGCCTTCCTGACATTCAAGTTTTTTTCAGAAAAAAACCCCGAATCCAGTTTGATTGAATTCGATTTGAGTTTTTGGGTCGTTTAAATTTGTCCAAGTTTGTAAAATTGGATTAGTTGAATTTAAAATTCATGGAAGTTTTAAAAAAGGTGACGAAATTCGACTCTTGATAAATGTGCCTCTAAATGTCCTTGTGGTCTAATCTATTGTGGGAAAACCATTAGACAGTTAAAAGAGAGGATTGCCATGCCCAGGTCTAGCATCAGGACAGCACTTGATCTGGATAGGGCAGAAACAAGTACAAATAAACATTGGGCAGAGACCAGACAGAGACCAGTGACATTTAGGTATATGTCAATTGAGCATATTCTGAACAGAGCAAGGGGAGGTGACTATGATAATGTTTTGTTAAAAAGAGATGCTTTCTGCATCCACACGCTAGATTGTGTGGCACCAATAGGGTTAAATTGCCAATTGGTGTTAAGTTGTTTTTTAACTTAAGGTGAAATTTTCTTTTGACTGGATAGGCACACTGCAACAATTGTAAGTGATGTTTTGGTTACAAATAGAAGTTGCCAATATAGCAATGTAACTTTTTATTTCAGGTAAAAGTATTGTGTGTCTGCCGCTTCTGGAAACAAAGTAAGTAATGGATGAACTTTTGGACTTACATTTGAATAGACTCAATTCACTTATAAGCAATGATTTGTTCCACACTGACACATAGTGGTGAAAGTACAATAACTTTATTTCACGTGATTAAATGGAAAGATGCAATGTTTTTATTGTGTTGCAAAGACATAACTTTGCTGCCTTTTTGGAGGGCAAATGAAGCAATATAATGTGTAACACTATCGATTTTATCCTCGATAAGGGCCCCAGATGCGGCCTATAATGCTGGATGTTCAGTGATGAAATAATAAAAGTCACTCACATTAAACATGATGGTGTGCTGGTCCATCTTAGGGTAGGGTGTGTGTGTGTGTGGGTGGGTGTGTGTGTGTGTCCGTCCATAATAATGACTCAGCACTGCACTGGATTTCCAATGAAAAAATCAGTGGATGAACTACCACTTGGCACCCAAGGCAGTTGGTGAATTTCTTTTGTGTGTGTGTATATGTATGTATATATATGTATATATATATATATATATATAGAGTCCCACAGTGCCAGCACACAAACCAAAGGGTAAAGCCAGAGGTGCACGATCCAAATGTAATGCATATATGAAGTGAAGATCAGCACGCACTGTAATCTTGGTGAAAATGTGTTGATTTATTAATCAAAAATCACATCTTATCCATAAGATGTGAATAATAAATAATAAATCTTCACTAATAAGAAATACTGGAGTGCTTATCTTCTTTACCATTATTTATCATTGTTTGATAAAGCACCCATTTGGCTTCAAATCAGAGTGCAGATACACATCTGGACTTTGTCATCCTGCTTGTCACTGTTCTTGTAAATTCAAATTTAAATCTACCCCCCCCCCATACACACCAGCTACCAGCACAACCCTTCTGATAGGACAGAGCTTGTGCTCTATTCTTTTTCTTTCTTCTACAACACAGATGATAAGCAAGCAGTCATATGTTTGCAGCAGTGCTGGCTTGTAAATATTTCACCTCTGTTTCATACATAGCACATAGGGCTTCCCTGCCTATGCAAGGCTCCTAAAGGAACCAGGAACACATCCACAGAATATATAATATATATAATATTCTCTTTACTTATCGTGACAGCTTTTCCGACCAGCACTCACACTGTTGATTGCACATTGGCAGCTGCGGACCCCCACATCCCCTCTAATGTTCAGCACCAGCACTGGCCTCAACTGTGCATAAATGTCAGGTTCAAGGTCAAGCAAGACATTGCAGTTCTCATTATCCACCATAAAATGTCAGTTTCCCAACACACATACCATTACAACCTAAGAGATGGGGTCCCCATGGAGTCCCCAACCTTTTTTAACATTCAGATGTAAAAAGAGTTAGGGAGCAACACAAGCATGAAACAAGTTCCTGGGGTGCCAAATAAGGGCTGTGATTGGTTATTTAGTAGCACCTATGTGGACTAACAGCTTACAGGAGATTCTGTTTGGCAGTACATCTGGTTTTTATGCAACCAAAACAAGCCTGGAATTCAAAAATAAGCACCTGCTTTGAGGCCACTTGGAGCAACATCCAAGGGGTTGGAGAGCAACATGTTGCTCACGAGCTACTGTTGGGGATCACTAGTCTAGAGAAATATCTTACTGGCATCCACGCAGTGGAGATCTTGCCATTCGCCCTTTGGGATGAACAATCAAATGACTCAAGAATATCACCAGGTGTACTGTGACCAGTTTTACTGGTACTGGTAACAAAACAAAAATCATTACTGTGTATGAACAGCAGAGATAATAGGGTTATGGGAGTAAACACAAGATGATTCATCCTTTATAGGATTTTAATGAAACAAATCACTATAATGCTGTATCATTTTTCAATAATTACAACACAAAGTAAGTCTCATTTACAATGGAAAGACAAAGGTTTCATAACAGAGTTGTTTATTTCAGATTCTGTTTGATGCCCCATTTAAGGGGCAATCTCCGGGAGGTGGGACCCTGCTCTGTGTAGTTGGGTGAGAGTACAGCAGTTGGACATTTGGTAATTTTTTGTCCCAAAGCCAAAATGTTATAGTAGTTCCCAGGGTAAAGACAATACGCTAAATCAATTTCCTTGATAGTGCCTAGGAAGCTCTATTGCACTGAACTAGCTGTTCGATCATGAAGAGTCTACACAAGCTGATGTCAGCCTATTTTTTTTAGCATAAAGCCAGAATGAACTACAAGGTTCTATTCTATAACTATAGTCAGTTGTCTTGCTAGAACATCAGCAAGGAATCTGGTGTCAGTGTTCATGTGAACAAATGGGCCTGAGCATCTTCACCAGCCAGCCTTCTCACTCTTCTTTTAGCCTTCTTTCTATTACTTGGTAGGAATCTATTCCACGGCTAAATCAGTACACAGTAGTCAGAAAGTACAGAGAAGCAAATTTCCCCATGTACCCTCCCTAGAAATAAGAATGAGACAGATTTCAGGTAAAGCATCCATTCCACCCGCAATCTTGTAGATATAGGCTGCTAGATTAATACAAGCAGTGTTTATTTACTGTAGAATAATTTGCTGGAGCACTGCCTACATATAACTCTTACAATACATTAGGTACAATATTGCAACAAATAAATGACCTTATATAGAAATATTAGTCCAGGGATGCTTTAATAAATAGGCAAAAGGGGCATAAAACCATTCTCAGGAGGCTATAAAAGATTGCTTTTCACTGGAATATTTAGCAGTTGTTTTCTTCTGTGAAGGTTAGGCTTTCCTAAATACTCATTATTCCCTCCCCTGCACCTGTCATCAGCATTCCTTCTAACTGTGGTCTTGTCTGTGCACTTTAAAGTTATGATGTCAGAGAAGACAATTTTGGGGAGTGCAGACAGAATGACATTCGGTGTGGCAAAGTTCTATTTAAAGTGAAACTTACATAAAACATTTATTTTCAAAATATGAATCTGCATTAAAAGTTACCTATAGGTCATGCTGATCATTTTTCACTGATAGTTCTGGTTTTGTAAGTAATTGTCACTTGAAGTTCCTAAACCTGACTGTTTTGCCAACCTAGCTGTCCCTTCTCAGCCTGTCAGTTAGAGTTTCTATAGCTAACAGACTCCTGGTGCACAAATATGGCAGCCCCCTTATACAGGAACATAGGGGTAAGAAAGGTAATGTAAAAGCATCATGCAAATACTTTTATGGCAAAATTATAAATAGCATTCAAAGATAATGTTATGATGGATATAAAAAAGCTTATTTTCTGGTGTCAGTATCTCTTTAAAGTCAGCTTATAAGGAAGTCTTAGAAGGTTCTGCACATATATACATACATAGAGCACAGTGCATTGTCATATTCTATCATTATAGGCCACCACTGTCGAATCAGAATCATTTGCCCTTCAACAATATTATATAACATTTCTTTTCCCTGTTTTAACCAACATACTGTGGGGGGTTATTTACTAAACCTCAATTTTTTAAGTTCAAGGTTTTTTGGACAAAAACACATTTTTAGAGGGAAAAAATGATGTATATATTATACCCTGAAGCTGCAAAAAGTCCAAACTTGAAAATCCACCATCTCAAACCTGCTGAGGTCATATAGAAGTCAATGGCAGATGTCCCTTCTGCAATTTGAAGATATCGTGATCTGCGATGGGTGTTGTCCGATTATCCACTGGGTTTTGTCCGATTATCTGACAAATTTGGGGTTTTTCAGTCGATAACCCGAAAAAATCAATTGACTCAGCCGTAAGATCCAAAAAATTTGTACAATTTTAGCGAGTTTTTTCAAGACCCAACTTTTTTGAGGTTTTTTTTTTTTTTAAGTAGAGGGTCTAAGGCTATGTTGAAAAGGAGGGGGACAGTGGGCAGCCTTGTCTGGTGCCTTTTTTGATTGGGATCCTATCAGAATGTATGTAATTTACTGTGAGGGATGCCGTAGGGGAGTAGTATAGATTATGAAAGCGTTTCAGTAGTTGGTGCCTGAAATGCTGAAATTTTAGAAGGATGTGTGAGTGATATATTCTGTTGAATGCCTTTTTGGCATCTAGATTTACCAGTAACCCATGTTTGCGCTTTTCTATGTTGTATATGTATATTGAAGCTAATATTTGGTGTATTGCTTTCACCAAGTGTCTTCCTTTTGTGAAATCTGTTTGGATTGGGGTCAAGATCCTAGGTAGAATCAGTTGTGGTCTATCGGCTATTATTTCTGCAATTATTTTCAAGTCTTGGTTGAGAAGGGATATGGGGCGGTATGATTGTGGTCTTGTATGATTTCATTTTCTGTTATTGGGGCATCGAGTGTATTGCGTCCTCAATTGTCAATTTAGGCATATTAGCTTCCTGCATTCATTTAATGCCCTCTATCTGGTCATCAGGTTCTGCCTTGTCGAAGGTTTGGAAGTATTGTGTCATTGTTTTGGTGATTAATGCAGGGTCTGTTATCCAGGATTGATTAGTTTTTTTGTGTATGTATGATTGTGTGGTTTGTTGTCTTGCAATATTTGCTAAAAGTTTTGCTGTCTTGTTACCCCATCGGAAGTATTTATTGCGCGTGTGATCTAAATTTAGTTATGCTTTTTCCATTAACAAAGTGTTTTTGGATTTCTTTGTATTTTTTGTAGGATTCATTGGTGTTTTGGGTTTTGAATGAAGCATATGCTTGTGAGAGCTCTTTTTGTAGGGTGCTGTATTTATCATTATATTGCTTTTTCCAGGTGGGCCATATATGTGATGATTTGTCCCCGTAAGACCAGTTTTGCTGCAGCCCAGAATAGGTTTGTATCATCCCAGTGGGCTATATTGTCATCTACTGTACATAGTTGGCCCAAGCGGTTTTAAGGTGCTGTTTAAAGTCTTCATTTTTATAGAGATATGAGGGAAAAGCGCCAGTTAAAGGATTTGGGTTGAGGTCGTGGATGTTGTATTTTCAATAAAACAGGGGCGTGGTCTGAAATAATTATGTCTTTGATTTCAGTGGTGTGTATCATGTAGTAGTGTTTGGGAGACAAAAATATAGTCTATGCGAGAGAAGGTCTTATGAATGCCAAAGTGTATTCTTTGGATGTGCAGTGTGTATATCAAAAGGAATTGTGTAGTTGTAGGTGTGTGCATAATGTTTTAAGATGTTTTGGCTTTGTCTGTGGTTGGTTTTGTAGTGGTACCTGAGTTGTCTAGGTATCTGTTCCATGTAGCGTTCATGTCTCCTGCCACGATTACAGGTGCTGCCTCCCAGGAGTCCATTTGCTGCAGAAGTTCTGTGAAAAAAGATTGGTTAGCATCTTTTGGTGCATAAACATTTACTATAACATATCGAAGAGTAGCAATTTCTACCAACATCAAAAGATATTTGCCCCGTTTATCCTTTAATGTTTTCAACACTTGTAGGCTAGGTGATTTATTAATCAAAGTGGCTACACCTCTAACTTTCTTGTTGTATGAGGCTTCTATGCAGTGACTTATCCAGCTAGCTAGCATTGCCTTTACCTATGCATCAGTGGTTTTCCTGGAGTAAGATAATATGAGGATTTTCCTTTTTAAGTTTGTCAAGAATTTTTCTCCTTTTCATATGTGTATTTAGGCCGCCTTCATTCCAGGTAAGAATTTTAATGTTTTTGATTAGGGAAGTAGTAGTTGTGCCATGGTTTTTAACCTATTCCCTCTTTTGTATCATAAGAAGTATGGGTTATTGTAATAAGTCGCCCCTGGAGCTGTCCCAGCAAGCATATCCAGGTGCTCGAATTAAACCGAGTGGGTAATCTGGGCTGATAAAAATAGTTATAAGTATATAAACAACATTCGCAACAGTTAATAATAACATGGTGTATAAGGACATTTAAAGCATGCCACTATGTATGTAGTTTGGGAAAATACAGGACACATTTTAGTCAGTGAACCTGGTGTTTGCTGTTCGCATATAGTTCCTGTTTATGGTCCTAGTAGGGTGTCCATAGCTAGATGTTAAAATGATTTCAGGTGAGAGAGTTCTTGTGTTCTTGAAGGTCAGTTAATTGTATTTCCCATGTGTAGGATAACTGAAGTCATTGTCCTGGCTCATCTAGTGTTCAGTCTTTAACATTTTTGAAGAAGAAGGATGAAGTCAGTCATGGTGGAGGTGAACTTGGGTTGTTGTTGTGATCACCATCATTTGTAGGGTTTTGGAAGTAATTTGCTGCCTTTTTTGGATCCTCAAAGTAAATGGTTTTGCCATTTTCCAGCACTCTGAGTTTTGCTGGATATAGTAAAGAGAATTTCCGTCCCGTGTCGTAGAGATGTTTACAGATCAGTGTAAAGTCTCTCTGTTTTGATGTGATTAGGGCGGAGAAATCTTGGAAGATGTAAAGTTTGTTACCCTCAAAGGTTATATCTTTGGTTTTTCTATAAGCTTTTAGGATATTTTGTTTGTCTGTGTAGTTTAGCAGCTTGAAAATGATCTGGCGTGGTCTGGTTGAGTTTTCATGTGTGGGAGGGCCAATCCTGTGGGCTCTCTCTATGTGATAGTGACAGTTCAGTGGTGTCATGTGTAAGGCATTTGGCAGCCATGTGAGGAGGAGATTGTCTAGTTGTATTTCTTTTACTGTTTCTGGGATTCCTACAAGCCTTAGGTTGTTCAGTCTGCTTCTGTTCTCTAGATCATCAACCTTATCGGCTAGGATGAATATTTGTTTTAGTTGGAGGTCAATTTGATTTTGGGCTTTTGTAAGATCATCTTCTACTGTAGAGATCCTTTCTTCTGCCTCCTGTATGCGTTACCAGTTTTTGATCTAGCAAAGGTGCAAGAACATGTATCAGATGTGTTGTGGCCACCATTTCTGTTTGACTAGGTGGACTGGCTGGTGAGGCTGGAGAATGTTGTGGTGAAGTTTCAGTTACAGTCTGTTTGGTATCCTTCTTTCTCCCTCCTTTAAGGCTGCGTGAGTGAGAGGTGGAGTTTCAGGATTGTGATTTTTTGAATTATTTTATTGATAAATAAGATAAAATTGTGGATAGGCGTTTGCTTGAGTTTGGTTTAATAAAAATATGTAATAAATTTGAGTTTTAGTAAATAGCCCCCTAGGTGTATTCTGCATCAACAAGAAGCTTCTGTATGCTGTATGCCTTATAGGGAAGTGTATTGTAGGTGATAAATCTTGAATAAAATTAAATTTTGGGTTGACCAATGTATACATCAGCTCTTATGGCTGTAACCAGATTTGTGGTAAGGTCACAATGGCCATGCTTAGGACAGACAGATTCTGCTCTGGGGACTGGGCCCTCTTGAATTATTTCAAGCTAAAGGTGATTTTGTCAGGGATGGGCCTCAATTATGATTATCAAGCTGTTTATGATGATGATTAGAAGGTTGAAGATTTTACATAGGGGTGGAGCCAATGGTAATTATGTGCCATGTAGGTTAGTGTTTAGGCTAAATGGTGGTAGAGTTTTCTTTATTAGTAGGAAGAAATAGAAGTTGTATATAAACAAGTTACAAATGGGTACATGTATGTTTACAAATCCAAGAAAATTAGTTGGTAAAATGGGAGAACTGTAGGTACTTTCAATGGATTAATATGGTGTAATTTGCATTGCTGAAACATGGGAGTGACTAAGATAATAGGAAAGGAGATGGGGTATGTATGTGAATTAAAACCCCGTATAAAGGAAGAAGTGGTGGTGGAAAATGTGAGGGCTGAAAGGTTGAATTTTTTACAGATGGTAATGCACCAGGTGAATTAATTGTAGGGTATAATACAGATGCTGTTGCAGATAGAAAAGGCTGCTAGTTTGGAGAAAGTCTTAATAATGAGGGATTTTAATTATCAACATTTTGACTGGAGCAACATTGTAATGGTGTATGTGATAGGATGTCTCTGACCAAACCAATCATGTTATACTTGATCTGGTGTTATCTAACAACCCAGAACATATAGCAAATGTGTAGGTGCTAGAAACCCTGGGTAATAGTGACCATAATGTGATCTCATGTTTGTTGCGAGGGAGAAAATACAGGGTAAATGAAATCTGGAAAAAGTCTGATTACAAAGAATCAGCCAAATACTAAACCAAATCCTGTTGAAGGATCTGTGTACTTGAAATCTGAATGTCCAGACTGCATGATAGTAAAAACATAGCATATAAGTAAACATTAGAGCCCATATAATGTTTTTTTTTGGTGTAATGGAACTGGAAGGTATTCGTAAGAGAGCACTCATACTTGTAAGAAAGCAGAATTCCTGCTTTATGGTTGTTACTTAGACTGTTGTTTACGGCATATTAAAAAGTTCTAAGGTCAATTAATGATGGGTTTTAAGAATATGTACTGTAAACTATAGACTAAAGAGTGTTCCCTGGGGTCTACATTTGTTATAAACATCCTTCCATACATAAATATACAATACGAGAATTAATATTTCCTGCCATTGTGTAAGATCGGCAGGGTCATAATACATGGAACATTTTATGCTAGACCATGATAAAAAGTAATGTATATGGTCTTAACATGCAATGGCTGCCTTTTATTATGTGTAACACCAAGAAAGGAAAAAAGTTTTTTGCTAATTTTTTTTGTGTGGATCTGTCAGACACAGAATTTTAATTGCACTTCAGTTTCTAGGTCTCAATTATCAGATACCAGTTGCTAGTCAGAATGGAAGATGAATACAAAGTGCCAGGGCCTGAATAGAAAGATAATCTTAAGCACCTGAAACCTTGCAGTCATTCTGTTTTTTTGGCTGCTGGGGTCTGTTGCTTGACAATCTGAAAGCTTTTAGTTAAGGCAAAAAAGAGGCAGAAGAGCAAAGGTATTCATTCAAAAAACGTAAACAATACAAATGAAGATAAATTGAATAGTTGCTTATACTTATATACAAGTGAACTTCCCCTTTAATTTATTTGCACTAAATGTTAAAAAAAAAAGTTTTTACATTACACACTGTCCTCCCCCTGCTACTTTCTGTAATTTTATTTGCAGTGTCGGACTGGGACTCCAGGGGCCCACCAAAAACCCTTAGACCAGGGGCCCACCCAAAAACCTTTAAACCAGGGGCCCACTCAAAGTATTATTTTCTTCCTTTCCTTACTCAACCTCTATTCTCCTATTCTCTTTTCTTTATTCTCATAGAAATAGGGAATGGCCATGAAATAGGCCAAATGTTTAGAAGCAGGAGGGCCCACTGACACCTTGGCCCACTGGGAGTTTTCCTGGTATCCCTGTGGGCCAGTCCGACACTGTTTATTTGTATTCATTAGAATGAAATATTAAAACATTACTGTAAGATGGTAAGATTTTTCTTTATGTTCTGCAATGATGTCACTGTCTACTATCTCATACTGACATACCCTAGAGCAGCAATGTCCAACTTCTTAGGTGTAGAGGGCCATCATTCATTAGATCTGTAAGACTGGAGCTGCATCAAAAGACTCCATTTCACCAATTGCGTTTGCACCCGGTTCATCAGAGCAGGCTGGACAAATCCAGAATAGAAGGAGCTAGTACCTTTTATGAATGGCATGATCTGTAGCTGTGTATGTTTTCTCATTCACAAACAATAATTATCGGTATGAGGTCGCAGCGTATTATGTGAGCCGAGCGTTGTACTTTCCCAGCATATTCTATACATACACAGCAGCAGGTGCCATCATATTGCTTCTTCAGCTAAGGCATTCTGCTAGAGTAGTAGTAAAAGTATCATCATACATTTGGGGGTGCTTTCCTGAAGCAACAAATATTGTATAATAATAATAGTGCACAATAATGGTAAGACCACCTTTTATAAACTTTGTAAAATAGTTGCCTCTCTAAAGAATATGGGTCATGGGAAAATCTATTAAAGGTTGTCTATAGCTCGATTATATGGCCAGGATGAAGCACAAGTGAGATTTGCAGGAAGGACATATCTTGAATAAGCATTCTCATCTTTTATTTACTGTATAGTGTAGTGTACAACAGAAAACAAACACATCTACCTGAAACAGTAGGTTTACATGCCACCGTGTAAGCTCACTCAAGAATAGCCTCTTGGAGAGACAACATCCCTGCCTTTAGTTGAAGGGCTGAGAAAACCAGAGATAAATTGCCCAGTATGCATTTACATTTAGGAGGTTATTTATCAAAGGTGTAATTTAGAACTCATTAAATGTTTTCTTATTTAGAAAAAAAAAACTTGTATCAGCAAGTTGGAACTGATCAAGTTTCTGCCAGGAAAAAACTTAAACATCATGAAGGCTATTAACATCTTCAAATGGTTCAAGGGACCTCTGCCAATGACTCCTTCATGACCGTGACAGGTTTTAGATGGTGTATTTCAGATCTGAGCTATTCCTAGGGTCGGGGTATAATAAACCTTGAAAAATTTGAGTTTAAAAAAATAATTTTAGTTTTTTTTTTAACCCAAAAAAATTATTTTTGACCAAAAAAAAATAACCAAGAAAACTCAAATTTTCATGGAAAACACAACTCAATCCTTAATAAATCTGCCCATATTAATGTTGACTGGGTGTGCATGATTTCTGAAAAACATGATCTACCCCCCCCCCCCCCCAGTTTCACCATCATTACCTATTTTCCAGCAGTTAATGTGAGCTTGTTGCACTTAGATAAAGGACTGCATTTATTAATAGAGGTGCTTAACTGTGCAAGTGCATTTATCCTTGGCAACCAATAAGATATTTTCTTTATCTGATTTTTTTAAACTTGTAGTACACTGAGGCAATCATTTCCTTGTATGGGAATATATATTTTTGGCATGTTGGCATTAATCAAGTAAATGAGATCTAATTACAATTCCCATCACTTGGCTTGTGACTCACCAATTATGTAATTGCTGTGCTTTGTGAGATTGTTCATTACTCGTATCAGTCGCCAACCCGTTTGTATTATAATGTGTATAATGAAGCATTTAATGAGTCAGATGAAAGTGAGTGTGGCCATACTAGGGATGACTTTGATGTAATTGTCCATCTTAAATATATTGCAATATATGGACAAACAATCCCTGTTTTGTTTAAAGGATAAGGCATTTTAGTAGCTTTCGCAGGCATTTCCTGCTTCATCAGGCAATGCCTGCGAAACGCGTTGCAATACTGTTTTGTGAATAAACTATTACTGAAAATTACCACTTTCGTTGGTGTCTGCTTGGAGGTGGTAAGTCCACTACTACCTCCTCTGAATTACCCATTGGGTTTTTAAGTGTTTTTAGCTAATTTTATCCTTTTGGTGACTCTGTTTTGTCTTACTATTATATCGAGTCCACCCCGAGTGGAGGGGTATCATCCCCTTTTTCTTCTTCTACAGAGAGATCTTATTTCTGAGTGGGGTCAGGATAATCTCCCCACCTGCCTATACAGTGGTTGCCTATCGGTAACCCTGGTTTGTGAGTATTAACTTGTTTACTCTACCATTACTCCTTGTAAAAACATATTACACTATTGGGGCTCTTAGTGTTCCTTTTTGTCTTCATATATTGATAATGGGTTAAGTGCAGAGGACTCTTGTATTTGTCTATGTGGATTTTCATTGCACCCCTGCTTAATGGTTTTAAAAATTAGTGGTGATCACAACTTTTCCTTGTTTGTTATAGTTATACAGGAGCAGTGAGCAGCTCCATGTTGTTGCTCCCACCCTTCCCAGCTATAGTCAGGTGATCCCACTGGTGGCCAATAAAAGGGCAACCATGTTTGGAAGTTTTAACCTTGAAAGCAGCAAGTAAGTTGCAGGTAAAATTTAGTCCCTGTGTAAAATGTATAATGAAGCAATAGAATTCTTAATTAATCAGATGAAAATTGAGCATAGGACTGGCAAGATATGGGATGACGTTGACGCAGTTGGCCAGTTTAAATATATATCATATAAACTTTTTTTTTTTGAGAAAGGCTATAGGATTAGCCGAAACGTCAGTTATTTATTTTCAATAACTTTCACCGATTTTTTTGCATCTTAAGACCTGTGAGTGCTTGCCTCTTTCCAGGATATCTTACTTACTTTGCTGATAGCACCCAGGCACCAAACACCTTTTTTACGAGTAGTGCCGGCGCAACATTGACGCTTTATATATATATATATATATATATATATATATATATAAAAACAAAGAAAGTGGTTTGATATTTTTCAGAGATATATTTAAAATTTATACCATATATTTATACACTCATATTTATATTTTCATATACTATTGTAATATTTATAATAATTTTCAAATATGTATTATTATCATTACAACTACTATTATTATATGTATTATTATCATTATAACTACTATTTAACTACTATTTATCTACATATACATATGTATGTATTTTTCTACAATGCTTTTATATAATCATCTTGTTCATTGGCAATTGTTCTTATTGCATTTAGTTGTTTCATTTATATTTTCGCATTTTTTTGCATTTTTTGTATTTTTTGTAATAGGGCATATTGCCTTTAAATTTGGATTACATGTGATGTGATGTAATTTTTCCCTTTTCTCCTCCCCCTCCTTTGTGATTGGTGCTTCAGCCTTTAAATACTGACCCTTGTTTGTGATTACTCATGCCTATGATTAAGTATCTTAGTTATACGTAACGCGTCAGGCGAGAGATGACTATGTAAATAAAGCTTTCATTTTTTATCTACTACTTTTGGTTTGATCAATACATGAGTTTACCAGTGTGACCTGCACCAACATTTATGCTTCTAAAATGATGATCAACAAGCCAGAGTACCATTAACCGCAGTCATTGACTGCAGTCTAGGCAATCACAGCAAACATCCCTATGGGGCCTGGGAGTAATTTCTATTGGCACTTGTAACAATGAGCTTGTCCTCCAAAGAAACACAGTAGGATATGGAAATTCAATTATACTGTATACACTGCCTGGTCTGCCAAGTTTGTGTTTGCCTACATCCTACAATGTATATTGTTGATAGGTCTCCTGAAAAGTCTGGAAAAGCAGCCACTAGAATGACCGGATACTACTTAAGAAGTTTGTGGAGAAATTCTATTTAAAGTAGCACAAATGTAACATTGAAAAAGCACATTGCTACTGTATTTATTCACGAATTATGCAATGACAAATACTTATTCTTGATGCTGTATGTACAATTTAATAGGAAAGTACAAACGCTGCAGGGGGTTGGAGTGGAGAGTCAACGGTATCTGGCAGGGAGCCAGGAGTGGGTCTGGGTTGGTGAGGCCCACCAGGTTTTTTTTCCCAGGGTCCTACCAGTCCAGTCCAACCCTGACTTTTCACCTGGGAATTCCTATTAGAACATTGTTTCTTATCCTTTTTCAACGGGGCCCAAAATTAAGAGAGATTAGGTTTGTAAACCAAACCTTGGATTATTTACCATATTAGGACTACAATCTGTTTCCACTAGATTTTCTTGTATTCAGTGTTGATCTACCCTAAACAGAAGGGGAACAATTTTTGGGTCTTGTTCCAGAGGTTAAGAATCCCTGGGCTACAACATTGATTTGCCCCATATGTGAATTCTGTCATGATTTTTATGGTGTAGTTTCTATTTCTGAATTACAATGTCTACATTGCAAATAATTCATTCTAACATATAGTATGTTATTCCTGAATTAATAAAAGTATTTTTTCAGCTGTAATATTGGTGGTTGGTTAGGTAACCATCTCATTTTGCCTGGTCATGTGCTTTTCAAAAGAGTCAGCTATTCATGATGGAACTGATTTTGGTTAAGCTGTTGATTAAATGGAGTCACAGTGGGGCTTGATTATTTACTATTGAGTGCTATTCTCATATCTAACAAGAAGTGGTTATCTTGTGTCAGGGAGCCATTATCTGGTTACCTTCCCATTGTTCTGCTGATGGGCTTCTGTGTGGGGGGGGAGGTGGGTGATACCACTGCAACTTGTAGCAGTAAAGAGTGATTGAAGTTTATCAGAGCACAGGTCACATGACTGAGGGAACCTGGGAAACTGACGACACGCCTAGCCCCATGTCAGATTTCAAAATTACATATGAAAAAATCAGTTTGCTCTTTTGAAATATGGTTTTCATTGCAGAAATCTGCTGCAGTTTTCCATTGACAGAATCCTTTTAGGCTATGGGCACACAGGCTGTTGTCAGTGGCTGATCAGTGGCTATTGTAAGCCTGGTTATTTTTGCAGGCTGAGAGACGCAGATCTGCTCAGTGCCCCTGCTCCATTGATTTGAATCTGATCAGCCTGTGTGTGACCGTGTGAGGTCAGCCCTAGGCTATGGTCTTCAGATTTCTTGTTTAGAAGTGTTCTTGTCCCTCCTTATTTATTTATGCATGCAACCATTGTAGTGTTGTCAGACAGTTTTCAGCAGTTCATCTCACTCATTGGCACTAAAAGATCTTGATTGCTTTCCTACAGCCTTTAATATTCAGTATGTGTATGGTCAACTTAAGGTATTTTCTGATTTTATTTGACCAAATTTAAGCCTGAGATTTAGCCTTGAGCCCCAAAAATTGTATTAAAGGGTTTTGATTACCTTGGCTATAACCTTCAAATGACTCACCACTGTGTTCTTCAGCCCGTGCGTTCCTGGTGTACAACTCCACACACATGCTCGGCTCATCTTCCAATCACCACCCTGCTTGTAAATTCACTGTCCACTGTCTTTTGCATTCCACCCTGAAAAGATTTCCACTGGAAGAAAGTCTGCTATAGCATTCTCTAGAGCAGGGGTGCCCAAAAGCTAGATCGGGATCTAGTAGACCTTTAGCTGGTGATCAGTAGATCTCAAGACACTGTCAACAGACAGCTTGTCTAAATCACCCTCCTGTTTCATTCTTTTCATTCAGATATTTATTATGTTAAGAGTTGTTTGTTAAATATAGAAATATACATTTTCTCATAAATCAGTATTTAAGTAACATTTTCCATGGAACAGAATGCTAACAATGTTTTTATGGATGTAGATCATAATGGGACATCACTAAAAGTAGACCCTGCATTAGTCAAGTATGGGCACTCCTGCTCTAGAGCCAACTCATTTGGTGAATATTTTGGTTGTAAATGAATCTCTGAGGTAGAAGGTTTTGGAGATTTATTTTATAATCTGTAAACCCTTTTCATCTTGATTTGTTTAATCAAAAAGCTCACCTTCCTCCTAAGTGTAAAAAATTCAGAAAGCTCATTTATTTGATCCCCTATGTGTAAATGCAAAAGCACTTAATGGCACAAAACTGCAGCACTTGTGTCCACTCCACTCCTTGTGCTGAGTTAAATATATGATGGGAGTGCAGAGCACAGTGCTGTCAGATACAAGACCACCCTATACACCTTTCACCCTGTTCAGCTTTAAATTAACCTTTAGTATGACGTAGAAAGAGATATTTTGAGACAATTTACAGATGGTTTTCCTTTTTTATTATTTGTTTTTGAGTTATTTAGCTTTTTTTATTCAGCATCTCTCCACTTTGCAGTTTCAGCAACCTGGTTGCTAGGGTCCAAAATACCCTAGCAACTATGCACTGATTTGAATAAGAGACTGGAATATGAATAAGAGAGGGAGGGTCTACACAGAAAGATGAGAAATAAAAAGTAGCAATCACCATAAATTTGTAGCCTTACAGAATATGTGGTTTTAGATGGGGCCAGTGACCCCATTTGAAAGCTGGAAAGAGTTAGAAGAAGGCACATCATTTAAAAATTATAAAAAATAAATAATGAAGACCAACTGAAAAATTGCTTAGAATTGGTCATTCTGTAATATACTGAAAGTTAACTTTCACTCTCTTTAATTTGTCATTTGGTTTAGTACAGTATTGGTGTTTTCAGCAGGCTATTAAGTTGCTGGCATCCCTGACAAAGCTCAGGTGTGCCAGTCCGACACTGCATAGAGGTGGGGCAGACAATTACTTTCACTTTCCGTTCAGCACTTCCTAGATGTCACTGCTCTCCTCACTTTCACTCTTTCTTTTCATCATTTAATTGTGTAGCCAGGGCATGGGGATGGACATCAAGCCCCCCATTCTGGTGCACAAACAAGATTTTGAGATGATACAAGGCTTGTCTTAATAACAGTGTCCACAAAATGTCTCCTGCCTGCTTGCTATAATTATGAGTTCCCAGACTGAAGGAAACAAGATTACAATAATTTATATAGTGTAACTAAAGTTCATTTTGCTTGACTAATGTGATAAAATAGGATTTTGAATAATTGTTTTGGGTGATGGGTCCCCTTTAAAGACATCTTGTATTTGAAACTCCTACCCAGACACAGAGCAGAAGAGCAGCCACTTATCTAGTACAGATATGGAACTTGTTATCCACAATACTCGGGACCTGGGGTTTTCCAGATAATGGATCTTTCTGTAATTCACTTTTCATACCTTGTCTACTAGAAAATCATGTAAACATTATATAAACCCAACAGGCTGGTTTTGCCTCCAATAAGGATTTGTTATATCTTGGTTTGGATCAAGTACAAGTTGCTGTTTCATTATTACAGAGAAAAATAAAGGAATCATTTATTAAAAATGTTAGATTATTTCGATAAAATGAAGTCTATGGGAAACGGTCTTTCCGTAATTCAGGTTTCCGGATAACGGATCTCATACCTGTATAAGAAATATATCCCTATTTTGTAAATGTCAGGGTGGATGCAGGGCCGGAACTAGGGGTAGGCAGAGTAGGCCCGTGCCTAGGGCGCAAAGCTGGGGGGGCGCCAGGTATGTACCTGCTCTGACGCCTACCCCATTGTCCGGTCCTGTCTTTCGCCGACTGCCATGGATTATTTCTTGTAATAGCGCTTCTGCGCATGTGCGTATGCAGTTCTACACATGTGCGTGCGAGCGCAGTTTCGCGCATGTGTGTTTGAGCGCGGTTTCGTGCATGCGCACTCAAGCGTGCAATCAGCCGGCGCCGTGCCCAGCCAGGTTGCCTAGGGCGCCTGGCTGGGTTGGCCCAGCTCTGGGTGGATGGGAAAATCTCAGGCGTTACGTTGGATGCAACGGAAATAAGGAAGTACTTCAATAATGCGACACGACTGTCGGATGCAGATGCTGCACGCTAAGTCTGCATCCGACGGTCGTGTCGCCTCGCATCAATGGCGGAATCAGCCGTGTAGTCCTGCCCCTAAAGAAAGTAGTATTCACATATATATCATCTAACAATAATTATCTTGCTGGAAAGCCCAAGCCTTCATTTAATTTATTAACTCTTTATTGCCACTAACTGTACTAGCAACAGGCACAAAGCAAAACTCAAGGTATGCTGCCATGATGGATTGATGGGAAACAGAAAAAGGTCCATGCTCACCAGGAAATTTGCAAGCAGAAAAGCAACTATAACCTTTTCAATATTAAAGATTCTTTCCCCAACTATGCTCTCTTTCCAGGCAAAAACAAACACTTTTTATCTATATGATATATCTTCTCTTTAAGTGACTGTCAATATGTGACGTTTAGCAAATAATTAGGATAATAGGGTTGTCAGAAATAACATCCATGTCAATAACGCGACTATGTTGCTACAACAATGCAATAGCTTTGGAGCTGTAAAGTATTAGGCTGACCTGTATAACTGTAGCTGTGCATAAACAAGTGCTTCACCGTGTTCCTACCATATGTAGGTATGGAAGAATTCACACGTTTTGAAACAATACTTTTTTTTTTGTTTACATAAAGCTAAGTGGCTTCCTCACACAAAGTACTACCCGCATGCCCCGATGAAAAACATTAGTTAAAACATCCATAAAAACGTAGCATACCAAACACATATGTACAAATGCAGAATTAAATTTACACAACTAAAATGATATGTAATATTTATACAATAGGTTTGTGTGAAAATATTCATCCTCATGGCAAAAAAAAAAAACAACAAAAAACATATATTGCCAAACCTCTTTACTTAATTTTTCAGGATTCATTGAGATCTGGCATAGTGCAGAGAGACTGGCGAATTGCTAATGTGTTGCCTCTATTCAAAAAAGGATCCCGTTCTCAGCCTCAAAACTATAGGCCAGTTAGTCTGACGTCAGTGGTAGGAAAGCTTTTCGAAGGGTTAATAAAGGATAAGATACTGGACTTCATAGCAAATCATAATACTATGAGTTTGTGCCAGCATGGTTTTATGCGTAATAGATCTTGCCAGACTAACTTAATTTCTTTTTATGAGAATGTAAGTAGACACCTCGATTCTGGGATGGCAGTGGATGTGATTTACTTAGATTTTGCTAAAGCATTTGATACAGTGCCACACAAAAGGTTACTGGTTAAATTAAGGAATGTTGGCCTGGAACATAGTATTTGTACCTGGATAGAGAACTGGCTAAAAGATAGACTACAAAGAGTGGTGGTAAATGGAACATTTTCTAATTGGACCAATGTTGTTAGTGGAGTACCGCAGGGCTCTGTACTAGGTCCCTTGCTTTTCAACTTGTTTATTAATGACCTGGAGGTGGGCATTGAAAGTACTGTTTCTATTTTTGCAGATGATACTAAATTGTGCAGAACTATAGGTTCCATGCAGGATGCTGCCACTTTGCAGAGTGATTTGTCTAAATTGGAAAACTGGGCAGAAAACTGGAAAATGAGGTTCAATGTTGATAAATGCAAGGTTATGCACTTTGGCAAAAATAATATAAATGCAAGTTATACACTAAATGGCAGTGTGTTGGGAGTTTCCTTAAATGAGAAGGATCTAGGGGTCTTTGTAGATAACACGTTGTCTAATTCTGGGCAGTGTCATTCTGTGGCTACTAAAGCAAATAAAGTTCTGTCTTGCATAAAAAAGGGCATTAACTCAAGGGATGAAAACATAATTATGCCTCTTTATAGGTCCCTGGTAAGGCCTCATCTGGAGTATGCAGTGCAGTTTTGGACTCCAGTCCTTAAGAGGGATATAAATGAGCTGGAGAGAGTGCAGAGACGTGCAACTAAATTGGTTAGAGGGACGGAAGACTTAAATTATGAGGGTAGACTGTCAAGGTTGGGGTTATTTTCTCTGGAAAAAAGGCGCTTGCGAGGGGACATGATTACACTTTACAAGTACATTAGAGGACATTATAGACAAATGGCAGGGGACCTTTTTACCCATAAAGTGGATCACCGTACCAGAGGCCACCCGTTTAGACTAGAAGAAAAGAACTTTCATTTGAAGTAACGTAGGGGGTTCTTCACAGTCAGGACAGTGAGGTTGTGGAATGCACTGCCGGGTGATGTTGTGATGGCTGATTCAGTTAATGCCTTTAAGAATGGCTTGGATGATTTTTTGGACAGACATAATATCAAAGGCTATTGTGATACTAAGCTCTATAGTTAGTATGGGTATATAGAATTTAATTAAAAGTAGAGGGGTGTATGTATGGATGCTGGGTTTTCATTTGGAGGGGTTGAACTTGATGGACTTTGTCTTTTTTCAACCCAATTTAACTATGTAACTAACTATGTAACTATATTGAGTAGAGTCATCTGACAGGGAACATAGCTCAAGTTGCCTGTCTTAAGAACAGGATTAGTGGTTGTGTGTCTTTTAGTCTAGGATGTTAAACTCAAGGGTGGTGGCTGTAATGGAAATGGAAGTTACTCACCTCCAAGATGGCGACGGTGTCCAAAATGGCGACCCCTTGCCTCTCCATGTGGATCCCGTGGGTCGCAGCGATATGACGCCAGCGTCTTCCCGTCTGCCGATTGGTCACCGGCGACAGAATGGTTGCCGGCGTCAGAACATGCGCCGGCGCACAAACGCCAACGTCAGAACGTGCGCCGGCGTCTAAACGCCAGCGTCTGGATGCCAGTGTCAGCATCATGACGCCATTGCGCCCACACTTTGGCGCCAATTCTGCCCTATTTAAAGCCTTCTGGACACTGCAGACATTGCCCAAGTATAGGTTTATCTTCGTGAATTCCTGGGTGTGTTATTATTGATTGATTCCTGTGTACCAACCTTGCCTGTTATTTCGGATTGACCCTTCGCTGCCTGGATTGAACTTTTGCCTGGACTTTGACTATTCTCTTGCCTCATCCTTCTGATACCACGAACTTTGGTCACTACCTGCCTCCTCCTTGGTCCGCACTCCAACTGCCTTCGCGCCCTTACATTATACTTGGGCCATGGACCCTTCTGAGGAGGCCTCAGCCCAGCCTGACTTCGGAAGAGCTTTCCGTGGAATAGCCTCACGCATGGAGGCCTATGAAGCACGGCAGACTCACTTTGGCCAAGCGCTTGAAGCTATCTTGGAAAAATTGTCTGCCCTCACACCTACGGTCCAGGTGTAAGGGCCCGAAGGCGCAGTAATAGTGTAGACCAAAGAGGAGACCAAACCAAGTTCGAGGTACAAGAGGGTTTATCAAAAGAATCGTCAAGGTACAGGCAAAAGATCAGACCAGGCAGCAGACAACAGGAATCGTAATAACAGGCAAGAGTCGGTACACAATAGTCAAAAGCAGTATATCACACCCAGGAACTGACGAACAGGAACCTATAGTTGGGCAGGGACTGGAAGGGGAGAGAGGTTAAATAGTCTCTGAGTTTGGCGCCAAAATTGACGCACTGGCGTCAGACGCCGACGCGCTTGCGTCAGACACAGACGCCAGCGTCCCCACGCTGACGTCCTGACGCCGACGCCCATTCTGACGCCGGCGTCCATTCCGTCGCCGGCGGCCAATCCGGGAGCAGGAAGATGATGACACCATGGAGCTGCGCCCATCAGGAACCATGCGGTGAGACAGGAGGTCGCCATCTTGGACGCCATCTTGGGAAGGTGAGTTGGAATCCATTACAGTACCCCCCTCCTTAGGGGGGGCCTCAGGACCACCAAGACTAGGAGAAGAAGGAAAGAGTCTATGGAACTTACGGACCAAGGCAGGTGCATGGACGTCCGAGTTCCTCACCCAGGAGCACTCCTCTGGACCGAACCCTTTCCACTCGATGAGGTACTGAAGAGTACCCCTGGAAAAGCGAGAATCCAAAATCCTCTTGACTTCGAATTCCTGGTGACCATCAACCAGGACAGGAGCTGGGGAAGAAGAAGAAGGACAAGACACAGCAGGCTTAAGCAACGAGACATGAAAGACATTTGGAATCCGCATCTCCGGAGGAAGTTGAAGGCGGACCGCCACAGGGTTGATGACTTCGACGACAGGATAAGGACCGATGAACTTAGGACCAAGTTTGGGAGTGGGAATTTTCAGACGAATATTACGAGTAGAAAGGAAAACTTTGTCACCAGGAGTATATGGAGGGGCAGGAACTCTTCTCTTATCGGCAAACCTCTTCTGAGCCAGGGAACTCTTCTCCAAATTAGTGGCAGTGGCCTCCCAGATAGCCGACATGTGAGCAGCTTGGTCGTTGGCCGCAGGAACGTTGGTAAGAAGAAGATCTTGAGGAAAGGCCAACGGGTTCCGACCATAAACACAGAAGAAGGGAGACTTTAGGGAAGAGGAATGCAGCGCATTATTGTGAGCGAACTCAGCCCAAGGAAGAAGATCCGACCAATCGTCCTGGCACAGAGACACATGGCAGCGCAGAAACTGCTCCAAAGCCTGGTTGACCCGTTCAGCAGCACCATTGGATTGTGGGTGGTAAGCAGAAGAAAATTGGAGAGAAATATTAAGGGCCTTGCAAAGCGACCTCCAGAACTTGGATATAAATTGAGAACCCCGATCAGAAACAATCTCAGCAGGAAAACCATGAAGCCGAAAAATATGTTTAATAAAAAGTTCAGAAAGTTCAGGGGCAGAAGGCAATTTCCGAAGTGGAGTAAAATGGGCCATCTTACTAAATCTGTCGATCACCACCCAGATCACAGTGTGGCCGGAGGATAAGGGCAGATCGACAATGAAATCCATTGCCACATGAGTCCAAGGGCGAGAAGGAATGGGCAACGGCAGGAGAAGACCTTTGGGAGAAGAATGACTAGCTTTGGAGACAGCACAGGTAGCACAGGAAGAAATAAAGTCTTTCACGTCCTTTCTCATCGATGGCCACCACACCAAACGTGACAGGAGTTCAGTGGTCTTCTCAATCCCCGGGTGACCAGCTTGTTTGGAATTGTGGGCTTGAGATAGGATGGCCTGGTGACACTCAGGTGGAACAAAAGCAACCCCCAAGGGAATGTTATCAGGAGCAGAGGCCTGGGCAGAAAGAAGTTCAGAAGCCAAGGAGGGAAACAAGGCAGCAACAATCTTGGAAGGAGGCACTATAGGTTCGGGATCTTCAGAACAAGGAATCTCGGGAACAAAGCTCCTGGACAGCGCATCAGCCTTTCTATTTCTTGAGCCAGGACGAAAGGTGATGATAAAATTAAAACGGGAGAAGAATAAAGACCATCTGGCTTGACGAGGATTTAAACGTTTCAGGGACTGGATAAATTCAAGGTTCTTGTGGTCAGTAAAGATGGTCACAGGAATAGAAGATCCCTCGAGTAGATGCCTCCACTCCTCCAGAGCCAATTTGACCGCAAGCAGCTCACGATTCCCAACGTCGTAATTCTGTTCGGGAGAAGAGAATTTTTTGGAGAAGAATGCACACGGATGTAACTTCCCATTCGAGGAAGACCTTTGAGATAAAACGGCTCCAGCTCCCACATCAGAGGCGTCCACTTCAAGGAAAAAGGGCAGAAGAGGTTCGGGGTGTCTCAGAATTGGTGCAGAAGAAAAGGCCTCTTTCAAAGTTTCAAAAGCTTCCACAGCTAGAGGGGGCCAGTGCTGAGGTTTGCCCCCTTTGCGGATGAGAGCAAGAATAGGAGAAATCTTGGAAGAAAAGCCTCTAATGAACTGCCTATAATAATTGGCAAAGCCAATAAACCTCTGAATAGCCTTGACGCTGGTGGGTAGGGGCCAATCCAGAATTGCAGAAACCTTGGCTGGATCCATCTTGAACCCCTGCTGTGAGATTATGTACCCAAGGAAAGGAATGGAAGGCACCTCGAAAGAACACTTCTCCAACTTGGCGAAGAGATTATTCTTTCTAAGACGAAGAAGAACTTCCTTCACCTGACAACGGTGTTCTTGAAGATCTTTGGAGAAAATGAGGATATCATCCAGGTAAACGACCACACATTGCCCCAACAGATCTCTGAAAACGTCATTTACAAACTCCTGGAAGACCGCAGGGGCATTACATAGACCAAATGGCATGACAAGGTACTCATAATGCCCGTCACGAGTATTGAAAGCGGTCTTCCATTCATCGCCCTCTCGGATCCGAATGAGGTTGTAGGCGCCCCGAAGATCAAGTTTGGTGAAGAGATTAGCGCCTTTCAATTGATCGAAAAGTTCTGAGATTAAGGGGAGAGGGTAACGGTTTTTGATAGTGATTTTATTCAGTCCTCTATAGTCGATGCAGGGCCGCAGACTGCCATCCTTCTTTTCGACAAAGAAAAAACCTGCTCCAGCAGGAGACGATGAGGGACGAATGAACCCTCTCTGGAGATTCTCCTGAATGTAGGTCTTCATGGCAGCTGTTTCAGAAGGAGACAGAGGATAGGTGCGGCCACGAGGAGGCATGGAACCAGGCAAGAGTTCAACTGGGCAGTCATAGGGTCGATGGGGAGGAAGAGTCTCCGCGGAGCCCTTATCGAAGACATCCGAAAAGGATTGATATACGACTGGAAGAGAGGGCTTAGAAGACACAGAGGAAACTTTGACGATGGGCACAGCAGGTAAACAGTTCTGTTGGCAATGCGGACCCCAACGGGCAACTTGTGAAGAAGACCAATCAATGACTGGGTTATGGGTGCATAACCATGGAAGACCCAGAACAATAGGAGTAGAAGGGCAATCAATAAGAAGAAAGGACAGTCTCTCCAAATGCAGGGTGCCCACTTTGAGTGAAAGTTCCGAGGTGGTCTGTGAAATGATGGCAGAAGACAGAGGACGATCATCAATAGCCAAAGCTCGCAGAGGAATAGCCAGAGGAAGAAGAGGAACAGCATGTCGGCTGGCAAAAGTCTTGTCCATGAAATTCCCGGCAGCACCAGAATCTACGAAGGCTTGGACCGAGATCCTCCGGGAGCCAAACTGGATCTGTGCCGGAAGTAGAAAACGATGACCAGACGGTCGGGGAGAAGGACAAACTCCACCCAGGTAAGTCTCCCCAAACTTACCGAGGTATTGGCGTTTTCCTGGCTTCACAGGACACTCGAGGACGGAGTGAGCTTTGCCCCCGCAGTAGAGACATAATCCCGCCGCCTTTCTCCAGTTCTTCTCCTGTTCGGAAGGACGGGCCCGTCCAAACTGCATCGATTCCTCAGCAGATGTGGGAGAGGAAGAAGCAGAAGCCGTAGGAGGTGGAGAGGGCGAGGAGTAAGCAGGATTGTTGAGCAGGGGTCTCTGGAAGCGGGGGGCCAGGATAGGCTGGAAACGAGGGTTCTTCTTAGAATACTCACGGTCAAGCTCGACCTGGAACTACCTCTGGCGAGTATCAATCTTCACGGCCAAGGTGACCAACTCTTCCCAGCGGGAAGGAATTTCCCGGGACACGAGGTCGTTCTTAATTCTTATAGCTAGGCCGTTATAGAAGGCAGCATGGTAACCGTCATTGTTCCACGACGTCTCCGCTACCAGGGTGCGAAACTCAATGGCATACTCCGGAACCGAGCGGGAGCCTTGCTGGAGCTGAAACAACCGAGCCGAAGAAGCTATGGCTCGTCCAGGAGCATCAAACACCGTCCGGAACTCATGGAGAAAGGCACATGCATTATCGATCAGAGGATCCTTCTTTTCCCAAAAGGGTGATGCCCATTCTAGGGCCTTTCCCTGCAGACGGGAGATAACGTAACCCACTTTGGCTCGCTCCGAGACAAACTGACCTGGCAGCAGGGCAAACTGGATCTCACATTGGATAATGAACCCTCTGCAAGCGTCAGGATCACCATAGTAGAGAGGAGGTGCGGGGATGCGAGTCTCGGAGACTTGGAGCGGGGTTGCAGGTACAGCGACTGGTGCCACGGGAGACAAGGTAGACACTTTCTCCAGGACTGCGTCAATGGCCTGACCAAGGTGAGACTGGAGTACTTCATAAGAGTCAACTCGGGAAGCCAAAGCTCGAATGGTTTCACCAACATCAGGCGAAGCATGAGTCTCCTCCAAAGGGTCCATGGCCCAACTATACTGTAAGGGCCCGAAGGCGCAGTAATAGTGTAGACCAAAGAGGAGACCAAACCAAGTTCGAGGTACAAGAGGGTTTATCAAAAGAATCGTCAAGGTACAGGCAAAAGATCAGACCAGGCAGCAGACAACAGGAATCGTAATAACAGGCAAGAGTCGGTACACAATAGTCAAAAGCAGTATATCACACCCAGGAACTGACGAACAGGAACCTATAGTTGGGCAGGGACTGGAAGGGGAGAGAGGTTTAAATAGTCTCTGAGTTTGGCGCCAAAATTGACGCACTGGCGTCAGACGCCGACGCGCTTGCGTCAGACGCAGACGCCAGCGTCCCCACGCTGACGTCCTGACGCCGACGCCCATTCTGACGCCGGCGTCCATTCCGTCGCCGGCGGCCAATCCGGGAGCAGGAAGATGATGACACCATGGAGCTGCGCCCATCAGGAACCATGCGGTGAGACAGGAGGTCGCCATCTTGGACGCCATCTTGGGAAGGTGAGTTGGAATCCATTACACCAGGTTCCTGCCTCTGCTTCAGCCACTATTCCTGTGGCGCCGGTTCATGTTTCCGAGCCTCGTATTCCGGCACCTCCACTCTTCAGTGGTGATTCTGTGGCTTGTAGAGGATTCATTAACCAATGTGAGATCCAATTCACGCTGCTTCCCCATCAGTATGTCTCGGAACGAGCCAAGGTGGGGTACATCATTACTCGCCTGACTGGTAAAGCCTTGGAATGGGCATCACCTCTGTGGGAGAAAGAGGATCCCTTAATCGATGACTCCAAGGCCTTTATCCGAGATCTGCGCACTGTGTTTGATGCTCCCGGCCGGGCAGCGTACGCCTGTTCCAGATTCGTCAGGGAACGCGTTCAGTGCCTGAATACGCTATTGAATTCCGCACATTGGTTGCCGAGACTGACTGGAACAATGACAGCTACCATGCCGCTTTCTACAACGGGCTCTCTATGCGCCTTAAGGATGATCTGGTCTCCCGTGAGTTGCCTACACGCTGGGAGGATCTTATTGCCCTGGCAGTCAAGGTGGATACTCGACAAAGAGAGCACCAAGCTGTTAAAGAACGAGTAAGGAAGTTTCAACCCACTCTGGCTCCTCGCTTCCAGAGACCTTTTCACCCCAGCACTGCTACATCTTCTTCCTCTGCCCCTGTTTCTTCTCCCACTGAAGAGCCTATGCAGATTGGTCGTGCTCGTCTTTCCGAACAGGAGAAGGGCTGCAGGACTTTGCTTATATTTTGGGGGCAAATCCCACTTTGCCCATGAGTGCCCTGGGAAGTCAGGAAACGCCAATGCCTAGGTACGTTTGGGGAAACTTACCTGGGCGGAATTGATCATCTTCCCCAATCCTCTGCTCATCGTTTTCTTCTTCCGGTACAGATCCAGTTTGCTTCCAAGACCATTTCTACTCAAGCCTTCCTTGACTCCGGCGCTGCTGGAAACTTCTTGGACAAAGCATTTGCAGAGTGTCATTCCATTCCTCTACAAAGCCTGGCTGTTCCACTCCGAGTCCTAGCCATTGATGACCGGCCACTTTCTTCTGCCTTCATCTTCAAGTCATCACAAGAGTTATCTTTCAAAGTGGGCACCTTGCATACTGAAAGACTTTTGTTTCTGCTGATTGATTGCCTGTCAACTCCAGTAGTCCTAGGACTTCCTTGGTTGCGCATCCATAATCCTGTCCTTGACTGGTCTGCAACTCAAATTTCTCGCTGGAGCTTCTTTTGTCAACAGAACTGTCTTCCGGCCCAGTCCCTTATCAAGATATCTTCTGTTGTTCCTAATCCCTCCATACCTCCTGCCTATCAAGACGTCTCTGATGAGTTCAACAAAAAGTCTGCTGAAACTCTTCCTCCTCATCGGTCTTACGATTGCCCTATCGAGCTTCTTCCTGGTACTATGCCTCCTCGAGGACGTACTTATCCGCTCTCTCCATCTGAAACTGCAGCGATGAAAGAGTACATCCAGGAAAATCTCCTAAGAGGCTTCATTCGTCCATCTTCTTCTCCTGCTGGTGCGGGGTTCTTCTTTGTTGAAAAAAAGGATGGCAGCCTACGACCGTGCATCGATTACCGTGGCTTGAACAAAATAACTGTGAAAAACCGCTACCCTCTACCCCTCATTTCCGAGTTATTTGATCAGCTCAAGGGTGCCAGCATTTTCACCAAGCTAGATCTTCGTGGGGCCTATAATCTCATCCGGATCAGAGAGGGGGATGAATGGAAAACCGCATTTAATACTCGTTATGGGCACTACGAGTATCTCGTGATGCCTTTTGGACTTTTGTAACGCTCCTGCGGTTTTTCAAGAGCTAGTTAACGACGTCTTCCGGGACTTGCTAGGCCTAAGTGTAGTCGTTTACTTGGACGACATTCTAATTTTTTCCTCAAACCTCATAGAACATCGGATCCAGGTGCGGGAAGTCTTATCTCGTCTGAGGAAGAATAATCTTTTCGCCAAGCTGGAAAAATGCTCCTTCGAAGTCTCTTCTATTCCCTTTCTGGGGTACATTATTTCCCAACAAGGCTTCAAGATGGACCCAGCAAAAGTTTCGGCGATCCAGGATTGGCCCCTCCCCACCAGCACCAAAGCTATCCAGAGGTTTATTGGTTTTGCCAATTATTACAGACAGTTCATCAAAGGCTTCTCGTCTAAGATTTTTCCTATCCTGTCCCTCATCCGGAAAGGTGGGAGACCTCAATGCTGGTCCCCTCAAGCTTTAGAAGCCTTCAAAACCCTCAAAGATTTGTTTTCTTCGGCTCCAATCCTTAGACACCCTGACCCTCTTCTACCATTCTTCATTGAGGTGGATGCCTCTGATGTCAGGGCTGGAGCTGTATTGTCCCAAAGGTCTTCGAATGATGGGAAATTGCATCCTTGTGCTTTCTTTTCTAAAAAGTTTTCTTCTCCTGAGCAGAACTATGACATGGGAAACCGTGAGCTGTTGGCTGTCAAATTAGCGCTAGAAGAGTGGAGACATCTGTTGGAAGGTTCCTCTGTGCCTGTGTCTATCTTCACTGATCACAAAAACCTCGAATACATCCAGTCTCTTAAACGCCTTAATCCCAGGCAAGCTAGGTGGGCACTCTTCTTCTCTAAATTCAACTTTATTATCACGTTCCGTCCTGGGTCCAGAAACAAGAAGGCAGACGCTCTTTCTAGAAGCTTCATTCCTGAATATACTTGTTCTGAGGATCCTGAACCCATTGTGCCTCCTATCAAGATTATTGCTGCCTTATTTCCCACTATGGCCTCCCAATTGCTATCTGCACAATCTTCTGCTCCTGGCGATACTCCTTTGGGAGTCGCATTCGTTCCTCCAGATCTTCGTCACTCCATCCTGTCTCAGTCCCATAACTCCAGACAGGCCGGCCATCCTGGAATTAAGAAGACTACCGAACTTCTGTCTCGCCTGGTGCGGTGGCCTTCACTCCGGAAGGACGTTAAGAACTTTGTTTCTTCTTGTTCCATTTGTGCTGCCTCTAAGTCTGGTCACTCCCCTCCTAAGGGACTGCTTCTGCCTTTACCCATTCCCTCCCGACCATGGACTCATTTGGCGATGGATTTCATTGTGGATTTACCTGTCTCCCTTGGACATACGGTCATCTGGGTCGTGATTGACAGGTTCAGCAAGATGGCCCATTTCATTCCTCTGCGCAAGTTGCCTTCTGCTCAAGAACTTTCTAAATTGTTTATTCAGCATATCTTTCGTCTTCATGGATTCCCGGCTGAAGTGGTGTCCGACAGAGGTTCCCAATTCATTTCCAAATTTTGGAGATCCTTATGTAAAGCACTTCACATCTCTCTTCAGTTTTCCTCTGCCTACCACCCTCAATCCAATGGAGCTAAAGAGAGAGTCAACCAAGCATTAGAGCAATTTCTTCGTTGCCATGTGTCTTTATGCCAGGATGACTGGGCAGATCTACTCCCCTGGGCTGAATTCGCTCATAACAATGCTATGCACGCTTCTTCCGAGAAGTCTCCATTCTTTTGTGTCTACGGGCAGAATCCTCTAGCATTTCCTCAAGATCTTCTTCTCACAAATGTTCCAGCTGCCAAAGATCAAGCCGCTCACATGCTCGCTATCTGGCTCGCCACTAAAGCCAATTTGGAAAAGAGTTCTCTTTCTCAAAAGAAATTTGCTGATAAGAAAAGCATTTCTTCTCCTCAATATAATCTCGGTGACAAAGTCTGGCTATCTACACGAAACATCCATCTCAGAGTGCCTACTCCCAAACTCGGTCCCAAGTTCATCGGTCCTTTTCCAATTGTTGAGATTATTAATCCTGTGGCAGTTCGTCTTCAGCTTCCCCCAGAGATGCGGGTCCCTAATGTCTTCCATGTGTCTCTTCTCAAGCCTGCAATAAATTATTCTTCTTCATCATCCTCTCCTACTCCTGTTCTTGTTGATGGGCACCAGGAGTTTGAAGTCAAGAGAATTCCCGGGGTGTGTTGCAGTACCTGATTGAGTGGAAGGGGTTCGGTCCCGAGGAGTGCTCCTGGGTGAGAGATTCTGACGTCCATGCTCCCCTTCTTATCCGAAGATTCCACAAACAGTTTCCATCCAGTCCCAGTCATGGTGGTCCTGAGGCCCCCCCTAAGGAAGGGGGTACTGTAATGGAAATGGAAGTTACTCACCTCCAAGATGGCGACAGCGTCCAAAATGGCGACCCCTTGCCTCTCCATGTGGATCCCGTGGGTCGCAGCGATATGACGCCAGCGTCTTCCCGCCTGCCGATTGGACGCCGGCGACAGAATGGTTGCCGGCGTCAGAACGTGCGCCGGCGCACAAACGCCAACGTCAGAACGTGCGCTGGCGTCTAAACGCCAGCGTCTGGACCCCAGCGTCAGCATCATGACGCCATTGCGCCCAAACTTTGGCGCCAATTCTGCCCTATTTAAAGCCTTCTGGACACTGCAGACATTGCCCAAGTATAGTGAATTCCTGGGTGTGTTATTATTGATTGATTCCTGTGTACCAACCTTGCCTGTTATTTCGGATTGACCCTTCGCTACCTGGATTGAACTTTTGCCTGGACTTTGACTATTCTCTTGCCTCATCCTTCTGATACCACAAACTTTGGTCACTACCTGCCTCCTCCTTGGTCCGCACTCCAACTGCCTTCGGGCCCTTACAGTGGCATGTCTTTGATTGCCCCTGATGGCCCTGTTCTATGTAAGCAAAGCTTGGAACAGTTTTGCTAAAACTCTTAAGGGCAAAGGCACACGGTCAGATTCAGGGAGATTAGTCGCCTGGCGACAAATCTCCTCTTCTTCTTAAGGACTAATCTCCCTTGCCTTCCATGCCTTACCAACTTCAGAATACAAAGCGCTCCAAGTGCAATCCCGCTGACGATTTACATTCTAGCTGGTGGAAAGGCAGTTTGGGGAGATTAGTCACCCTGAAGAAGAGAAGATTTGTTGCTGGACAACTAATCTCCCTTATTCTAACCGTATGTCTCTGCCCTGAAGGAACAGTTCAGTGTAAAAATAAAAACTGGGTAAATAGAAAGGCTGTGCAAAATAAAAAATGTTTTCAATATAGTTAGTAAGCCAAAAATGTAATGTATAAAGCAGGGAGTAGTGTTCTGGCTATTATGATAGACATCCAGTCACTCCAGTCTTTATACATTACGTTATTGGCTAACTAACTATATAAAAAAATTTTTATTTTGCACAGTCCTTTTTACCCAGTTTTTATATTTATACTGAACAATTATTTTAAGATAAAATGAAGTCATTTGAATCATATGCCACTACCAGAACACAATGCCTAGATTTGCCATCTTTACTAAACAACTAAACCTGTAGAAAGTCTCAGATCTCCAAAATGGAATGCAGAGACCTGTCCCCTTGATGAATACAGTGCTGCAATGTTCAGCACCACTGTATTCATGAGGGGGAAGAAGAGTATGCACATAGGCACTTCCCCCCATCCCCATTCAGAATTGCAAGTTACCCTGCCACTACCAGAACACAATGCCTAGATTTGCCATCTTTACTAAACAACTAAACCTGTAGAAAGTCTCAGAACTCCAAAATGGAATGCAGAGACCTGTCCCCTTGATGAATACAGTGCTGCCTATGTTCAGCACCACTGTATTCATGAGGGGGAAGAAGGGTATGCACATAGGCACTTCCCCCCATCCCCATTCAGAATTGCAAGTTACCCTGGAGAGCACTCCCTAACATGTCCTGTAAATAATCTTGCAGTAGGATTCAGTGTGAACATTGACTCAGCAAAAGACCCAATTGCTTGCTATGTGTTGTGCAATTTAGCACCGTTGTTTGTAAATCAGTCCAAATCTTTTACTGCCTGCACTCATCCCAGTGCCCAATTCAAATGGAAATCATTACAGTGACTTTGTGACAGCAGTACAAATAAGTCATTTAGCAGCGTCATTGTACCATTTGTGTATTATTATAGTATTATTAAGGGGTAGTTCAACTTTAAATTAACGTTTAGTATGATGTAGATAGAGATATTCTGATATTTCTAGCAACCAGGCAGTGGTCTGAATGAAAGACTGAGATATGAATAGGACAGAATAGGTAGATAAGCAAGAAAAGGTAACAGTAACAATAAAATTATAGCATTACAGACCAATAGTTTTTGGCAGCCATTCAGTGACCCCCAATTAAAAGCTAGAAAGAGGCAGAAGAGGAATGCAAATAACCAAAAGAATATATAAAAGAAATAATGCAACCAATTGCAACGTTGCTGGGAATTGGAGATTCTGTAACATACTAAAAGTTACCCTGAAGGAGAGCCATGCCTTTAATTGGCTTGTGGTTTTCATCATTTGCTAACAGATTACACAGTGTAAAAACAAGTATACGTGGAAAACACACAGGCTACATTAGTTTCCATGGAATTTAACTTAGTGTTTGTTTAAAACTTGGGTTTATTTGAAAACTGGGTACAGCCAGGGGGATTAGCAGAGACTGCTTTCCCTCTGTGGCACATGATCACCATATCCACAGCAAATACTGTGTTTACAGATATGTTGGCTATTCCATTTAGGCTACAGTCAGCCCAGGCTGTTTCTCAGTTTACAGATAAATGCAGGCCGGGAAACAGCCTAGTTGTTCACCTCCACCCCATGCTGTTTATGAACCAGGAGCCACTATGTGGGTATCCAAACGCTTGAATAATTTTGGCCACAAAAAGTAGTGTAATTCCATACAAATGATTTTTCACATAAAGAAATATTAGACCCATAAGTTAAAATCAGAATAGGACAGGAAAATGTCTGAGAGTGCTGTTGGAATGTTCCAATGCAAGGAACATCTGCTTGTCCCTTAAATCACCACTATTTTATCTGTGTTCTACAAGGACGGGCATATTTTCTTGCTGAGCATAGTAGTTTTTCATCATGTACTTACAGAACTAATTGCAACTTGTAGTGGAAAGCAATCTTTTAATGTGGATTAATGATTCCTGTTAGGGGCTTTAAAGAACATTTATCTAAAAGAAGTAATACAAATACAGCCAATTTGCAGTAAAGCATGATATGCCATTCTACCTTTTGCTGACCAACAGCAACCCTTCATTTTATTCACAATATTATGTGAAAATGCAGATAAGATGAACACACCAGAATATGGGTTGGTGGGGAAGGGTCCCTAGCTGCATTCCTGCAATCTAATTGTCTAATAATGAGGCAGGTCGTTGTTCTAAAGGCCTGTCACTGGCAGTCTTTTCCCATTAACATTGTGCCAAATGGGAACTGTGCTGCACGGAACAGACACTGTTAATGAAACCCTGCTGCATGAGAACACATGTCCTCGTCACTGGCAGAGCATTTTCCATACATGATACAGGTAAGTAGCTGCTGAGAAGGAGAGGGTTTTTTTTAAAGTGGTTGTTCATCATCCAAACATTTATTTAAAGGAGACATAGGATAAATGAAAACCCCCTAGTTTTGTAGGCAATAATGAATAAAATATGGTGCTGGTTTCACTTTGAGCTAAAAAATGATAATTTTCTTTAAAAATGGCCCCTTTATTGGAGCTCCCTATAGATTTTCTACGGCTCCTCTCCATGATTCAAATGAGGGGTGGGCGTGTCCTAACGGTCCCTGCCAGAAGCTCAGGGGATAGCCAATCACAGCCCTGCAGTTACACTATGGCAGGCTTCAGTCCCCTATCAGGTCAGCATAGCTGCTGATAGGTTCTTATCCTACAGTGCAGTGCGCTGAGTGCTGTCGGCTCCCCTGCATAGCTTGGGAAAGGAGGCAGCAGGAAGTGGAACAGATAGGTGGGAGGAGTAGGCTTTTTTGAGAACTTTCCTTAGATGTTTAAACTAGTATAATACAATGGCAAATTCTTGTTTTTCACATAATATGTCTCCTTTACATTAATTTGTTTTCAGATTGCTCACCAGAAGTAAAGTCTTTTTTCAATTGCTTTCCATTTTTTTTTTTTTTTTTACAGTTTTTACAGATTTGAAGTTTAAAATGTAATGTTCCATTCTCTGGTGTTTCAGTTTGGCAGCTCAGTAATCCAGGTGCAGAGTCTGAACTGTTACAATTTGCTACGTTAGTTGATACATTTCTCAGCAGCATCTGTGGACTGGATTTTTGAGGTTTTTATATGGTTTAATATGGCCTTTTGGAAGTCCTGTGGGTATAAGGTGATTTTGATTGTTTATGTAGTATAGTATTTTTTTGGTAGGGTTACTATTTTCAAACTCCATATTCTACCAATCAACTGATAATATGGGGGCTGGACCATCTATTCAGCTCTGATCAGGTCCTTATTAGACCAGTGTAGTTGTTTTGGCTCTGCCTATTGCATTACCATAGTTCCCCAAATCACCTAAAATACCATTCAGGTATATCAAATGAACAGTTATTAGTATATGTATTTGAACACCAAGGGGTTTTTGAGCAACATGTTGCTCACGAGCCACTGGTTGGGGATCACAGTCTTAGAATGTCACTGTCTACATCATACTAAAAGTTGATTAAAAGCTGAGCAACCATTTTAACTGAATTATACAACCTTTCACCTACATGAACTTCTCAGCAGTGGAATGACTAGTTATTGAGCCCCACTGCAAGATCATTGGGCCCCTTAAATTTGGGAACAAGATATTTTCCATAAACATATATTGCAGCTGCTTATCAGTTAAGGACCCACTGCCCCCCGCAGTTGCAGGGTCTGTTTCCTCTAGTTCAGGGATCCCCAACCTTTTGAACCCAGAAACGTAACTAGAGGGGGACGGGCCCTGGTGCGGGACGTGCAGCCGGGCCCCGCCCCCCTCCG
The DNA here is from genome assembly GCA_038501925.1 of Xenopus petersii. NCBI lineage: Eukaryota > Metazoa > Chordata > Amphibia > Anura > Pipidae > Xenopus > Xenopus petersii. The sequence goes on along the minus strand of CM076678.1, from coordinate 103,177,787 downwards.
TACACCGGTAAACGGCTGCATTTACCTAAGAACACAGTGGTGCGCAAGCTGCCGGGGGGCCCTGGAAAAAATTTATTTTAAAAAAAGATTGGTGCCAGGGCCCCCCTTACAAGTTAAAAAAAAATTTTTTTTGAGGAGCTTGTGGGATGATGAGAGGCAGTAGATTTATAATAAATAAAGTACCCTTATTGTAAAATATAAGGATATTATAAGTCACCGAGGTGTTCCATGACCATAATAAAGCCAGAGTGCTTTTATACAATAAGGGGTACTTTATTTATTATAATTCACAAGTTTTAGTGAGTCATGTGACAAAAATGACATCACTAAGCTCTGTTTATAACTGATGGCATAACTAGTCACCGTTTATATAGTGAAAAAAAGTACCCCCTATTGTAAAATATAAGTATCTTATAAATCATTGAGGAGTTCCATGACATGAAACTCCAAGGTTACTTCTAATATCCTCATATTTTCCAACAAGGGGTACTTTATTTATCATAATAAACACGTTTTAGGAGTCATATGAAAAATTACATCACTACTCACCGTTTATAACTGATGACATCACTTGTCACTGTTTAGAAGGATATAATTTTCAGGATATTCATGGCTTTTGTGTATTATAAGGATATAATACACAAAAGCCATGAATATCTTGTAAATTATATCCTTATAAACGGTGAGTTCTGATGTCATCAGTTATAAACTGTGAGTTCTGATGTCATTTCTGTCACATGACTCACTGAAACTTGTGTATTATAATAAATAAAGTACCCCCAGTTGCAAAATATGAGGATATCAGAAGTTACCTTGGAGTTCCATGACCTGTATAGAAACACTCTGCCTTCGGCCTCATGTTTTTATATGGTCATGAATCTCCTGGGTAACTTATAAGAGGGGGTACGTTATTCACTATCGATCTGCTGCCTGTCATCATCCCACAACTCACTGCTCCTCATTCAGCATTATGACAAGGACATGTGTCGCAATGTGGAGTCACTGAACACAAATAAAGGACATTTTATTATTATGAAAAAAGCAGTAGGATGAGAATCCGGGGACAACTCCGAGCGAGCGCATTAATGATAACTGAAGCATAAATGTAGCGCCGTGTAATGCAACACGTTATAGGGGAAAGGGACACTTTTAATTAAAATGCTCATAAGCACAAAACAAACACAAACAACGCTGACAGCGCAGAAGTGTGTCTCAAGTGGCAGGAGGATCACCTTTGGTACCACCTCCCTGCTTGTCTCTCTAGTCCTGTCCCTAGACTCCTCCACATCCCTCCTTCTCCACTCTCTTCCTGCCTATCCAACCCCCTCCCCTCAGCATTCCCGCCCATTCTCTCCTCCCCTTGCCTGCTGCTTCCCTCTCTCTTTCTCTCCACACACACACAAGGAAGCACATACAGGGCTCGGAACCGCCCGTCCCCCACTCTCCGCACCGTGAAACGGATCTAATCGTTGTCCTGCCCGACGCCCAGCCGGAGCCATGAGCTGGGGTACCGAGTTGTGGGTGAGTACAAACGACGGGGGGCTGGACACGCGCTCATAGTCTTCTTACAGGGGCTTTTGTTTCATGCTGTGGGAGGGGTGTGAAGGTGAGCTCAAGCTCGGGAGGAGAACTGCCCTCACTGCCAGGTGATTCCGGTGGGGCAGGAGGTGGGGGCGGGTACAGCCTGGAGTCCATAGACGTGTAGTTGCTCTTAGACCACTGCTGAGCTTTGTATATTCTCTCCCTCCCCTTATTGTCTTACTTGCAGCCCCATACACTTATTATATAGTGAATAAAGTACCCCCTCTTGTAAAATATAAGGATATTATACGTTACCCAGGAGTTTCACGACCATATAAAAACACGAGGACGAAGGTCACGAAACTCCGAGGTAACTTCTAATATCATCATATTTTACAACTGGGGGTACTTTATTTATTATCATACACAAGTTTCAGTGAGTCATGTGACAGAAATTACATCAAAACTCACCGTTTATAACTGATGACATCAGTATATAATGTACAGGATATTCATAGCTTTTGTGTATTATATATTTGTTATACTTCTACGCACAGGTGTCTAGATAGAATGTGGCTTGCAGGACTGGCTCCCACCCAGTGGCATAACTAGATGTTACTGGGCCCCACAGCAAAATCATTTGAGGGGCCCCCAAACTCTCCAGAGGATGGTTGTCGTGTTTTACCAGCATATATTAAAATCATGAATGAATTAGGGTCTCATGGTCCCCCCCCCAGCTGCGGGGTCTGCTTCCTCTGTAGTTACACCCCTGCTGCCTCTTATATACACAAGGGGAGTATAAAGAAGAATTTGGGGTGCACCGAGCCTCTCCCAGGGGTGGCCTGTCGGTCCTTTTTCATTGTCAGACTAACCGCTTTTATTCTATTTACCAAACCCAAAATACAATCGCCCCCCCTTCCCCTCACAAATAAAAAGGAGCAGCACCCACGTTGCAGCAGTGAGAGTGAGATATTTGGAACAATAAATGTGTCAGTTCCAGGCTGAGTGATCCATTGGTATTATATGATTTAACCATATAAAGTGAGGGCTACTGCGAATTCTGTGCCCTGACATAAATCTGTAGTGGTGCATTCAGGGTCTTGCTAAGAGGGCTCTAAATGGCCCATTGCACTGATGAGTGACCCCCCCACAGCAGTTTGTGTTGCATTGTGCATCTGAGCCTGTGGTGGGTGTGGGCAAATACTACAGGTAAAAAGCTGCTTTTGTTTTCCTGCCTCTAACCAGACTGATCACACCCTTCCTTTCATCTGTTTGTTCCTATGAGCTGCACAAATCTCCTTTATCTGCCTGCTCTTCTCTTCTAAGCCTGAACCCACACAATGCAGGCCACAGGCACAGAGGAAGGGAAGCCCGTGTTCAGCTGCCAGTTAACTTTATCAGAAAGCAGCTGAAAGACTCCTGCTTCACCCTCCATGTTTCCTCTCTCTCTCTTAGTGACATGGTTTAGCCAAACAGAGCTTTGTTACCAGCCAGCCAGCTTGCTCTATATAATTAAGTCTGGTGAGAAGTTAAGAATGCACGTTGCAAACAAAAGGGAATACAGCACGTTTAATCAGTGGGAGTTTACCCCATGTAATGTTAATGTCATGTTTATCCCCTGGGACTGGAAAGCATAAACACATTAAAACATTACATACAACGATTTCCATGCGTTAAAAAAGTGTCTGCGTCTCTGGTTGATCTTACTGTAGCTTAATTAGTGTGAGCACATGTGGTTAGAATATGGAATGTTAGCACGAGAGAGGAAATGAGTGAAGCCTGATTCCTGAATCGCACTGGAATGGCCCAGGTATTTGGACTGAATGACCATAAGACTCTGCAACGGAGAGTGTCATGTTTTATGCCTTAGTCAAAGGTAACAATGGGTAGTATGTGAGACTTTATTGGAGACTGTTAATGACAATTTTGCTTGCCAGGATTTTTGAGATATTCTACATGCCAGTGTTGCTACCCCCTTGATCCAGAAGAATGAGGCCCAGATTGTCAGGCAGTTTGGTATACTCTCACCCTAAGGGTAAGGTCACCCTCAGCGTTTCGGGGAGATTTAGTCACCTGGCGACTAATCGATTCATCTTTGCGGCGACCAATCTCCCCGAAGTTTCACAAGGAAGCTTCGGGCGACTTTGGAAAACAAATCGCTGCATGTGATTAGCGATAGCGATTTTTTCATTTTAGCCAGCTCAGAGCGAGGGAAGGCTTTCGGGGTGATGGGTTGCCGCAAAGATGAGGCGATTAGTTGTCAGGCGACTAAATCTCACCGAAACGCTCAGTGGGATCTTACCCTAAAGGTTGCAATACACAGCCTGATAAAAGCTGCAGTCAGTATCTCCAGACAGTCATAGCTCTATGGGGCCCCTCTCAATAGTTTGTCTGACCCATATCTGGCCAGTTAGAAAATACCGCCAGGCGATGACTGTATTGGTGCATTGATGGACCAAGGGACTGGATCCACCTGATTTGTCCAGTATGTGAATGGCCAGATATGGAAAATACTTTTAGGCTAATTATACACAGGTCTGAAACTTGGCCTGCTGGAAAACACAGGCTCATAATCAGTCCCTACACCAAAATCAGGTTCTTACCTTTCCCACACCCGGAACCATTGTGTCAGCTTGGGTGCAGACATGTGCAATGGATTTCAGCACCAACATGTTAAAGTTTGCACTTCAGCACCAAATTCTGCTGCACTTGCCTGCACTCAGGCCGCCGCAATGGTTCCAGCTGCAAGGATAGCAAGGCTGATTTTTGGACTGCAGTTTTTAGCAGGTAATTGAGTTTCAGCCCAGTGTAGTATTACCCTTAGGTATATTACCAGCTTAAAGGAAAACTATAACTCCCAAACAATGTAGGTCTCTATAAAAAGATATTTCATATAACCGCTCATATGTAAAACCCTGCTTCATGTAAATATACAATTTTCATAATATACTTTTTTTACTAGTATGTGCCGCTGGGTAATCCTAAATAGAAAATTAACATTTAAAAAAAAAAAAAAAATAAGGGCCACCCCTTGGAATCATAGGATTCACAGCGCACACAAACAAACCAAACATTCGGTCACATGAGCCAATTAACAGACAGTTCTGTCTTTTGCTTCCACACTTCTTCCTGTTACAATTGTAGTATTTGTGGTCAGGTGATCTCTGAGACAGCACAGAGACCATCACTAAATGGCGGTTCAAGGCAAGAGATGTAAAAGGGCAATATTTAATTAAATATATAGACCAGTTTGGTAAGATTCTTTAATATGCCACTTAATATGATATAAAACTATCTGTTGCTTAAGTGTTCATTTTGGGGGTAAAGCTTTCCTTTAACTGGCAATGAAAACATTGACAAATCTTGTGCGACATTGGCCTCGCTGAATGCAAAGTGCTGCAGTCTGGTTCTGTCATTGTGATTCTTTCTTGTACCGTAGCCTATTCTCTGTAACATAACTTATTCTAATGTGGGTTATATGAATAGTGCTACAGGCGATACTGTGGCTATGGCAGACACAAATGGTGGCAGTCGGACATTACTCAACAAAGTTATTGTGATAACCCATGGCATGCTGTGGGAGTTGATTCAAGCTGGATTGCGAATTATCAGGCAACTTGTCATCTTGCACTGACTGATATGTTATCCAGAAATTCCCAATCTACAGCTCTGGAATGCTGGTACTCCTGTCAGCAATGTAAATTATACAATCTATCTGTTACACGGCTATTACTTAGCCTGACTGTCATGTGGACTGACTCACATGGGTGATCCAGATGTAGTAGAAATTGACGGTTGCTTAAATGGTTGAATGATAAAGTCTGTGTCTTGCACAGTAAGGTATTTTTATTTGTTATACATGATTAACAGTGGTTTGGAGCTGGTTCTCTTCATACCTAAAATGAGTGTCCATATAGGTTGTCTTTTCTATGAGAGTGTCCTGGTGCTTTTCTTTGTAGCATACAGTCATTTCAACTTTCACTCTCTCTCTGGCTGAAGGACATGCTCATTAATTTGTAGTTGCCATGGCAACTGTTCCTGTTCCAAAGCCAGAGATCTCTTACTCCCCTTTTATGTAAAAAAAAAAGCACTTTTTCAGGTTTTTTTTTTGTTAAACCAATACATATGAATCACAGTACATTTGATATTTTAACCCACATTTGAAATATAAGGGTTAGCTATAAAGAAAAATTCACTACTTTAGATTTAAAATTTTTGAAATTATTTTTCTATATACTTTCTATATATTACCTGACTTGCATTGAAAAGAAAAAAAATCTTTGTTGAAATGATAGCTAACATATTGTACAATACAGATTTAAATAAATCAGTTTGCTGTGTATTTAGATAATTGCCTTTTAGTTTATCCTGATGGCACTCCTTGCCAGTCATCCGCATCATGGAAAATCAATTGTGGGTATAGGAAGGAATTTGAGCAAACCATAGCGAGTCATAGCCACTTTGAATGGGAGTTGCATGAGCAGTCCAATATTTTTATAATGAGATATATATTTGTTTAAGATTAAAGAGGTAGTTAGTTCACCTTTATATTAAGTTGTACTATAATGTAGAAGGAGAGTCTTAAACATTCTGAAGTCAGTCTTTTTGGTGGTTTTTGCTTAGCTTTCTATTTAGCAGCTCTACAGTTTGGAATCTCTTAGGGTTGAAACTTATTAGGGTACAGCTAATTATTTTACAATAATACAGCAATAATATAATTAGAAAGCACTCACAAAACTCCCTGTTGGAATAGGTAGATATCCCACAATTCTCCTGCAAATGCTGAACATGAGAGCAATAATGGTTTATATATGCAGTGCAGTGATTTTGAACAAGTGATACATACACCTTTGTGCATTTGAATGTAGATATAGTCCACAGGTAAAACCCTTTCCAACTAACTGTAAAAATGTCTAAGTATGATCTTTAGACTGTTTGTGGTGCGTGAATACCTTATATGGGTTTGTAAGTACAGTTATAGGATCTCATACCTCCCAACATTTTGAAAAAAGAGAGGGACAAAATGATTTGCGGCGCTACAAGCGGTGATTTTTTTGTCCATGACCATTTTTGTGGCCACACCCCCTAATTAGCATGTTCATTTTGCAAAATTTAGCAGGTTATGAAAGTTTGAACACTTTTCTGGGTTTTTATGTGTAATTACAGTTTTGCTAATGAAAGTGAATTTCCCTTTAAGCTGTAACAGTTCCACCAAGAGACCTGCTTATGTTAAATTGTTACAATTTCTTATTTGCTTATCTTAAATTGTTACAAAAGTATCCAAGTGTACCTGGTAGCTGTTTTGTGCTCTCTGCCAAAAGCCAATTAAGTTAGAAACATTGTATCTGGCCATTCATTTTTTTTCTCTATTAAAATGGATCATGACAATCCATATTTTAGGTCCCAACCAATAATTAAAAAAAACCATTGCTGTAACATATATGACTTGTATTGGTGAGAGGTGACTTGAGATCACATCTTGTAAGGGAAAGGCACATACAGTACATCTCCATAGAGCAAAGGGCTCATTGTCACGATGAACTGTACAGTTTGGTTGTCACAACTAATCACGATATGTCCTGGGATGTCACAGGTGATGGCCCGGTTGCCTTGTCAGCCTTCCTACTTAGTGTACCTGCATGTTACATTCATTATGGACAAAGGAAGGCAAATTGCATGATACAGAATACTGTTAGGTCCCTTTCCTACAGACCCTGCACTAGCACCTCTCCTGGATCTCTGGCTAGAGCTTGAATGCAAATCCATGTTTTTTTTAAATGATTATTTGAATAACACACTGGAATATGAATAGGAGAGGCCTGTATAGAAAGAGGAGTAATAAAAAGTATCAATAGCAATACATTTGTAGCCTTACAGAGCATTTGTTTTTTTTAGATGGGGTCAGTGACTCCCATTTGAAAGCTGGAAAGAGTCAGAAGAAGGCAAAAAATTCAAAAACTTAAAAAAAAAATGAAAGACCAATTGAAAAGTTGCTTAGAATTGGGCATTCTATAACATATTAAAGGTGGACATACATGTAGAGATCCGCTTGTCTGGCGATTTCGCCTAACGATCAAATCTCTCCCCGATACACCTACATTGAGGTAGACAATATTGGGCTGATCTGATTGTGGGCCCTAGGGCCCAACGATTGGATCATAATGCAGCCAATACAGGCGGTCGGATCTCGGGACCTCATCAACAAACAGATGCGGCTGCGACCAGACGGCATTTTTAACCCTGCCTGATTGACATGGCCAGATATCAATCGGGAAGCCCTTCGAAGGGCCCCACACATGAGCCAATAAGCTGCCGACTTGGTCTGTCGGTAGCTTTTATCAGCTAGTGTATGGCCAGCTTTAGGGTGGTGGCAGACAGGCAGCGACAAATCTTCTCTACTGCTGGCGACTAATCTCCCCGAAATGCCTTCTCGCTGGCAAGAATGCAAATTGCCGGTGGGATACCATACAAATTGCTTTGTTTCTGAAGTCGCCCAAAGTTGCCTCACCTCGAAACTTTGAGATTCCGAACCGATAGAAATGCCAGCCGGCGATTCACATTCTGGACAACTAATCTCCCCATCTGCCACCATCCTAATAGCTTAGGGCTAGTCCACACGGGGAGATAGCGACGCGTTTGCGGTCGCGGCGACAAAGCGCCGCGACCGGCGCAGGCGACAGTTTTGTATGGGCGCCTATGTAAAAACGCCTGTGCTAACCACACGAGGCGATGCGCTTTTCAACAGTCGCCTGAAAAAGCCTGGCGAGGCGTCGCTATCTCCCCGTGTGGAATAGCCCTTAAACTTAAAGGTGAACCACCCCTTTAAAACTTATCAGAGCCCCATCTCCTTGTAGCATGCATATTAAAAGGGCTGCAGACTGATTTCTCTAGTATGGAAACATTGTCAAGTTTACTATTTCGGTTTCCTGTCACATAAATCATTCTGACTCTTTCTGTTGATTTAATAAAAGTTACATTGAAACAAAGGAGTTCTCAAGCAAAACAATATTAAACTTTGGTAAAACTTTGTTTTAAGACACATTGAACACTTAGCTGTTTGGGTATGTTACATTTATATGGGTGCTCATCAGCTACTGAGTACGAAGGTTTTAAAGGAACAGTAACATCAAAAAATGAATGTTTTAAAGTAATTAAAATATAATGCAGTATTGCCTGGTGAAACTGCTGAGTTTGCTTCAGAAACACTACTATAGTTTATATAAATAAGCAATGGGGGCAGCCATTCAAAGGAGAAAAGGCCCAGGTTACACAGCAGATAAACTGTTAAGAACATAATGAACATAACGGAAGAGCTGGGGGGAGAGGCACACAAAACGGAATGGCTGGGGAGAACAGGCAAAGTGGAAGGGCTGCTTCAGTGATCGGCGAGGGCTGGGAGGGAGGCGCACACGCACACACACACACGGAAGGGCTGGGGAGAAGAGAGGTGCACATGTCAGAGGCTCGTGGAATGGCTGGGGCTTGATGAGAGGCAGTGGAGGGGAACAGTTTATTAGAACAGATAAGAGCATACTGACAGCGCAACAAGTAACTAGTGGTTGCTAGGTGATGTCACTTCCGGAAGTGACATCACAAACTAGGAAGTTGGATGCCGAAGGACAGGAAGAGGCTCACAGCGGCGCGCAGGCGGAGAGAAGAGGCTTTTCTAGTGCTGCAAGATGGCGGGCCCCCTTGGACTCCACAAGAAAGTTGCGGTTTCCATTTTTATCGGTTTCCTTACTAGAAAGCAGGATGCAGCTGCATATTTGATGTTACTTATGTAAGTGCATTGACTGGGACTGGGTTCTCTAAAATGTGTTACTGGTCCTTTAACTAAAGTATAGTATCCTCATCAGATGGAGTCCAGATAATCCTGTTTCTCTTGTGTCTGCTGCAGGTGAATTCCACACACCATGGTAAGAATGTACCAAGGGACAGATTCATAAAATATTGAACCGGGGAATCCAGAGGACTTCCCAGCAGTTCACTAATTTTCTTACAACTTTCCTGAGTCAGGAAATTAATTTTGTCAAAGGGAAATTTTATTCCTTTAAAATCAGTGAGTAAAAACAAATAACAGAGCTGTCCAGTTACATCTGGCCCATAGCTTACAGGGGAAATTGCCTTGGGGATGTACCTCTGGGGCACATGCCTTCACATAGTTCTTAGTCTCGGGGAGTTATACAGAGTTGTTGGAAGGCTTTCCCCTAGTTGAAATGAGGAAGGAGAACATTTTCTTTCATTGTGCTACTAAAAACAAAAAATTTGGCTGGACTTCCCCTCAGGAAAAAAAGCATTAGGCAATATTAAAGGAACTTTGGGTGCTCAGTGTAATGATTTTGCTAAAAATTCCAATTCTACTAAATAATCTGTTTCCCATGTTTAAGTCTTAAAATAGATGAATTTGTTCTCATCACAAAATTGATTATTGTTTCTACATATGTCTTTTTCCTTTTCAGTCTGGCTTCCATAGTGAAGCAGATCACTGGGAACATAATTAGTGGGATCAAACAAAGCAGATTAGTGGAGCTGACAAAGCCACTGTGATAGAAATCAGTTGGTCTCTTTTCAAGCCAGAGGGGATAAAACAACATCTCGGCATAGGACTATTGTTATACACTCTTATAATTAATTATTTACCATGTGGAAACGATATAAAAAACGAACAAACAAGGGAACAACGATAAAATCTGTAAGGCTAATGCCACACAGGACTCTGGAACAATGCACTGATATCAACCGTATGGCATTAGCCTTCTCCTGTGATTGCACCCAGAGCTACTGCTTCATTCCGGGTTTGCCAAAATAATGGTGATATAGGGCTAATCTGATTGTTTGGCCCTCGGTGAAACAACCGGCTTCTTTTTTTTTCCCCCATCTGTGTTATATAATGGGATGTCTGTTTTCTCGAATTATCAACCATTATTTGCTTTTTCGTTATTTTTATGTAATTTATAAGTGCAGGAATATTAATAGATTTGTTTCTAGGTGCCCTTGGTCTATGGCCTCATGCTGTTATATGGTCATGGCACTCCTCTGACTTCTAATAGCTTTAAAATTATGGTAGAGGGTACATTATTCTCTCATTCTCTCAAGCCAAGTTTCTAAAGCAAAACAATGATTGTGCAGTTATATTTATAGGAGGTGTTACCTTGCACTGTCTTGTGTGGATGCACTGACATTATGTAGTTGAGGTTAATTAATTTCTGTTTATGACATGTAAAATAGAAATTGAGGTGATACCAGAGAGAATCTTATCGGCCTTGCAGCTAATAGGTAAGGTATAAAAGATGCATGCTGTGTACACAGCTGTTGTGCAACTGAGGGAGGAGGTGCAGTTGCAACTGAATCTGGTGTAAGTCAGCCCACAACTTCCCATAGGTTTAACCCTTCCCAAACAAGCTACATGTTTCCATTTCAGTGGAGAATTGTGTGGATCTTTTGTGAAAGTGTAAAGTTAAATATTACAAAATCATTTTAGTTATCTCCTAAAGTTTTTAGTCTCTCTGATATAATCAAGTTTTTGTTTTCTCCATCCTAATTAAAGGAAAAAAACAAACAAACAAACATATGCTTATGAATTTGTACTTGTGTTGAAAATGTGTTCTGCTAATTTTCATTTAAAAGATGGGATACATGTATTACAGGCATGGGATCTCTTAAAAACCAGAGGCCAGGAATCAGATAAGTCTAATTTGTCCCATTGTGTGGGTGGCCAGATTTGGTAGAGATCTATTCTTGTGCATCTCAAAGAGTATGGCCAGCACTAATTTTTCATGAGATTACATCCTTTAAAGAAACATACCCCCTGAGGGTCAGGGCACACGCTCAGATTCGGGGAGATTAGTCGCCCAGCGACAAATCTCCTCTTCTTCGGGGCGACTAAACTCCCCGAACTGCCTCCCGCTGGCTAGAATGTAAATTGTCGGTGGGATGGCACTCGGAACCCTTTGTTTTCCGAAGCCTCATGAGGAAACTTCGGTCGACTTTGGAAAACATGCTCTGAGTGCCAACCCGCCGGCGATTTATATTCTAGCCGGCGGGAGGCATTTCGGGGAGATTAGTCGCCCTGAAGAAGAGGAGATCTGTCGCCGGGAGACTAATCTCCCTGAATGTGAACATGTGCCCTGACCCTAAAGCTGTCCATAGACGCAAAGATATAGTCGTATGAATCAAAGTTTTGTACAAATTTTCGGACTGCTTGTGGATTGTCCTGACATTTTTCATGCCATGGCGATCAGTCGTTTAGTTGATCAGTGGGAATTTGTCACTATAATTTGTCGGACATAACTTTCCTATGATTGCTGTCACGGGCAGAATATTATCTGATTTTCTTTTACTACTTTATTAAATCTGAATGGTTAGTGGTAGGTCGGAAGATTGGGACAAAATTGAATCTGCACATCTATGGATACTTTTATTTAATTAAATGCTCAGGTACAGGTACCCTAGCATATAGCTACCAATAATTATAATTTACATTGAAACTATTTCTTAGTCAGGTGACCAGTAAATGCTACCTGCTGGTATTTGTTGCTATCGGTAACCTTTTATTATATAACCCAGATACTCACTAGAGCAGGGATCCCCAAGCAGTAGCTCGTGAGCAACATGTTGCTCACCAACCCCATGGATGTTGCTCTCACTGGCCTCAAAGCAGGTGCTTCTTTTTAAATTTCAGGCTTGGAAGAAAGTTTTAATTGCATAAAAACCAGTTGTACTGCCAAACAGAATCTCCTGTAGGCTGCCAGCCCTCATAGGGTCTACCAAATAGCCAATCACAGCCCTTATTTGGCACCACAAGGGACTTTTTCATGCTTGTGTTGCTCCCCAACTCCTTTTACATTTGAATGTGGCTCACTGGGTAAAAAAGGTTGGGGATCCCTGCACTAGAGTATTGCTTACATGACATACAGGGGCTACGCTCTCTCACAGATAAAGTATTAACAGCTAAACTCTATACATACTAAAACATGATGATTATGATCATAGTTTAATATATCCTTGTTTTGAGCTAATGAGGTGGCGGCCAGCATAGGTAGTACTTGAACCCAACAGAGGACCTCTGGGTTTAAAGCTGTTCAGAGTACATTGTGATTCAGTACATGATTTGAGTGCAATATCTGCGGTACCACTATGGTTAAGGGCAGAGACCAGCTCAGATTTGGGAGATTAGTCGCCCAGCGACAAATCTCCTCTTCGGGGCGACTAATTTCCCTGAACTGCCTTCCACTGTCTAGAATCGCCGGCGGGATGGCAATCAATATGCTTTGTTTTCCGAAGTTGCCTCACGAGGAAACTTCGGGCGACTTTGGAAAAGAAGTACTCCGTACCATCCCGTTGGTTCTAGATTTTAGCCGGCGGGAGGCCGTTCAGGGAGATCACCCGAAGAAGAAGAGGAGATTTGTTGCTGGGCGACTAATCTCCCCGAATCTGAGTGTTGCTTTCACTTCTAGTGTTAATGTACAGGGATACTCAAAAGGAAAGCAAGAGTTTAGACTAACAGCACTTTTTTTTTTTTTTTACATGTTGTACCTTAATCACAATAAAATTCTGAGGCATGGAGATGCTGAACTAATCGCAGAAATATTTCATGTTCTGAGAATCCCTCTGCCATCTGTTATTAATTGATGCTCTGGGACAAGTCATTTCTGCTGAAAATATAGATGCCTAATGCAAAAGTTCAGCCCTAGTCCTATAGAAGCAAGGGAAATCTCCTCAACAGGAATGTGTATAACTATTTGTATCTTAAAGGGAGAGTATTATGAAAAGTCAAAAGTGGTTTCATTTACCTAAAAACAATATGTGAGAAATTAGATTAGAACAAAAATCATATGAGTTTAGTATTCATATGTTCATATAGAGCTTTTTAGGTAAGGCATTTATGAAGTTGCTGTGTGTAGAGGAATACCCATCATGCCTATTTCTTCCTTAAACATAAAATTAGGTAGCATTAGCCATGCAAGATCTTTTAGTTTTCAAGATCTTTTGTGCAAGTGCACTCTACGTGCAAATAACAAAAACTGATACAGGAGGTAATCTGTATATTTAGGGGCAGATTTCTCAAAAATCAAGTTGTTTTTTTTTTCTCATGATTTGAGAAAAAACACAATGAAAAAATAGGAGTACGAATATACTTGAGGATATTTTTTGTAACCTCGAATAGTCTCCATTTATTAAAGAATAGAACCATGAAAAGTCACCAGAAAAAACTATGGCCACCTTGAGGTGAGCAATATCGGGCTGATCCGATCGTGGGCCCAATGATCGGATCCTAACGAATGGGAACGGGCGGTCGGATCGTGGGATCGCATCAACAAACAGATCCAACGGGATTTTTAGTCCCATCCGATCGTCGGCCAGATCTCGATCGGGGAAGCCCGTCGGGGGGCCCCCATACACGGCTATAATAAGCTGCCAACTCGGTCTGTCGGCAGCGTTTATCGGCCCGTGTATGGCCACCTTAAAAGCTGGCGAGGTTGTATAGAAGTCAGTGGGAATGTTATCTGACAAATTTATTTTCCCAGTTTATTAAAACATTCAAGATTTTCAGCCATTAAAAATGAATGGTATATTTTGTCACATTTTTTTTAAATTAAGCTGGCAATCGAGAAAAAAAGAAAGTTGCTCGAGTTTTCCTCTCTCGAATATAATGGTGCTTTATAATGCATAATAGTAATAATACTACTATTAATAAAATCATTGGAAGCAAAAAGATGCAAATAAAAATAAACTCATTTGTTATTTATTAACTTTGCAAGTTTTCTATGGCCAACTATGGATGCACTTCAGAGCTGTATTAATTTGTCAGGGAATGGAGAGGTAAAAAGTGGTATTTCCCTACGGCCTCTTATAATGATGACTTGCATTTTTTTCTTTTATGCACTTTACATTACATGTTTTTTTTTTTATATATATATAAATATTTTTGGTTGATAGGGCTCCTGTAATATTTTCACATACTGATAAAGGGGTGGTGAACAGCCCCTTTAAGTTAACTTTTAGTATACTATTGAATGGCCTATTCTAGGCAACTTTTCAATTGGTCTTCATTATTTTTGATAGTTTTAATTATTTGCCGCCTTCTTCTGCCTCTTTCCAGCTTTCAAATGGGCATCACTGACCCCATCTAGTATAACAAATGCTCTGTAAGGTAATTTATTGCTATTTTTATTTTTAATTTCAATTCAAGCCCTCTCATTCATTTTCCAGTGTCTTATACAAATCAGTACATGCTAGGATAAATAAAAATACAATGCTTGCTAGGGTAATTTGGACCCTGAGCTGAAATTGCAAACTGGAGAGCTGCTGAATAAAAGGCTAGGTAACTTAAAAAATGCAATTAATGAAAAATGAACACTGATTGCGCAATGTTTCTGAATATCACTCACTACCTCATACTAAGTTATCTCAAAAGTGAACAACCCCTTTTAATGTGTACTTTTCACCTGTAAAGAGAGAGGATGGTCTGTTACATTATGTGGTGAGATCTCTTGCAGTGCAGAAAGTTCAAGTCATATACAGTATGGTTACACTTGAGTTTAACTCAGACCTATACAAGCCGCAAAGGTTTTGTTTGTGGTATTGTTCATCCAACTGAATCTCAGTACAATCCCGTGTCAGTGAAAGGGAATCCCTGACCAAAACATTTCCACTGTGCCTTAATTAAAAATGTCACTGGTTTTAAAGTTATTTGTAAGTGTAATTGCATTTGAATGCAATAATTGGGAGCTTATTCAGGTAGGTGTTAGCTGATACTCACTGGAGTATACACGTATAATCCAGTCACAATGATACCATATATCATCCCTCTTTCAAGTCAAAACCAAATACATTTGTAAACTGCAAAACATTAACAAATGTTTTAATTAATTTATTCTGTTGAATAGAATTAAATTTTTTCTCAATATGCAAAACAAAGTTTTTGGATGGAGATCTCCTTTAAGAATGAGATCCGTGGAGAGGAATATCCAACCTATCTGGCCATCTTAAGCGAAGATACAGGTATGGGACCTGTTATCCAGAATGCTTAAGACCTGGGGCTTTATGGATAACAGATCTTTCTGTAATTTGGATCTTCATAGCTGCTGGAGCAGCACTATTAACTGTGTTTTGAAAAAAACATGTTTTCCCATGACAATATCCCTTTAAAGGGCAATTCACCTTCATTAGCAAAACTGCAATTACACAAAAAAGACTGACCCTATGACAGTATCCCTTTAAGCTGCAAGACACAGTTTCCCCAAAAGATTTGCTTGTCTTAAATAGCTAGATACATTTGTAACTATTAAAGATAAGAACATAAACAATTGTATTAAAAATAATGGATAATAATGTAAAAAATGTATCTAAGTGCAGCTACCACCTATCCTGGGCTCTGTGTCAAAAAACTCTTATTTAATTAACTTAGAAACTTTGTATCTTTTTCTGGCTTTTCAGTGCAGGAAATCAAAGAGAAAATTGGGTCGTTTCAGTAACAATCTGGTACTGCGGGCTGAGCTGTCAAAATCTGGACTCTCCCGTGAAAAACGGAACAGTTGGGAGGTATTCAGTGCCACTGAGGGACAATATGCAAATATCTCATTTTATCATCTGTAACGATTTAATTTTGTTCGGGAGGTTAGCAGTGTTGCATGGTTGAATACATATGGTAGAAATGAAGCTGCCACTGCACAATTGGAGAATTTTATTGTATTATCATAGATTATAGCTTCTTTTCTAGGACTGAGTGCAAGAGAAAACCACTGCCTTCAGCTGGCTGGAAACAACATGTCTGTAGTAATATTATATGAATTTCTCCTCCCATATACATATAATTGTTTATATATCAAGGTATTATTTTTAAAAAAAACAAAAAAACACTTTGTCTGCATGTTTTGGCCATTTGAGTGGTGTGATTGGAACATTGCTGGAAGGCTTGTTCAGGTTTTGCCGCACAGCAAAATCCTAGTCTCCAGCAGAGCCAAGTAAGGTCGGCTTTTATTTTTCAGGAGCGATCTGCCCTGGTATGTTAAAAAAAAAAAATCCCTTGCACATTACTCATGATCTTAGACTCTCTTCTTTGTTAGGTCTACGTTTCCTTGTAGACTCTTTCACATTCCTAAAACAAATACCATATCTGCTTTTTATTCAGGGAGGTCTCGAGCTCATGCAATATTCCATGTCCCAGAAGAGCTTTCTTTGTACAAGCATCTGTCCCTATTAACTAGTTGGCATAAGTAAAACTAGTTATTAAAACATTAGCAGGCAGCCACAATGGTTAGGTCTCATAATCTTTAACCTTTACAGAACACTGTAAAAGATTAATGATGGGAAAGTAAATAAAAGCCACAGTTTTCATGCTGCTAAAAACTCTGTAACTGACTTAAATAATGTTATTAAATGAAATAACGCAGGGCTGTCCAACTAGAGGATCTCTGGCTATATAGCCCCATTCAACATTATGGCCTACAGCCTGTTCAGGAGCTATATAGGTAAGGCATCCTCTTTTAATATCATTTGGCCCTGAAGTGTATAGTTTGAATTATTAGCCACCCACATCATGTGGTAAACACGGCTGCCCTGCAGCTATGTGGTCTCGGGTTCAATTCTAGCCAGGGCGCTATATGTGAGGAATTTGAATGTTCTCATATGCTTGTGGGGTACCTTCCATGCTCTGAAAACATACATGCAGGTTAATTAATTCTGCTAATAATCAACCTGTGTTTGAATATGATAGGGACTTTATAATGTAAGCACCACTGGGGCAGGACTGATGTTAATTGTTTTTATTTTGGAGCTATATACACAGTGTCGGACTTGGGGGTGTTGGGCCCACCACATCAGGACCTCTCACCACCTCCAGGGGCCCCCTGCTGAAGCCCCCTCTGTCCCGCTTACTCACCCAACTGCCAGTACACCTTTTTCCTGCACTGGAAGGTCACGAAGCAGCGCTGGAACACAGGCCGGAGAGAGCGGGTCTGGGCCGGCGGGGCCACGAGAGCCCAGTCCGACCCTGGGTGCGGCAACGTTAGCTGCAGTGTTCCTGCCTGCCTATAACCTAGGATTTACGTTAAATACAGACGAATAGCAGGGTCATGTGGTAGGCGGCAATAGCGTCGGCAGCCTCAGGCCCGCCTCCTTCGGCTCCAATCAGAGAGGTACTACACTGTCCTATGGAAAAGTGCTTGACATCTTTATATAAAACCTTTTGGATATTTGATTATGGTACTTGCTCCTCCATTACAAAAGCATTACTGATCAGTTTAATTGACTCTCTGCAATAAGCTGACCACAGAAAAGATATATATATGTATGTGTGTGTGTATATGTGTGTGTGTGTGTGTGTGTGTGTGTGTGTGTATATATATATATATATATATATATATATATATATATATATATATATATATATATATATATATATATATATAGTAGCTAACCCTTATAGTTATGTATTATGATTAATCAGTATGTACACAGACTGACAGTTTGTACACAGGAAAACTAACATGCACATTTTTTATTGATTTTACAGTTTTCCCAAATCAACTCAAAACACTTCATATTGAACACTGGAGCATCATATTTACATTGGGGGGCTATTTATCAAAGGTTTGTGAGCTTTGTGAGGTTTTTTTTTATACCTCGAATGAACTCGCATGTCAAATATTTTGTAATTTATAAAAAAAAAAAAATCAAAAGTAAAAAACTCGAATCAGTGAATTTGGGGTGAAGAACCCGAAAACTCGGGAAAAAAACTTGAATTCTAATTAATCGGGTTTTCGAGCGAAAAAAATCCGAACATTATGAAGGCTATTAACATCTTCAAATGGTTCCAGGAACATCTGCCATTGACGTCTACATGACCTCGACAGGTTTGAGCTGGAACATTTCTGGATTTGAGCTATTTCCAGCTTCAGGGTTTTTTTTTTTAACCAAAAAATTTGAGTTTTGACTGAAAACTACCCGCGTAAAACAAAATTTTTTTGGGAAAGCACAACTCAGACTTTGATAAATATGCCCCTAGGTGTGAAGAGTAATCATATTAAATATCTCCCAGTACTTTTGACTAGTTTGATGCATCGTATGAATATAACTACTGAGAATAAAAAAATGTGTTTATACACTAATCAAATGTTAGTGTATAGCAGGAGGGCCCCTGTGGTGTAGCAGAAGGCATGGGGGTGGGACCTGGAGGTCAGAGGACAACGGCAAACTGTATGTGTTGTTGTTGGCACTTTTGGGATGGATTACTTGTTGCAAATGCTCTCTTCTCAGCCTGGAACTGCTATCTCTTTGGCAAGAAGAGCAATTATACACAGAAGGTGCACTTGTGATCTGTGGCAATTTAGTACATACGTAACACAATTGTACAGGTACAAAAAACCATGTACACTAGGTTCATAGAATGTTCTTGGACACGAGGAATTGCTCGGCGTAAAAATAAACTGGATGAATAGGCTGTGCAAAATAAAAAATGTTTCTAATATAGTTTGTTAGCCAAAAATGTAATGTGTAAAGGCTGAAGTGACTGGACATCTAAGATAATAGCCAGAACACTACTTCCTGCTTATCAGCTCTCTTGGTTTACACTGATTGGTTACCAGGCAGTAACCAATCAGTGACTTGAGGGGGGGGGGCATGACGACCTTTCTGACTAACAAGTGCCCTGAAAATGCGATGCACAGATCTTCTTGTAGGTCACGAGCTGATTTCCGGATATTGATTCTTTTGTCTAACTAGCATTTGTTTGCAGGAAATGTTATTTGTTGGGCCAAATGTGTTCGGTTCAAGTGTTGAAAAATAAGGGACTCGCAGCAGCTTGAAATTCCAATCATCTTACCTCAGATGTCCCTTGTGAGGTTACACATCCAGCTTGTATCGATGTATTGGCTGAAATGTGATAGTTTCATCCTTTACTATATGTCATAACTTTAGTACTTCCAGCTGTATGGAAGGGAATGTAGAAATATGGCTTATGATTAATAGGAACCTTATGTTTTTTGTTGTTCCCTTAAACTGCTTTCCCACTCGACAATGGTTCAAATGTGGAAACGTCAAATCCCTTTTAGATTTTATTGTGAACTACATGTTTCTTCTGGAAAATGATAGGTTTTGCTACAAATAGAGTTGATAAAATATTTCATTCATCACTCTTTGTTTTTTTAGTAGAAAGATTTAAGGCACACTAATCTTAATTGTGCTCATGTGAAATTGATCTTTTGGTAGAGACTTCTTTTGGCTAGGAAAAATGATAAACACCCATAGGGCCCTGACACACAAGGAGATTTAGTCTATTAAAGTTCTCTTGCTAAATCACTGGTGGAAAAACATACAAGTCACTTCAATTTTCTAAAGTCGCCCCCCAAAGTTTCCTCTTGAGGCATGAAATCATTTAATTTTTAGAGTAGGGTGGGCTAGAAGTATTGGCTGATTCAGTAGGCCATAGAAATTAGGGATGCATCGAATCCACTTTTTTTATATTCGGCCGAATCCTTTGTGAAAGATTCAGCCAAATACTGAACCGAACTCTAATTTGCATATGCAAATCAGTGAGGTGGTGGGGAAAAAGAGAGCGTGCGTGGCTAAAAAATATTTTTACTATTCCAGTGATCGTCCTGAATATTAATCTAAGCAACACACATGAACAGCATGTAATCAAACATACCATGATGATCCACAGCTTCACAATCACAAAACATGTTTCCCCTAGGCCTGGCTTCCAGCCCAGTTATTGTCCACAGAAGTGAAAGCCAGAATAGATGCAATCCTACATGTGGAAACATTCTCAAGCATTCTCTTTGGTCTACAGAAGCAGTTCTTAGTATCTGGGAGCCATGGATATAAGACAGATTCTCTCAGACATTTGATAGATATTCCCTCTCAATTTGACATTTTATGCTATATTTTTTTATTTCTTGTTTTCCAGTTAATTGCAGATTTCTCTCAATAACTGAATACGGATCACAGGTATGGGATCCATTATCCAGAAAGCTCTGACTTACTGCAGGGCCATCTCCCATAGACTCCATTTCAATTAATCATTTTTAAAAATGATTTCCTTTTTCTCTGTTACAATAAAACAGTACCTTGTACTTGATCTTAGTTAATATATAATTAATCCTTCTTGTAGGCAAAACCAGCCTATTGGGTTTATTTAATGCTTAAATAATTTTTTAGTAGACTTAAAGGGATACTGTCATGGGGAAAAAAGGTTTTTTTTCAAAATGAATCCGTTAATAGTGCTGCTCCAGCAGAATTCTGCACTGAAATCCATTTCTCAAAAGAGCAAACAGATTTTTTTATATTCAATTTTGAAATCTGACGTGGGGCTAGACATATTGTCAATTTCCCAGCTGCCCCAAGTCATGTGACTTGTGCTCTGATAAACTTCAATCACTCTTTACTGCTGTACTGCAAGTTGGAGTGATATCACCCCCTCCCTTTTTCCACCCAGCAGCCAAACAAAAGAACAATGGGAAGGTAACCAGATAACAGCTCCCTAACACAAGATAACAGCTGCCTGGTAGATCTAAGAACAACACTCAATAGTAAAAACCCATGTCCCACTGAGACACATTCAGTTACATTGAGAAGGAAAAACAGCAGCCTGCCAGAAAGCATTTCTCTCCTAAAGTGCAGGCACAAGTCACATGACCAGGGGCAGCTGGGAAATTGACAATATGTCTAGCCCCATGTCAGATTTCAAAATTGAATATAAAAAAATCTGTTTGCTCTTTTGAGAAATGGATTTCAGTGCAGAATTTTGCTGGAGTAGCACTATTAACTGATGCGTTTTTAAAAAAAAACAGGTTTTCCCATGACAGTATCACTTTAAGATATGAAGATTTACATTATGGAAAGATCTTTTATTCAGAAAATCCCATGTCCCAAACATTCTGGATAACAGGTCCCATACCTACTAGTCTTTACATGTTGTTTGAAAAATACTTAAAATAATATGGTGTAAGCAATTCATATACGTTGATCACCTATATCACTTTATTGTATGATGTACAAGAAAAAATCAGGTAATGTAATGTCACATATGCTGTAAAAAGTGGTATTTTCCTTGTTTGCCAACATTTTTCTAAAAAAAGTAAAAACATAAAATTACACACAAAAGCAGCTATGTAAGTTTTATAGTAAAATTATCTGTGAACCACGTATAATTCAACTGAAATTCAGAAGGGACCCTTAAAAAAATGAAATCTTCGTGTTCAGAGTTACGGTGTCTCTTTTTTGTTTGTTTACAATGGCTAGCATCCCACACTGTACTGAGACGTTATATACTGCTGCATTATCTAATAGAGTTCAAATCAGTCTTGCCAAACTTGAGGTTCCCAATCTGCTTTGCACAACTATTAGGTCAGCTGCAAATGTATTTTCTTTTGAAAAAGAATGCATTGAAACTGGGTAACAACATGCATATGCAGTGTTGACAAGGGAGCTGGGTGCATCAGAAGGCAGGTAAATCTATGTGGTGGTATTGTCAGACGGAGCCTTAGGGCACTTAAAGGAGAACTAAAGCCTAACTAAAGAAGTAGGCTAAAAATGTTGGCCATTATGTTTTGTGTTTTTGTATCAGCCCAAGGCAACCACAGCCTTTTAGCAGTAAAGATCTGTGTCTCCAAAAATGCCCCAGTAGCTCCCCATCTTCTTTTCTGCTGATTCACTGCACATGCTCTGTGCTGCGGTCACTTACTGAGCTTAGGGTCCCACTCACAATATACAGTACACATAGAATAGAAATGTCACAATATAAGGCTGATTAGTAATTAATACAGATAATTATTACATGGTAGCACAGAAACCAGTGCAATTAGCATCAGAATTTAATAATCAGCCCTGTAGCATCAACTTAAATTACAGGCAAACCTCATTCTCTGCTTGTAAATTTGCATCGACCCATAAGCTTAGCTTCTCAGAGCCCACTGAGCATGTGAGTGGCACAGACAATTTCCAAGATGGTGACCCCTGCGACAAGTTTGAAGTCCTGGATCATTGCTGCTATTGACAAGCTGAAACTTTAGGCTGGTGCAGTGAGTTCAGTATATACAAATATTCATTTATAGGGTGTAGCTCTTTAAGCTGGCCTTAGACTTGCAGATATAGCCTATAAATGCTCGTCCATTGCAAACTCCTGACCTACCATTAACTATTCAGAGTAAATAAAGTAGTTAAAAGAACAAATCAGACGATGTTCTTGCTGTTAATTGACAGACCGCAATCGTACGAAAGTTATGTTTGACAAATAGTAGTGACAAGGCCGGATTAACATAGCAGGCACCCCTAGGCTCGCCGCCGTTCGTTGCCCGCCTTTATTCGGACACATTTTTGTCATTGGGAACGGAGCAATGGGTATTGGCCCATTGGAAATTTAAAAATCGATCATATCTCCAGTGCATGCCACCCCCCTGAAATCCTGCCGCCCTAGGCCTGAGCCTTGGTGGCCTTTCCACAAATCCAGGCCCGAGTAGTGACCCATTAATATTGTCAGATCGGCAATACATGCAGATATATTATCATTAGCTGACAGAGATCTTCTAACTTGTCCAGTCGACTAAACAACCAATTGCCACGGTACGAAAAATGCTGGAACAATCCACACACGGTGAGAACATTGTATGAAACGAAGATTTGTACGACTTTATCTTTGTGTCTATGGTCAGCTTTACTCGCAGGTGTTTTTTTTTTTTTTTTTAATGAGTTTACAACTGGAAACAGTTCTAATTCTAATATTCGTCACCTAAAACCTGCAGAGTTCATGTCGAGTCAATGGCAGAGGTCTGTTGAACCATTTGAATATGATAATTGCCTTCTTGACATTCAAGGTTTTTTTGGAGAGTAAACTCAATTCGAATTTTGGGGTTGTTCGTATTCGATCAAATATTAGACGTTCGAGTTTTTTTCATAAATAATCTCCCATTCGAGTTGAGTACATTCTAATTTATTAGTTTAAAAAAAATTCACATAAATGAAATTCACTTAAATGGAGCCCTCACCTCCCCAAATCCCACTTTTGTAGTGTCAGGTGCTGTACTGAGAGACGCACTCCTGGTCAAATCAATGTCCAGAAAAAATGCCAGCAGCACACTGAATAACTTCGAAATTCGACCTTTGATAAATCTGCCCCAAAGTGCAGTTTTGTGAGTTTCAAATGCATTCTTTTATCCATATTTTAAAGGGGTGTTTCACCTTCAAGTTAACTTGTATGTAGTATTTTATATAATGAACACTTAGAAGCAACTTTTCAGTTGGTCTTCATTATTTTTTTTATAGTTTTTAAAATATTTGCCTTTTTCTTCTGATTCTTTCCAGCTTTCAAATGGGGTGTCGGTGACCCCAACTTAAAGTAAATGCTCTGTAGGGTTACAAATGTAATGTTATTGCTTCTTTTTAATCGTTTTTAATTTTTGGATTAAAATTTTTTTTTTTTTTTAAAAAGTGAATTTTTTGAGTTTTACTATATCCCAAAGCTGGAAATAGCTTGAGTTCGAAAATACACCATCTATAACCTGTCATAGTCATGTAGAAGCCAATAGCAGAGGTTCCTTGAACCATTTGAAGATGTTAATAGCCTGAATGATGAGGTTTTTTTTTGGAGGGATTTACTTGAACACTCAATTAATTACAGCAATTCAAGTTTTTTCCAGCAGAAAACTCTGTTAATTCAAGTTCAGAATTCAGAGATTAGAAACAATTCAAGTTCATTCGAGGTATAAAAAAAAAACACTCACAAAGCTCTAAAATTTGACCTTTTATAAATAACCCCCTAAATGACAAATTTCGTCAAACGATTGCATCTCTGACCAACTGGGCCACCAACACTCTATGAAAATCAGCCAGATATCTTTATGATAAGCAATGGGGAGAGGTGGTGCCATACAAGGGCACATAAGATACCCATTTGGTCGAATAGGCAGATTTAATTTGCCTGTTTGTGGACAGCTGAAGTGTTTTGAAATAAGAATAAACCACACACCATAACAATAAGAATACAGTACACATAGAAAAAAAATAAGAATAATTACATAAATGTGTTACAAATACCTGTACATGCAAAAACATTAGAATTTCAACTCATAAAAAAAAGCAAAGAGGCTTTTTGTGCCATCAGTTCTCAGCCTGAACTTGTTCCACTGAATTAAATCAGTTACACCATGTCTGAGGTGGTGTCAAATAATGCTTTCATTCTGGCATTAGGTTGACAATAAAAAATGCATTTTGCAATGCATTAGTTCCAAGACTGCAATGTATGAAAATAGTTCCTTTTTAATGAGTACAAGAATGGATTTTTAAATGTGTCATTTATTACACACCAGTAAAAGATTATTTGCACAATCATGATACACTAATCTGATTTTTAAATATTGTTGCATAACCTTTTCCATAACGTGAGCTACATTTGATCAATATTGCTCCTATTAGTAAGACTGACACAGCAGATATAAATGTTGCTCCATGAAGACCAAACAGACAACTTACACAGGGAGCGGCTCAGAAATTTCACCTGCTCACTAATGTGATGCAAGCCATTCAGGTCAGTCAGGTGTGCCTAGGTAAATGACTTCATGGGGCACATTTACGAAGGGTCGAATATGGAGGGTTAATAAACCCTCGAATTCAACCCTTGAAGTAAAATCCTACGAATTCGAATATCGAATTTGAAGGATTTACCGCAAATCCTGTGATTGATCAATGGAAAAATTGCTCGATCAAACGATAAAATCCTTTGAATCGAACGATTTCAAGCAATCAGTCGAAGGATTTTTCTTCGTTAAAAAAAAGCTTAGAAAAGTAATGGGGAAGGTCCCCATAGGCTAACATTGCACTTCGGTAGGTTTAAACTACCAAAGTATGTAAAAAAAAAAAATATTTGAACAAATCAGCACCTCAACGTCAGCCTTTGAAGTGCAAGCCCAGGAAGAACATGGAAACTCCCCGCAGATACCCTCAGTCATCAGTGAAATAATCTGTGGCCTCACTGGGGAACACAGACAATCCGATTCTGATTATAAAGTTCACTGCAAAGGACGTCAGGCTTCTGCTACATGCCTGACATTCATGTTTCTGTTAAAGCAGGATAGACTGGTTTTCTGAGCAAGCAACGCCATTAAAGTCCATCAGCACAAATTAAGCATTATGATCAAGAAGCGAGAGAATGAGACTGTGATCATGGCACATCCAACAAGCAGCTTTTAGGAGTTCTAAAGTATCATTCTTCAGCTGATCTGTCAGTAGATTAGAGAGGCAAATTAGACATGCACTTAATCTTTCAGCACAGAAAGTTAGAACCAAAAGGTAAAAAGAACCCTGCACTTGACCCTTTACCCCACTGACTATCAGAAAAGAAAGCTACCGGTATGGTATACTCATTATCCTATAGCTTTACTGCTGCAGGGATTTTGTGCACAGGCTGATCCACTACACTGATATTCCTTGGAAGCTAAAATAAAAAATATGTTAAAATACTAAATGTATCCGGAGCTTACTCTTAAACCATACATTGTTTGGAAGCCATACAGCACAGGTATGGGACCTGCTATTTAGAATGCTCGGGACCTGGGGTTTTCCAGATAACGAATCTTTCTGTAATTTGGATCTCCATACCTTAAGTCTACTAGAAAATCATGTAAACATTAAATACACCCAATAGGATTGTTTCGCTTCCTATAAGGATTAATTATATCTTAGTTTGAATCAAGTTCAGGATATTGTTTTATTATTACACAGAATTTTTTTTAAAAATGTGGGTTATTTGGATAAAATGGAGTCTACAGGTGACAGCCTTGCTGTCATTTGAAGCTTTCTGGATAATTGATTTCCAGATAACTGGTCCCATACCTGTACAAACAATTGTACAGATTGAAATCAAAATTTTAATCCAAAAATTAGAGTTTTGACTGAAAAATACCCTTGAAATTTTCATGAAGAAAACAACTCGACCATTGATAAATAACCCTCTCAATGTAGACCATATTTCTTTTTGTTCTTAGCACTTCAGCCAGTCCTTCAGCCAGTCTTTTTATTTTAAAACATTTTAGAAGCAAAATACTCACATTTTTTTCAGGAAATTTGTTTAAAGTGGACCCGTCACCCAGACATAAAAATCTGTATAATAAAAGTCCTTTTTAAATTAAATATGAAAGCCAATTTCTTTTTTTATATTAAAGCATTCATAGCTGTTGTAATCTCATTTAAAAATATCAGCTGTCAAATAGGCCTAGGCATAGAGGCGGGGCAAACAATTACTTTCACTTTCCATTCAGCACTTCCTAGATATCACTGCTCTCCCTACATTCCCCCAGCTCTCTTAACGATTTAATTGTGTGACCAGTGCATGGGGATGGACATTGTGTCCCTGTCCCCTGGTGCACAAACAAGATTCTGAGATGATACAAGAATTGCCTTAATAACAGTGTCCACAAAATGGCTCCTTCCTGGTTAATATAATTATGAGTTCCCAGACTGATGGAAACAATATTCAAATAATTTATACAGTGTAATTAAAGTTCATTTTGTTGACTAACATGATAAAATAGGATTTTGAATAATTTTGTTTGGGTGACGGGTCCCTTTTAAAGAATAAGCAAAGCAGCTCTGACCTGTTGTAGGGTAGAAGTTTTACTACTTGCTTCATAGAAAACTTTTTTTGAAGTTTTTGAAAGAAGTATTCAAAACGGGTTGTAGAGCACTGCTGAAATGGGCAATATAGATTTGAAGTTCAAATGCAATTCATAAATGTACAAGTACCTAATGTGTGGATTTGCAGAGATATTGTTTGAAGGAGAATCCACAAGTAAGTTTGAGGCGTCTGGTACAGACATACTAAATTTGCTGAGAGGTGCTTCTGCCAGGAAGTGGGGGGGAAAAAGCAAAATTAATTTCTTAAAGAAACCGTTCAGTATGAAATTAAAAACTGGTTAAATAGCCTGTGCAAAATTAAAAAATGTTTCTAATATAGTTAGTTAGCCAAAAATGTTATCTATACAGGCTGGAGTAAATGGCTGTATGATATAACCGAACAAAACACTGCTTCCTGCTTTTCAGCTCTCTAACTCTGAGTTAGTCAGCGACTTGTAGGGGGGCCACATGGTACATATCTGTTCTGTGAGTTTGTAATTGATCCTCCGCATTAAGCTCAGATTCAAAAGCAACAGATATGATCTTTGTGCCCTCCCCTCAAGTCACTGATTGGTTACTGTCTGGTAACCAGTCAGTGTAAACCAAGAGAGCTGAAAAGCAGGAAGTAGTGTTCTGGCTATTATGTTACACATCAAGTCACTCCAGCCTTTATACATTACATTTTTGCCTAACTAACTATATTAGAAACAATTTTTATTTTGCACAGCCTATCTATTTACCCAGTTTTTATTTTTACATTTAACAATTCCTTTAAAATCTTTGTGTTTGATCGAATTCTCCTTAGTGCCAAGGTACAGAGGTCTTGTTCAAGATATGTTTGCCTTAAACTTGGCTTGTAAATCTATTTTGTTCTTGGCCTTGCTTTGGTGGGAAAGCAATAGCAGGAGATTAGTTGCCCACAGCTATATCAGAATCATCGCGGGCGACTATTTTCAACTTGTGTCATAGCCCTTACAGCTGGAATTAGGAGTGTCACAGTTACCTGTCTTTGTTTTTCCGTTGAGCTTCTGCTAGGTTCAGTTCTGTCACTGTTCAGTTTCGATCTGAGATTAAGAATCTGTTCCTTGCAGAACGTGCTGTGTGAGGATGACGTGGGAGTCTGGAATTTGTCATACCTTTCCTGTGAACCAGCCTCTGCTTTGGTGTTCCCTTCTGAGTTTCTATGTTCAGACTGGCATGATTAGCATCATGCAGAGAGTCCTTGTTTTCTATGAAGAGCAACCGTTTTGGTCGGTTTTGGTTTAGGCTAGGTCACTACCTAGCCAATATACCATGAGTTACTCATACTAACAATAATTACATATTTTCCCAAATGCTTTTATACGGCAGGCCCTTCCCATCAGAGTTTTGCGGCATAATCTGTTCCAAGGATAAACTCACAGATCTGCAGCTGCAAGGATCCCGTTTCAAACCAGCTGTCCCAGAGAGACTGTAAGTGGAAACTTCCCCCTATTCAGGATGTGTGGGGGTGAAGGGCAGTGTTGGCATCAGTAAGGAATGAATTGGGGAAATGAGTAAAAATGCTCTTGGGAAGAAAATACTTTGTATGAATGATCCAATGGAAAATCTTGATGTATTTTGCTTTTCTGAAAAAGATGAAGTAGTCCAAGCAAACAAGAATAAGATTTAGGCCTTAATAATAACTTGAATAGATTATCACACCATTACGATACAAGATGCAAGATTTTCACACCTTGTTGTGTCGTGCAATATATTGGCACATATGGGCTACACCTTTCCATTGCACAGCACAAGCATTGGCAGTAGTACACTCTTGCAAAATGACACGTTATCTTGAAACGGGGTCAGAGTTCTGAAATTCCACACTCTTCTTCAGAAATTTAAAGTTGAAATGTTTTTCTGCATGTAATTTGTGTGACACAGTTCACATTATTGATCTATCATTCAAGCAGTTAATTGACCATAGAATAGTACTAGCTATTTTTAAATTCACTACATCCAAGCTGCTCCATTTTAGCATGTTCTAGATAAGGAATCCCCAACCTTTTGAGCCCGTGAGCAACATTCAGAAGAAAAAGGAGTTGGGGAGCAACACTTGCATGAAAAATGTTCTTGGGGTGCCAAATAAGTGCTGTGATTGGCCATTTGGTAGCCCCTATGTGGATTGTCAAGCTACATCGAAGCTATGTTTGGCAGTACATCTGGTTTTTAAACAACCAAAACTTCCCTCCAAGCCTGGAATTCAAACATAAACTCCTGCTTTGAGGCCCCTGGGAGCAACATTCAAGGGGTTGGAGAGCAACATGTTGCTACTGGTTGGGGACCACTGTTCTAGATGTTTCCAATTGCCCCTCTTATTTTATGCCCCCTTGGCTACACAGCAGCTTGTTTATTTAAACTATAGTTGTTTTTCTGAAGCAAACATACCCATTTTGCCAGTGCAGGGCACCAGTACATTATATAGTCTTTCCATTAAAACACATACATTTTTTGGTGTTCCTGTTAATGGTGAACTGCTACTTTTAAATCCCAGTACACCTTTTCACTTTGCATAGCTTCTTTATCGGTCCACCAAAAGTTTGCCTGCACCAAATTTGCACCTCTCCCCACAATGAGCTAATTGTTACATAATCTGTACAAAATAAACTTTTCAAGCTGATTTGACATCAGTGTAGTTCGTCTTTTCACTTGAGTAAGGGATAAGTACCAAACAGGAAAAATTATTTCCAGAACCCAGGAAATGAAAGGTGTTTTGAGTACATAATGAGCTATAGAATGTTCTGGTAACCCTTAAAATGCAGATCTGTTTTCCGAACAGGCCAGTACCACCACTGAGTGAAACCTCTTCTTTGGTGCAATGTCACCATGGATCATCTGTTTTAAATCTCCAGAACAGATGTTTCCAGTTCTTGCACGTTCTACAAGTTCTGTGCCACCCTAAGAAAATCATAATGGAGGGCTTTAAAAAAGGGATTACTTGGTCCTGTTACTTTCTTAAAATGACTGTTTCCAACAAGATTAGATCTGAAGGTTCAGAAGCAATTTGTGCCATAATAAAGAGCTTGTTTTTGGCTATTGGAACTGGTCCCAACCCAACACAACCCAACACAACTAATGAATAAACTGGCACAGGGAGCAGCCTGTGCGCTAGGGTCACTTTTAAAATCCAGGTGGATGAGGACTGCCCTTCACTGATTTTGCACATATATATATATATATATATATATATATATATATATATATATATATATATATATATATATATATATATATATATATATATATATATATATATATATATATATATATATATATATACACTACAAATACCATATTGATTGAGTAATTGTGTGTAATATCAACTCAAGTAAGAACATGTGGGAGCTAAGATACAAATTTGAAATACATTTATTGGTAGTTTGGAGTAGAAGCAAATATTTAGCTTTTACTAGTTCTGAAATCATCACCTTGTGAAGTTTCCAGGCATGTCTTTCTGAGTTAACTTGCTCTAAGGGATTTTTAAGATTGTGTTTGTGCATGGGTCGATGTGTTGTACAAGAAAATAAGATTCACTATTTATATTTTGGGGTCTTTACACTTCATAAAGTTTGGGTAAACATATACATATATGCTATATAATACCTGTGCCATTCCTATTTGATGTTTTTCTTTGTACCCTAAAGCATGGAAGGTAGAACTGTTTTTCAGTTCATCAGACGTTATATTTTATAAAAAAAAAATATGATTTTGTGGAGTTAGGGTATTTTGATGAAGAAATAATTGTACAGGAGTGGTAGCCAAATTGCCATCCGCCTAGTCTAAGGTAAAACAGATATTCTCACAATCCTTGGTTGCTGTATCCCGACACGTGAGATTCAAGCTCATCACAGAAAAACTCACACACTTTCTATTTATTACTATGGGATTTTTAAAATCGTATTTATCAAACGGCGAACTTTGACTTTCACCAAATGATAAATATGGTTCTAAAATCCCCTAGGGTTGAATAGAAAGTTGGTGAGTTTTTCTGTGGTGAGATCCAATCTCACATTTTCATAAATCTGCCCCTCGGTGTTGCTCAGTCCATTGTGTGTGAGAGACATAGGAAATATATTGGTGGCTCTTCTTTGGAGTCTGTTCCCAGTGTTAAAAAGCAGTATGGGAAGACCCATTGCTGCAGTA
This sequence comes from Xenopus petersii, assembly GCA_038501925.1. Classification (NCBI taxonomy): domain Eukaryota; kingdom Metazoa; phylum Chordata; class Amphibia; order Anura; family Pipidae; genus Xenopus; species Xenopus petersii. The sequence continues at coordinate 103,146,494 of CM076678.1, read as the reverse complement.
ATTGTAAAATTGTTTGAGTATTGAGACTGAGCTAGTTGTCAGAATGACGGCAGAATATTTGCATCCCTCACTGCCAGATGTAAGTAAGATGAAACCACGGGGACTGCTTCTTGTGCTCTTGCCAAGTGTAGCTTATGATTAATGCACCATATTGACCCCTCTATTAAAGTTGCATAAGTTCCTTAATCACCACTGACTATACACAAGACATAGCGTATATTCATTGTTTACAAGTCATTAAATACCACCAGCTTTTTAATTGTAATGAAGATGCGTATGACTGAAAGCATCCTGCTAAGCTCTGTTTCTCTTCCATTAATTCATCTCTAGTAAGACAGAAGTACTGTAGTTAGACGTCCATGTTGTCACTGTTAGACAACATATACCGTACAGTATATACATGTATCCCTTTTGTGAAGAGATGCTCTGCATTAGTCTGCCTGTAATGCTACTAACTTATTTTAACTGAAAGCTGTTCTAGGACGTTTTCGTTCAGTATGAAACCGAAAAACTTCCCAAAAGAGGGGCAACGGAATAAAGGTTTTAGGGTAGATGAGTATTACAGAAATCAGCATTATAGCATATGCAAGAATAAACACACAGACCTTGTGGCCGATCCATGGTTGATTGAACATTCCAAGCAATACTCAGAAAAGTGGTGTTTCTTATCATACATCCAGTTGGAATTTATCTGCCTCCGTCATTCTTACCCATAACCACAGTAATGGATGCAGGCCATAAAATAGCTCAAGTCCTGTAGGAATGAATGGGACCAGTTAGCATATGTGGTTCTGTGTCTTGTATGAAAGCAGAAAATAAGGATTTTATAGAGGCTTAAAGGAACAGTAACACCAAAGTGTTTTAAAGTAATGAAAATATCATGTATTGTTGGCCCTGCACTGGTAAAACTGATCTGTTTGCTTTAGAAACACTACTATAGTTAATATAAACAAGCTGCTGTGTAGCAATGGCGTAAATTGAAAAAAGGCTATATGGCACAGGTTAACTAATGGATAACAGATAACACCATTATGTACTACAGAGCTTATCTGCTGTGTAACCTGGCCCTTTTCTCCTTTGAATGGCTGCCCCCATTGCTAAACAGCAGCTTTATTTATATAAACAATAGTAGTGTTTCTGAAGCAAACACAGCAGTTTCAACAGTGCAGGACAACTCTGCATTATATTTTTATTACTGTAAAACCCCTTTTTAATGTTACTGTTCCTTTAAGCTCATTTATTTATGGAAGGGGGGCTGCAAAAAGTCTGGTTTGCATCCTAAGTGCTGCTGCTTCTTGCATCAACTGCAGTAAAGGGAGAGATTTTGTGGCATCTAGAACTCAAAGGAGATGATTTGATAAATACCCCAAAAAGTGCTTGATGTCCGTTTAAGGGGTGTTCATCCTTTAAACACTTTTTTTCAGTTTAGTTGTTTTCAGATTGTAAGTTGCTTTAAGTCACTTTACATTTTTTATGTTTTACTTTTTTTTTGCCAAGTTTAAAGTTTAACATTCAGTCTCGTATTTTAGTCTGGCAACTCGGTAATTCAGGTGCAGATTCTGAGCTGTTACAATTTGCTACATTAGTTGAAACATTTTGCAGTAACATCTGTGGAATATTAGCAACTATTGTATCCATTGTAACAGTTGCCTGTAATGCTACTCAGAGATTCTGCTGAGCAGGGACAAAAATAAGATATTATCACATTGGGGCAGATTTATCTATAAGGTCGAGGTGAATTTTCAAATGAAAAAAATTAGAATTTTTAGCATCTTTTTGTGTACTTCGACTAAGGAATAGTCCCAATTCGATTTGAATTTGGAAAAAAAGTAAAAAATTAGAATATCAAAATTTATTATGTACTTGCTCTTTAAAAATTTGACTTCGACCATTAGCCATTGCTGTTATCATTGTGAATTGCTGTTTTAGCCTATGGGGGACCTCCAAGAACTTATTTGGCTACTAAATGTATTAATTTAGAACAGTTGAAGAGGTTGTAAACCTTCAGACAACTAGTTGTTTTATAGATATATCACCAGAAATAATTCAATTACTTTCTATTTTCTATGTGTCACCGTTTTTTTTTTAATATTGAAGTGTAAAGTGTAATTTTTCTTCTAAAGCAGCTCTGGCAGGGGGGTCGCTGACCCTGTAAACTGTTCTAAATTGATACATTTCTTATCGTTGTCCCTGCTGAGCAGAATCTCTGGGTTTCAATACAGGCAGCTGTTAGAATTGATACAATGGTTGCTTATACTCCAGAGATGCTTCTCAACTAAATATTCCAAAATTGTAACAGTTTGTGTCTGAACCTGAATTACATTAAACTTTAAACTTAGATTTGAGAAAAAAACGTAAAAATTAATAATGTAAAGTAATTGAAAAAAAGTCTTTATTTCTGGGGAACAATCTGAAAATAACTGAACTGCAAAAAGTGTTTGGAAGGTGAATAACCCCTTTAAAGAGTTGGTGACCCCCCCTCCCAGAACTGCTTTAGAAGGTGAAAAATTACACTTCAATATTAGAAAAACGATCACATAGTAATTGGCAAAAAGGCATTATTTCTGGTGATCTATCTGAAATCAACTGAGCTGAAAAAAATGTTGGAAGGTGAACAACCCCTTTAAAGGAAACAAATTTAATACTTAATTTTTTGGCCATTGCAGCAGAGAATTAAACCACGGACTAGACCGTAGAGGGAAATAAATGGAAAAATAGGTACAGGGGCTTAGGAGTTAATTAAATTATTTATATTTGAGTGCAAGTGACCTTTACTCATTGAGGCACATTTGTCAACACTTTTCTTTTTAAATTGAAAAAACACATCTTGAAAACTCGATTGATTAAAAATGTGAAATCACATTCTACTCTTCTTCTCCACTGTTTTATTCTCCTAAAATTACCCCCAGAGGACTGCCTAAGTCTGGTGAATTGTGTGACTGTATACAGTATTACAGGTGTATAATGTAACCAAGAACTAATCTGTAGGTCATGCACTGACTGACCTTTCACATTATCCATGGGCCCTTTGGATGGAAAGTTTGTAACTGACCATACACATTCTGTTACTGTATGCGGTTATTTTACATGGTGTAAACTTACTAACTCTTCTCTTAAGAAGACCATATCTGAGTCAGATATTTAAGCATAGTCTAATGGCCAGAATAAGCAGATCTTAGCAGAGAAAATGCAACTGTGGCCCCTGCTTCTTACTGATTTGCCAGTGTTGTGATTCACTGGAGGTGTGCGGATATGTTAGGCACCCCAGCTGGTGCTCCTTTAAGAAGAAAAATACAGTGGCCTAGAGAGAGAGAAAATCAGTGCAGCTATGGTTCTTCCCCTCCCTGGCCCTTGGTCGACCTACGCAGTAGTGTAGAATTTTCTGATTTGTGCCATGGCAAATATGTCTCTCCCTCCCCCAAAGTAGCACTGACCCGGGGGGGGGGGGGCCCTTTTTTACTGGATTCAGTAGGATGCCTAATATATTAGCATGATTTAATGAATTGTTTTCCTTTGCTGTATAATGCTTATTAATAAAGTGCCCTTCACACTATGATATTACCCTAATGTCATATTTTATTCTTGCATTTTCTTGTTGCAGGAATAGAAAAAGTTTGTTGTAAATGTAAATTTTTTTTTTTCTTCTCTATAGGACCAGTTTGATAATTTGGAGAAGCATACACAATGGGGCATAGACTTCTTGGACAAGTATGCAAAGTTTGTGAAAGAAAGATTAGAGATTGAGCAGAATTATGCAAAGCAGCTCAGGTAAGATATTTGGAGGCTCCATCTGGAAAGAATTTGGTTAAAGTTTTGGTGCTGGAATGTGTAAGGCTAGCAGATGTAATGGTTTGACTGCCATTGTTATTCAGAGAGAACAACAAAAAAAGTCTTTATTTGTGTTCTACTATCTGGGAAAAAAATGTGAACAACCCCATTAAGGCTGAGGGCACATTACAGTGTTAGCTCCACTGCTCTCAGCCAGCTCAGCTCCCTTATGCGCACCCGTTTATCTGCACCCAAAAATGACTGATTTCACATTTTAGATCATTTTTATCCAAATAATCCAAATTTTAAAAAATGATTTCCTTTTTCTCTGTAATAATAAAACAGTACCTTGTACTTGATTCAAACTAAGATACAATTAATCCTTATTGGAAGTAAAACCAGCCTATTGGGTTTATTTCATGTTTACATGATTTTTTAATAAACTTAAGATATAAAGATCCAAATTACAGAAAGATCAGGAAAACCCCAGGTCCCGAGCATTCTTGATAATAGGTCCCATACCTGTATATAGTTTTAAAGGGGTTTCTATATATGCTAATAGTTAATATAATTTTAAAGATTATAGATGTAAGCCTTTAGCTTTTGATTTATAAGCAAGACTGTTCTCTTTCTGGCTTTGTTTAAAGCAGAATAATATGTTTTGTACTTGGTTTTTTTACCCTGGAGGAATTGGATTATTGTGTGACTTAACTTTCCTCAATTTGCTTGCCAAAAATAGAAAGGGAGAAGTGCAAAGCACCTAATGGTAATGGAAAATAAGTAGAAAAAGGATAATTATACCACTCTGTGGGATGAAATAGGAAGTATGTGGTAATAGAGAGCTGATAACTCTTTGCTATGAAAAATGGAAGTGCGGTTGCACAGGGATTGTGTTGGATGACAGCTGATTCTACAGAACTGCTATTTCATTCTTATTTGAACACACCCAGCAGCATTACAATTAGTTTATGCTCACTTAAGGAGTCTCGCTTAAAGGAATAGTAACACCAAAAACTGAAGTAAACTTAAAGTAATGAAAATATCATGTAGTGTTGCCCTGCACTGGTAATACTGATGTGTTTGCTTCAGAAACACTACTATAGTTCATATAAACAAGCTGCTGTGTAGCAATGGCGGAAATTGAAAAACTACTACATGGCACAGGTTAAATAATGGATAACAGATAACATTATGTTCTGCAGAGCTTATCTGCTGTGTAACTTGAGCCTTTTCTCCTTTGAATGGCTGCCCCCATAGCTACACAGCAGCTTAGTTATATAAACAATAGTAGTGTTTCTGAAGCAAACACGTCCGTTTTACTAGTGCATGGCAACACTGCATTATATTTTATTACTTTTAAACCATTTAGATTTTTGATGTTACTGGTCCTTTAAGGGAAACATTTTGTAAGGACTCCCTCTGGTGGTCTAGTGTGGGGGGTCCCCCACTGCGTCTCTGGCGGGGATGCCCTCTGCCTGCTGTTTTTTCCTCCTGTGCCTGCCTGACTGACTATTCTACGCTCTCCAATCCTGATTCCGGCCTTTTGACTATTCTACTCTGCTTGTGCTGGCATGGCCTGCCTGTTCCATGCTGTGTTGTCTGGCCTGCCTTCTAAGTTGTGTTCTTCCATCCAGTATCCTTGGTGAGACGATCGTGCCCCTTTGCTCGTCCAGAACCTGTAGCTTTGCTCCTCTCTTAATAAGACCTGGCGGCATCAAATTAGCTGAGGACTCCTCCAGAGGTGAAAGGCGGCTGTTAAAGGCAGAAGCAAGAGCAGAGACCAGGGAGCCTAACACTGGTTCTGGATTTAGGGTGCCGTTCATAACACATTTCTTATGTAAAAAACAAGAATTTGCCACTGCACCATACTCCTTTAAATATTGAAGAAAAGTACTTTGAAAAGTAGTGTTTTTGGGATGATTTATTTAGTTTCTTCAAAAACAAGTTCTGCCCATCTGTTTCACTTCCTGCTTCCTCCCTTACCAGGCTGTGCAGGGTAGCCAACGGCACTCCGCACACTGCACTGCAAGATAGGAACCTATCAGCAACTAGGCTGACCTCATAGGGAACTGAGGCCTGTCTTTGCTTGTGTGAATGCAGGGCTGTGTTTGGCTGTCCCCTTTTCTGCTGTGCTTCTAACCGCCATCTTTTTTCCTGGTTCGTCATTTGCTATGTCAAGAAAACAATTCTTTGTATGCGAGATGTTCTCCACTTGTGTCATCATTGTATTGAGGATCACCGAGTGACTAGAGCACTTGTGCTCGATTCCAACTGCAACTAATCTGCAAGGGGGGTGCAAGTTGCCATACACCAATCTCTTGGATTTATATAGCTTGTGGCTAAGACACTGGCAAAAGCATTGAAACAAGACATATCTGTAAGTGCCTAAAGTGTCTTTCTAATGCTCCCTTTCAGGACAACATAATTCATATGGGGAGGTTCCTTGTCCTTTGAATATTTCAGTCACCCTAAAAAATAACTTCAAATTGTATAACACAAATACCACCTTTTGCAGATTGCTTTCTCGTTTATAGTTAATCTTTCTAAAATTGAAGGTTTAAAGGTCAATTTTATCCCCCTCCCCCATCACATTTTTTAGCCCCAATTCAGTAAGCAGATCACAGAGTTTTTAAACATTAACAGTTTAATGCATTAGTTGATATGTTGCTCAGCAGCAGAAAAATCTTATGGAGTCATGCTGCCTGAGCTTTACCAACATCTTTCAAAGAAAGTGTCATCATTGATTTATTAGTTGCCAAATGCTTACAAATGAATAGGCAGAAGGTGGCAGATTAACAGACGTGAAAAAGCATGCAAGGCATTTTGAGAAATGGGTTTTTGCCTGGAGGAGAGCTGACTTATTCTATATTGTTTCAGACGTAGGAACCAGTAGTGCAGAATTAGATAAATACTATTTTCATTTGCAGTTACATTAACAGTTGACTTTAAAACCACTGACAATTCTCAGTGAATGTGCTTTGGAATGTTGCTTTAAATACACTTTTTTAATTTCATTTCTACATTGTGTCTCTGAGGCAGCACAGAGACCATCATGAAATGATGGTTCTAGGCACGAGATGTAAGAGGGCAATATTTACTTAAATATATATTCCAGCTTGATAAGATTATTTAATATGCCACTTAATATGATTTAATCTGTTGCTCAAGTGTTCATTTTGGAGGTATAGTTTTCCTTTTATTTCAATCTCCCTGCTTAATACTCCTGCAATCCCAGTTTGGCTGATTTGGATCAAGTCCCTGGCCATTTCTATGTAAAATATGTATTTTTCGCTACAAAGCTCCCCCCCCAACCCACATACCAAGTACTATGTCTAAAGTTGGCAATACACATTCAGGTATTTTTCATCATACTATGAACATTTATATATCGATACATTTTAATGCCACAATCTAAAATAAATGGATTAAAGTAGAAAAAATACATTCAACAATGGTCTGGCCTTCATTGACCGACAACCATAGTAGTAAAATTATGTCCCAATGACTCATGGAAATTGTCAGATAGGCAATACATAAAACTATAGTATCTTTATCCGACAGACTTTCTAACCTGTCTGACAGGTCACCATAGTATGAAAAATGTTGGGACAGTTATTCTGAGCCCACACACAGTCTGAAATTAGTGCAAAACTGCATTTCGAACGATTATATCTGCGCATCTGTGGCTAGCTTAAGCCACGTAAACAAGCAATACAGATGATACATGACACCAGTTAAGCTCTTATGCTACCATTATTTCTCTTTTTTTATTCCTCTTTTTATGTGTGTGCGTGTGTTTGATTACAGAGCGCGATTGGATCCTATTTTTGATTCATTTAGTGCTGACATTTTGTGCAAGTTTACTAAGTCTCCAGTGTGTAGGCATAGTGTTTTCCTGTGCCCTTTTCAGTAGCTGCAGTAAACAAGACTTTCACTTCCTGCAGGCAAGTTTATCGGAAAGCTTTATATTGTTCGCTCTGGGAAGGGCTGTGCACAGGAAAGTGCCGCTGCCAAAACAAAACTCAAGTTCTGAAGGGAGAACTCTCCTCCGTTTAACTTGTTTCTCCAAAAAATATGTGTAGCATGCATTTATTTGAATAAGAGACTGTAATATGAATAGGACAGGGCCTGAATAGAATGATAAGTTATAAAAAGATTTGTAGTCGTACAGAGCAATTTTTAAATGGGATCAGTGACCCCCATTTGAAAGCTGGAAAGAGTCAGAAGAGGCAAATAATTAAAAAAAAAACTATAAAGATAAATAACGAAGACCAATTGAAAAGTTGCTTAGAATTGGCCATTCTATAACATATTAAAATTTAACTTTAAGGTGAATCACCCCTTTAAAAAAGGTTCTTCACCTTCCAACACTTTTTTCAGTTCAGTTGGTTTCAGATAGTTCACCAGAAATGAAGACTTTTTCTAGTTAATTTCTATTTTCTATGAGTTACCGTTCTTATATTGAAGTCTAAGTCTAATTTAATCAGGTCATGGCATTTTGGTTGTCTCTTATCCAAAACCAGATTGGTTTCCTTGCAGATAGTCTTCACTACATCGTGCATTATACTTCAAACATGGAGCACCAAGGAGGCCATCAATTACTTAAAAATCACAATTTATTTCCAAAAATTATAAACATTTCAGCATACAGGACTGGACCAAAATGCAGGCCATCCGCTTTATGCATTTTGTGGCTTCCTCAGAAGCTGAACACGGCCCTCCCTCTCAGCATATTTAAAACCTAGGAAACCTCCACCCATATAAAACCTTTCAGTGCAGTCTCATGCACATCCCCAAATACTACACTTATACCATTTTCCATATTATTTCCGTAGTACCTACACCTATCACATACCTCTCAACTGTCCTGTTTCAGAGGGACAGTCCCTCTTTTGACAGCTCAACCCGCAGTCCCTCGTTTGTACTGGAAAGTCCTGATTTTCTCTGCCCCAGATGGGCCGCAACTTGCGCATGCGCAGGATGGGGAGAAAACGGGGAAAGAGGTGAGCGACAGAGGGGAGGTGAAAGGGGGAGGGCAACAGAGGGGAGGGAAATATAGATATCCTTCATTACTTATGGTTATGTCCTGATGTTAAAAGGTTTTGGCACAAAGTGGAAAAGTTAATTAAGGGAAAAACAAAACTAGATATAGTTATTACCCCATTATTCACCTTATTGGACCAGAGAGACTCTATTCAAGTGGAAAGAAAGACTCAGACTTCATAATTTCTGAAGATAATCTTTCACTTTTATTTTTTGTTAATGGCTGCAGCTCATGTCATTATAAGAACACACCTACGTTAGAAAGCGTTTTGAGTTACTTACTTAAACAACCTTTGTTTACAAGAGGCAATACGTTGTAGAATGGGGAAACCAAAAAATGAGAAACCTTTTCTTGAATATATGGTCCAGATATCTGAGCATTATAGAGGTAAAGGAAATCCAATATTATTGGATTTTAAAAGATGCTCCTCTTCTATACAAAATAATAGCCAATTCATTCACATTGATGGTATATTACTCTTAACAACAGTTTACCCTCTTTATTTAGTTGTCGAGAAGAGAAAATTGCAACTTGGAAAAGTAATCTTAAAGTTGATTTTTTTTTTTTAAGCTTTGTTTAACTACATGGTCTCATATGTTACTTGAGTTTTTATTCAGTTCATATGAATTCAAACTTTATATTGTTATCTGATGTTCTAATATTTTTGTAACATGCAATTAACCTGTTGAAAGGAATCAGCTGTTTTTTGGTTAAAATCAATAAAAAAAGAATTAAAGATGTTAAAGAGGGGAGGGGAAGGGGGTTATAGTGACAGAGGGGATATAGCGGCGGAGAGGAGTGGGAAACCAAAGAGAGCTGTGATATTGGACTAGGGCAGGGGTCCCCAACCTTTTTTACCCGTGAGCCACATTCAAATGTAAAAGGAGTTGGGGAGCAATGCAAGCATGAAAAAGTCCCTTAAGGTGCCAAATAAGGGCTCTGATTGGCTACTTGGTAGCCCCTAATGAACTGGCAGTCTACAGGAGGCTCTAATTGGCACTATACTTAGATTTTATGCAACCAAAACTTGCTTCCAAGCCTGGCATTCAAAAATTAGCAACTGCTTTAAAGGACACGGAGAGCAACATCTAAGGGGTTGAAGAGCAACATGTTGCTCACGAGCTACTGGTTGGGGATCACTGGACTAGGGGTAGGCAGAAGACATTTTAAGTGGTACCTGCCCAGCGCCCCCCTGTTGTTGCGCCCTAGGCAGGTGCTTCTTCTGCCTACCCCTAGTTCCGAACCCTGGCAGAGAGCCCAGAACATTGTAACAATTTTGAGATAAGCAAATAAGTAATTGTAACAATATAAGATAACCGGTCCCTTAGAAGTTAGACTCACAGCTGTCATGACAGTAGGGATACTGTCATGGAAAAACATGTTTTTTTCAAAAAGCATCGGTTAATAGTGCTACTCCAGCAGAGTTCTGCACTGAAATCCAGTTCTCAAAAGAGCAAACAGATTTTTTTATATTCAATTTTGAAATCTGAAATGGGGCTAGACATTTGTGAGTTTCCCAGCTGTCCCTAGTCATGTGACTTGCGTCTGCACTAGGATGGAACAACTTTCTGTTATTTCTACTACATTAAGGCTAAGGCCACACTAGGCGATAGCGACTTTTCGCTGCAACTTTTAATCCGCAATCGCTGGGGAAACTTTTGCGCTGGCGTCTATGGGGAATCGTGAAAAATCGCCAGCGTCAAAACACACGCGGCGATCTTTTTTCTATTGTCGCTCGAAATCGCCTAGCGAGGCGATTTCGAGCGACAATAGAAAAAAGATCGCCGCGTGTGTTTTGACGCTGGCGCTTCCCCATAGACGCCAGCGCAAAAGTTTCCCCAGCGATTGCGGATTAAAAGTCGCGGCGAAAAGTCGCCGCGAGTCAAATCGCGGCGCTATTGCCTAGTGTGGCCTAAGTCTCAATGGGACTTGGCTCAGCTATTATCTTGTGTTAGGGAGCTTCTATCTGGTTACCTTCCCATTGTTCTGTTGTTAGGCTGCTGGGGGGAAAGGGAGGGCGTGATATCACTCCAACTTGCAGTACAGCAGTACAAGAGTGACTGAAGTTTATTAGTGCTCAAGTCACGCGACTGGGGGCAGTCACAAAACTGAATATAAAAAAAAATCTGTTTGCTCTTTTGAAAAATGGATTTCAATTTAGAATTCTGCTGGAGCAGCACTATTAACTGATGCATTTTGAAAAAAACATTTTTTCCCATGACAGTATCCCTTTAAAGGGCAATTCACCTTCATTAGCAAAACTGTAATAACTGGAAAAAACACAAAAATATGTTCAAACTTTCATAACCTGCCAAAAAATTAACATGGTAATTAAGGGGCGTGACAACAAAAATGAGCATGGTCAAAAAAAATCACTGCACTGCGTGAGGCAACTTTTTTGTCCCTCTTTTTATTTCTAAAATGTTGGGAGGTATGCTATCATATCACGTGACTTATTCAGGGTATATTCAGGATATGTATAATATAAGAGACAAATTTTTGGCCGGTAAGTGCTCCCACCAAGACGGCGTTTGTAGTCTTCTCAACATGCCCCATTTGGAGACAGGATGCAAAGTTTAATTAATATTAATTTCCAGAGTTTAGAATATAAATTTCACAAAGGTAGCCTTGATAAGTATTATGAACAGTAAACAGTGATAAATTGAAAGTGATAGTCCTATACAAGGTTTTTTGTTATGTCTCTTGGGTATGTATGTGTGAGTATCATATGAGTAATGATCGCTCAGTAACAGCTAGGTTATTTCAGGTTCAGCTCTCCAGTGTATGTTATACAGGCCAAATGCTAAACCTTGTATCCTCTGTAGCCCCATATTATGGGTTGGGGTTAAGGCTGCTAGTTGGTTGCGAGCATATGCATAAATGATTTATTTATAAAGCCCTTACTTATTCCTCTGCACTTTACAGAGATTATTTACATCAACCTGCCCTAGTGGAGCTTATAGTCTATGGCCCCTATCACCTGTACACACAAAACTGAATTAGAAACCAAAGAAGCTGTGTGAAGCCGTACAAGCACAGGAGGACCACAGAGGCGCAAGCCTAGGACCCCAGTGTTGTAAGGCAGTAATTATGCCTCTGTCACTTATGTCCCTTTTTTGTTTGTTTTCATGTAGATTTCAGGACAAATGAACTGTATTAAGCCTCGTCAGGTCTGTGATGTATACAATGCAATACAGCCATGTCTGAATCTTAGTACAACTGTTCATGTTATCTGTTCAGTGTTGGACTGGGGGGTCTGGGCTTACCGGGGCTGCCTTATCAGGGGCCCGCATGCACCCGCTGTGGGCCCCCCGACTCGCCCCTCCCCACACCAACTTTAGGGCCCCCATTCGGCAGCCATGGGTTTTTTATAGGTGTTCCGCCGGCCCAGTCTAACCCTGTCTGTTGATGGTGAATACATTTATTAGAATTCAAATGAGATTCTTACCCTTGATTTTCCTCTTGGAAGTATCCAGCATGTACACGCTGAAAAGTTTTTGGCTGAATAAAAGACAACTGTGTTCTATTCTGTGTCTAATGTGCTTTGTACATAGCTCGTAGTTCTTAGAAGTTATCGTTTCTTATTTTCAGGCTGCTATCTACAGATGCCAGAAAGGCCCTTGTTGAAAAGCCAATTGCATGGTTGCCACAAAACCTAATTGTTATGCATTTCACTTAATGAATAATAATGAGGTGTGTTTAGGCTCTCTGAAAACCAGACAAATTGATGCGGTGGGAAAATGATTTGTGACCTGTAACCTGTGGATGTAAAAATGTTTTCTATCCCAGTACATTATTTTTAGTGCCATGCTCCCTAAAGATGTATATCTGCTTGTTAACCTGTTCCTGATCAACTCTCACATTTGCATCTCAAATCCACTATTACTGCAAGTCGTAAAAAAACATTGTGTGGGTTTTGTACAGGCACCACTTTGGATGCAAGGTTTAGTAACACATTTTGATAGCTGTTATCCAGAATGCTCAGGGCCTGGGGTTTTCTGGATAAAGGATCTTCATACCTTAAATCTACTAGAAAATCATGTAAACATTAACAATAGGCTGGTTTTTCTTCCAATAAGGATTAATTATATCTTAGTTTGGGATCAAGTACAAGGTACGGTTTTATAATTACAGAGAAAAAGGAAATAATTTTTAAAAATTTGAAATTATTTGGATAAAATGTAGTCTATCGAAGATGGCCTTTCTATAATTTGGAGCTTTCTGGATAGCTATGAGCTAGTAGTGCAAATTGATTAAGCCCTGATACACATTTCTGGCCAGTCAGGTTTTTTTAAATTTGAAATACTATTTAAAGAACCTAACAACTTTAAAATCATGAATTATATATAATTACAAACAATAATGGTCACTTAAAGCCCAGAATAAAGGCACTGTATACATTGCACCCATGGGGAAGGATTCAGGTGGGACACAGAAACTTCCCCTCCTGCCTGATAAGGTTGCCTGTGTAAGATTATTCATGCTGTGTACCATGTTCCACTATTTCAAATGTTTTCAGGCCAGGTTTTTGCAAACCTATGATGTTGTACATGGAGGTCTATGGAGATATTGGCCATGCTGGGGCCAATAAAAACTGACTCCACATCCAGCTCCTGGGCCTCAGTTTGGACAATCCTGCCATACACGTTAACTTTAACCTGAACTGTAAGCAGCTATCTGGGATTGGCAATTTTTAGCATTTAAAACAGTTGCACTATTTTTTGTCTTTGTTTCAGAAACCTGGTGAAGAAGTACTGCCCAAAGCGTTCAGCTAAAGATGAAGAACCCAGGTATGTTGAGTGGCAGCACACGCAAGGGTTTATATGTTGGTTATATAGAAGTAGTTCATATAGATTTTTCTAGATAATATAAATAATAAAAGATAAAATATTGGAAGTTCTTATGGGTTATAGAGGTGGAGAAACAGCTATGTTAAATAGGTACATGTGCACATCTGAAAAAATGTTTAGTTAATATACTTTGTTAACCTGAAAACCCATCATGGCAAAAAACAACTTTCAATTGAATCCAATTACTCTGGCTGGGACTTATCTTTAGAGAAACATATTATTTTCATTAAGGAATTCCTGTCCCATATAGACAGTGGAGGGCCCCAGTCAGCACATTTGCAGTTTAGTTTACTTCAATGATTTTGTTTTGTGTGTCTGAGTGCCTATTGATACCTCTGGCCCTTTGGTGATTAGTACAATTTAAGAATGTCTGTCTCATCTCTGCTGGTATATTTAAGATGTTTTGTTTGCAAACTGCTAAACCATGCAAATGCCAATAATAATCATACGATGTGTTAGTAACCACTCACAATATCACTAAGTTTGGAGGGAGGAGGATAGGGGCAATATTCTTGCACTGTGCCCTGGATAACTCTTATTTATATATTTATTTAAAGAATAAGAAACCGATGGTCCACTAGCTTATTAAACATGTTGAGTTAACAAAAGATTCTGAGAGCTTTTTAGGTAAAGGTCCTTCCAGAGTGTCTTAACATATATTAAGATCAGTGATCCCCAATCAGTGGCTCACAAGTAGGGTTACTACCTTTTCTGGAAAAAAAATACTGGCCTTCCTATTTATTTATCTTTTTTCCCTATTAATAACATTGAGATCAGCCATTATTTTTACCGGCTAGGCTGGTAAAATACTGACCAGGTGGCGACCCTACCAGGGCTCGCACAAACGAGCGAGTGCACACACCAAAGAGTCCGTGCGCATGCAAACCCTGAAAGCAGGTAATGTTGCCGAAGGCGCAAGAATCAAGGGACTGAACAAGGGGAAGGAGGCAGAAGAGTTACTGTGCCTGGCGCCCCTCCAACTTTGCACCCTAGGCACTTGCCTCTTCTGCCTACCCCTAGTTTCGGCCCTCAAACCTACTCACAAGTAACATGTTGCTCACCAAACCCTTGGATGTTGCTCTCAGTGGCCTCAAAGCAGGTTAGAAGCATAAAGACCATGTGTACTGCCAAACAGACCCACCTGTAGCCTGCCAGTTCACATAACCAATTACTGCTCTTTATTGGCCACCCCAAGGAAATTTTTTCATGCTTGTTTTGCTCCCTAACTTTTATTATACTTAAATTTTGCTCACGGGTAAAAAAAAAAGGTTGGTGACCCTTGCAGTAGAGTAATCCAAGGAGTATACAGAACAGCTTGGAGGAGTCTTACATCCTGTATGTACCCTAATTATAGCAATTAGATCTGTGATTTTACGCTACCCTCCCAAACTACTTCTAATCACTGGCACCTAAAGCTGGCCATAGATGTGCATATATAGCCTTAATATCAGATGAACGATCGTGCAGCGCAATCTCCCGACCTACCACTAACCATTCAAATTAATTAATGTAGTTGGAGAACAAATCAGACAATGTTCTGCCCGTGACGGCAATCGTACAAAAGTTTTGTTCGACAAAGTAGTGTGACAGTAAGCCATTAATATCGTCAGACCCCCCTTCCCTCCTCCCCACCAGCCCAGTTGCTACCCCAGGGCAAATGCCCCTAACTCGTTACTTACACCTCCGTGCAGATTCTGTCCAATGGCGTTCACAGCAGCCATCTTCTTCTCTTCGGCAATCTTCAGAATGAGACCAGCGAAGCGGCGCATGCGCAGTTGCAGCAATTGCGAAGCGCTGGTCTCATCGCCGGCATCATTCCAAAGATTACCGTAACGCCTGAACTTGGCGCCCGTGAACTCCGTTGGACAGTATCTGCACGAGGGGGTAAGTAAAGAGTTAGGGGTATCATAGTTCCGATTTTTGTTCATTAACAGGCCGTATCATTTGGATTTGGCTTTCTGTTGAAAGGACAGAATGCCGTAAAGTGAAAAGTGTTATGGTTTTTTTTTTTTTTTAATGAAATACTTTAAAGAATGTGTTACTTGGAAATGTGACCATCTGTTATTTTAAGCAACATTTCTTCAAAAATGTTTCTACTTTCTATTGCAGATTCACCTCTTGTTTATCTTTTTACAACATTTTAAATGAGCTGAATGACTATGCTGGACAACGAGAGGTAGTGGCGGAAGAAATGGGCCATAGAGTTTATGCTGAGATCATGAGATACTCAAATGACATAAAAGGAGAACGGAAATCGGTATTTCTATTTGATTGCTTTTTTTTTTTTTTTTTTTTTTTGGTAATTTCCCTTGGCTGCGTTTAAATGTGTGCTGATATTAGTGGTTCCCCTGCCCTTTTTTTATAGTACCTCTGTATACAGCAGCTATTGCTATTAGATTGCTGTTACTGTGAATAACCTTTCTTACATTTTGGGTCATTTAACATGCAGTACTTGGTGGTTTACAACCTTTTTACAGAAGTGCCTGTGTGTTAAAATGCCCAGATTTAGTCAGGAACGACTTCCTATAATATCCAGTGAGAACTATATGTGCGTATAAGGCTGATAGTCCACCAGTAGCTTAATCACCAGCGATAAACCTCCTTCTGTGGGAAGGGAAATCATTGATTTATTTAATTTTTTTCCCCCACAGCATCTTCATGAGGGGCGCAAAGCTCAGCAATACCTGGACATGTGCTTAAAACAAATGGATAATGTGAGTTATCATCTGCTTTCCCAACATTATGACAAAAACAACACACTGTCATTTATTTTCTTGAGTAATTCCTGTGATGGGTGGAAGCTGCTTAATTACTAAATATAAATACACGTTGTAAATTATAGTGCTAATTATTTGTGAAAGCCGACTAATGCTCAGTGCTTGATTACTATTAAATTTACAGAGCAAGAGGAAATTTGAAAGAGAGTGTAGAGAGGCAGAGAAGGCTCAACAAACGTACGAGAGACTGGATAATGACAGCAATGCAACCAGATCTGATGTTGAGAAGGTAAGCAAATCTCCCCTCCGGCATCTTGCACTAGTCATAAAAACCTACAAGGTTAAATTAAAGCTTTTTTTATTCTGTATCAGCTCTCTTCACCATTGTATCCCTCTACTTATTCTGACTTTATTCTTATTATCATAATACGGCACTTTGTGTCTTATCTTGTATTCTATCCTGGTCTTTTTTTTTTTTTTTAGGAATAGGTAAATTATTGCCAGAATGCATTGCAGTGCTATAGTTAAATTTATGGACAACTTTCCATTCAATGTGATGAGCTAGCAGGCATTTTGACCACCACTATAAGCAATGTAGCTCAACATACCTCATATAGAAGCAAAACCTGCATTAGGATACTGCCATTATTTAAGTGCTTACTGTATTAGGAGGCACTCAAAATAATTCGTCATCCATGAGTTACTATCTAGGTTGCTCACTTGTGTAACTTTTCCAACTGACAAGCCATCAAAATATTTTTCGCAAGTTTTCCACAATAAGGTTTCCTGCTCGGCTTTAATAGCCTCTGACAAATGTGGTTTCCTAGGTGGGAAGAATGTGTGGTAAGTGTATTGTAGGTGTGTGTGATACACCTGGATTAATCTTGCAGCATCTGAATGTGTCAGGCACATGTATCATATTATGGAGCTGTGATCTAGGCATCCTCCCCAAGCAAATAAAAAGACCCATTTAAAGGATAACTAAAGCTTAACTACAGAAGTAGGCTAGAAATGTTGTATATTATGTTTTGTGTTTCTGTAGCAACCCAAGACAACCACAACCCTTTAGCAGTAATTATGCCCCATTAGCTCCCCATCTTTTTTTCTGTTGATTCACTGCACATGCTCTGTGCTGCTGTCACTTACTGAGCTTAGGGACCCACTCACAATATACTGTACCCATAGTAAATAAATGTCACAATATAAGGCTAATTAGTGATTAATACAGATACTTACTACATGGCAGCACAGAAACCAGTGCAACTAGCTTCAGAATTTAGTCCTGTAGCATCGGTTTATATTACAGAGAAACCTCATTATCTGCTTGATAATTTGCTACGACCCCTAAGCTTAGCTTCTTAACAGCTGCTCAGAGCCCATTGAGCATGCCAGTGTCACACAGACACTTTCCAAGATGGTTTGAAGTCCTGGATCATTTCTGCTAATGGGAAGCTGAAACTTTAGGCTGGTGCAATAAGTTTAAATCAAATATGGCATTTTTAACCATATTCATTTTTAGGTTTTATTTCTCCTTTAAGAAAGTTCATATTTAGTCCTAGCTATTTGCGCACCTTTTCCTGAATTCAGTACTATTTTAATGTGTGCCAACTACAACATTTAAGAATATTGCAAGATAGTTTGTTGCTCTCGAGATGTATCACACCTGACTACTAGGAGTTGCTGATTTTTTTCTTAACAATGATATTTAACATGTCCCAATTTTCCATTTATTTCCAGGCAAAACAGCAGCTCCATATCCGTACACACATGGCAGATGAAAGCAAAAATGAATACGCTGCACAGCTCCAGAATTACAATGCAGAGCAACACAAACATTTTTATATTGTCATCCCACAGATGTATAAGGTAAACTGCTGAATAATTTATGGATATATCCGTATAAATCTGTATATAACCTCTCATTTTGTCTTGGGTCTCTCTTTTGATAGAATTGACCCAATGGTGCACAATCTTACTTGGTGCTTAAGGCAAGTCTAGGGATTATTTTCCTGTGCTAAAAAGAATAATAATGCAATATATTGTTACAGATCTTTGCTTTTTAATTTATTTGGGCGTTCTTTTCAGCTATGACATGGCAACATACAGATAAAAACTGTAAGGGTCTCCCCTGTTGTAACTCTATTTTACTTGTAACTCTGACAAGCAAACTGAATTGCCACAATTATGCAGTAATTTTTTGTTATGGTTAATTCTAGTTTAGCGTTAAATGGTTAAAGGATCATATGTTGGCAATGCAGAGGTTTTCCCTGGTTTGTATATCAATAACAATTATTTGTGCAGCTTTTTGGTAACAATGACATTTTACTTTGCTTCGTTGATAGGCCTCTCTGTTCTTTTCGGCAGTGTAGTGCATCAGTTTATTTAAACAGAAAGCACAATGGTGCCTTTCATTTGTTCAGTACAGGATGTCTAGAACTGATTAACCCTGCAAGGCCACAGGGATGGGACAGAATTTCCATGTTACCTTGTCTTTTTTTGTTTACTGATTGTAGCACCTCCA
The DNA here is from genome assembly GCA_038501925.1 of Xenopus petersii. NCBI lineage: Eukaryota > Metazoa > Chordata > Amphibia > Anura > Pipidae > Xenopus > Xenopus petersii. The sequence goes on along the minus strand of CM076678.1, from coordinate 103,127,594 downwards.
AGAAATGGATGAACATAGAACTGTAAAGCTAAGTGAATGTTATAAAGGCTTTGCTGATTCTGAGCGAAAAGTTATTCCCATTATTTCGAAGTGTTTAGAAGGAATGGTTCAAGCGGCCAAGTCAGTAGATGAGAGGCGGGTGAGTGCTTCTTTTCATAAACAGCTAGTATAACTGTATATATGAAATGCTCTACTTGCACCCTTGTCAATACATTTTGTTAATATTTACTCTTTTTTTTTTCACAACAAAGCTGTTATTTTCATCTTTGGTCTTGGAAGAATCTTCAGTAATAGTAATTGCCTAGTGACATTATTCTGTTGATTTCAGGACTCCCAGATAGTGGTGGATTGCTTTAAATCTGGCTTTGAGCCGCCCGGAGACTTTCCCTTTGAAGACTACAGCCAGCATATTTACAGGACAGTATCTGATGGCACCATCAGTACCCCAAAGCAAGAGTCATTAAAGCCTGACCCCAGAGTGACTGTTGGGAAAGCCAAGGGCAAACTCTGGCTGTTTGGAAAGAAACCAAAGGTGAGTAATCCATTTAACTAATAGCGCTGTTTGCCGATTATGTCCCGTGCTAAGTCTGTATAACAGAGTGCCATTCTAACTTCTCTGTTCAATTGGAAACAAGTTTGGAAGAGTGGACATATACACCATTTTAACCACAGCAAACATGCTTTAAAATAACTGGGCTGTTGTAGAAATCAATAGTAAACATGTCATGTGTCTTCCTTTATATGGGAATAAGGAGATGTAGATGGTATATTCTGGAAACATATGTGCTGTATGCAATTTAAACAGTCGGTTCCTAAGTACACACATTCCTTGCACATGCTAGTGCCTGCAGGCAGATTGGAAACCTTTCTCTCTTGTGTTAGGATGTAAAAAAATGCCTCTCACCAAATTCCTGTCTTAAGAAGTCATCTGGGCCACAAGGTGTTTTGATCTCCACTATGATCCATGTACTATACTGTTTTTTTTCCCACTGGCTACTTCTTTTGTTGTGATCACTGCTACCTGAGAAGATAGCATAACTTTTAGGCTTAGGGCCCTCCTTCAGCTTGTTATGTGTGAAGTGATAGATTAGGTCCCCACGCTTTCCAGAGAATCTGTACACCACCAATATAGACTGCCAATGGACATCACTTAACAAGATGAGGGAGTGGATGCATTACACTGAGCCTATGGAGGTTGGTAAATGCGAATTCTGTGTAAAGGAAAAATACATTTATATTTTAGTGTTTATGCACCTTTTATTATAAGCCCAGCTAAATGAACTTGTATTTAAAAAAGGATTATTTTCCCTGTAAATTAACTATGGCTCCTTTTAGTGGCAAGGAATTGTTCATGCCTATTTTCAGGCAGTCAATGCACATTGAGTTGCAATACATTTAATTGCAGCATTTTCTTTCTTCTTTTTGTTGACCCATGTCACTGATGGTGCTTACGTTGCATTTTTAATATGTTGGTCTGTTTGTCATGTAAATACCCTAGTTCCATGCTAATATGCATCTGTAATAGAGAATTCCTTGAAAGTCGGATAACAGAATGTCATGCAATCCTATATTTCTAATCAAATGTAGTGGCAGCTGGGTAGGATTTGTGGTCTGTGCAGCTTTTGCATTATGAATTTTTATTTACACCGACTAGCTGAGATTTTTGCATTGCTAAGCATGTCTAGACATTGACTGCTTCCCCTTTCTGTGCAGCTATATGAAACTGAAATTCTTCACTTCAAACAGAAACATGTTTGTGACAGTGGAATTTTACTCCAGTTTTGGGAAAGCAATTCATCTTTTTTTTTTTTCAGGGGGGTAGGGTTTTTCAGCGGCTGGTTCCCACAGTAATTTGTTAGACTTTGTCAGTGACAGCCATTCAGCTTACAGATAGCCTGGTGTAAATAATGCCATTAGTGAATTATTGGACATTAGGGAAAAACATGGATTTTGCACTTTACTGCCCTCACCACAAATCAGCCTGACACAGAGGTGGACAAACAGTTCTCCATGGAGCAGCACACTGTACTGGCGAATTTATAGCAAGCGATCATGTGTGATTTGGCTGATTTGTGGTTTAGGCTGGCAGCTGTAGGGCTCCTTATAGGCTTATTACTTCTTACAAATCCTATTGTTTGCAGACAGTTTAGACTGCTGTTACAGGAACTTAGTATATGAAAGGCAGTGCTAGGTGGGACTGGGCAGTGTTAGTTATTACTGTCATGGGGAAAATATTTTTTTCAAAAAATATAGTGCTGCTCCAACAGAATTCTGCACTGAAACTAATTTCTCAAAAGAGCAAACAGATCTTTTTATATTTTATTTTGAAATCTGACATGGGGCTAGACATATTGTTAGTTAACCAGCTACCCCCAGTCATGTGACCTGTGCTCAGATAAACTTTAGTCACTCTACTGCAAGTTGGAGTGATATCACCCTCCTCCCTTCCACCCCCCAGCATCAACAACAGAAGGTAACCAAATAACCGCTCCCTAACACAAGATAACAGCTCCCTGGTAAGAACAACACTCAATAGTAAAATCCAGACACATTCAGTTACATTGAGTAGGAGAAACAACAGCCTGCCAGAAAGCAGTTCCATCCTAAAGTGTGGGCTCTTTCTGAAAGCACATGACCAGGCAAAATGACCTGAGATGGCTCCTACACACCAATATTACAATTAAAAAAAAAATACACTTGCTGGTTCAGGAATTATATTTTATATGGTAGACTGCAGTTATTTGCAGTGTAAACCGTGTAATTTAGAAAAACTACATCATAAAAATCATGACAGAATCCAAGGAAATTAATATAATTCATTCTTTTAAGGTAAATCAAAAGGTTCAGTGTAAGTTTTAAAGAGTAACTTGTCTTATGTGACCAAATCTTTGAAGATAGAAAAGTGACCCCATCTCTTCCTTTTCTGTACCTAAGCCCAATATCCCACCCTGCCCCTTGTCTGGAGCCTTCCCCTCCAGTGGGCTGCACTTCACCATGTCAGACAGTGACCCTCTGCACTATTGTGTGAGTGACGTTGGCACCCACAGGCAGAGAGCTGCTTCTCTGAGAGGCCTGAAAAGAGTGGTAAGTGAAGAAGAGTCTAATGCATGTCAGTGATTTGTGTGCAGTGGATTTGCTCCTGTGTGAGATGCAGTACAGAATGTCCCTGCTATGGGCAAGTGAAGAATACCATTTGGATTATGATGGAGTTCAGTCTGCATGCATTGGGTTTTTTATTCTGACTAGCACGCTCAAGAAAGCGTACTAATATATAAATAATATATACTAATACGATATACTAATAGATAAATAAAGTGTAATGTATATATTTTGATGTCACCACAGCTATGTACCTCTAATGATGCAAATAGCATTATGATAATGAACAGGTATTTGCTTTGTATAGGTTAGCTATTGGGGTACAGAGTCATTTTCATGCTTCTTCCTATAGTTCCTTAATGGAGAAGTGGTGCTTTGTTTTGCTATTGAACAGCCAGGGAATGTCGGGTTCCTTTTGCTTGCCTGGTGGTGTGGCACAAATGTCTGCTCTTGTCTCCCTTTAGCTAATGAAATGGGTATAAAAATAGAAAGTCAGTGTCATTCAGCCATACTTGCATGAATATGTAGAACAACATATACATATTCACCCTAAGGGTAGGACTTAGGGCAATCCAATTCACTGTGCAAAAACCCGTCAATTCAGATGCGACAGAAGTAAGGTAAGATATACAAATGTCGGATGGTGTCGCATCGTTGATCAGACGCGGCACGACTATCGGATGCGGACGCAGCAGGCAGTATCGAGTTGTGGGCCCTAGGGCCCAAAGATCAGATTACAATGCTGAAAGTACAGACAGTCGGATCCGACTGGATTTTTAAACCTGGCCAATCAACATCTGGAAGCCCGTCGGAGGGCCCCATACACTGCCCACTTTCACCTTTCAGCAGCTTATAACGGCCTGTGTATGAGCAGCTTAGACTGGAATGTTCTGAAGGCAACTGTCATCTGACCTGAGCACTTGTCAGGCAATTTCAGTGTTGATCTATGGGGGCTCTGGCATTGTCCTAATGCTGTCAAACACAGAGTCCTCCCAGAATTGAACTGTTTATTTAAATTCTCCTTATTATCACTTTTTTGGCTGAAGGAAAAACTTATTTTATGCCCTGATAGAAAGTTTGTCAATGTGCAATGTTGCAGTTTAACTACAGCTGTAGCCAAGATTATTTTAATATAATGATCTTCAGGTTGTTCTTACAGCAGCTGTTGTTTAGCTCCTTAGTCTCTAACAGAAGCCTGTATTGTAATACTGTTTGACAGCTGCGAGGCCACTTGTTGACATTATGGTTTAAAGGGGTCTGTTTGGGGGGTATACAGCACATTTCAAGCAGTGTTTACAATAAAACGTCCCACTTATCAAAGGGTAAAATTGGGCTCTCCACAGATCACCACTGGAAACTCTTCCCAACTCTCTGTTTGAAACATGTGATAAGTTTCCCTTTAACTAGAAAGCAAGCAACCATGTTCCCGTGGATTTCTAAGAAATGCTTCTAGTCAAAGCGACTGCTATAAGAAGTGGTGCATGGCTTTTGAAGGGAAAATATGTACACTTTTAAGCACGCTATATAGACTGCTAGATTCTCCAGAAAAAGTGTAGCTCTCAGTGTTCTCCAACAACTCAAGGATGGGGGTTTGGCTGGTTTTGGGATGAAGCAGTGGACGTTGCCGTTTAGCAGTTGTTTGGCGGCAGCTCAAGTGCATTTATTTTCTTTCTGTGTGTTCTGGTCTCTTAATAACTTTTCACTTATATTTACATTGTTTAAAGGGCCACAGTACACATTTCTTGTATGTTACTGGGGAATATCTGTGCTGCCAGTTTGTATTCTCTTTCTGTACAGCGGCTTAAGGTGGCCATACACTGAGAGATTCGCTCGTTTGGCAATGTCGCATAAGGAGCGGATCTCCCTCCGATATGCCCACCTTGAGGTGGCCAATATCGGGCTGATCCGATCGTGGGCCCTAGGGCCCAACTATCGGATCCTAACGATGCCTAACGGGCGGTCGGATCGCGTTACCGCATCAACGAAAAGATGCGGCCGCGATCCGACAGGATTTTTTGTCCCATCCGATCGAGACCAGATCTCGATCGGTGAAGCCCGTCGGGGGGCCCCATACACGGGCCAATAAGCTGCCGACACGGTCTGTCGGCAGCTTTTATCGGCCCATGTATGGCCACCTTTAGAAAACTGACTTCTTGCTCACCCAACAAAGCGCTTGCAGGAGGGACTAGGGAAGGTTGCGGCGACCTGAGACAATGGCAGGCTAGGCAAGACTTCAAATGCAAACAAAACCAGCAACAACTCAACACAAACGCGGCAACAGGGAAATAATTCTACATGACTTATGTCTGACAGATCCAAAGGGAAAATTAAAATCTACAGTGGCCCTTTAAGTAATGATGGGTTTACTTTATCAGACAGTCAGATACATTTTACTGCCTCATGATTAGTCAAAGGTCACCGTACAGAGGTGTATGCAATAATATTGTCCAGTAACTTGCCCTTTCTTTCTGTTTTTGGGATTGGTTCAGTGGTCATTACGGATGGTAAGAAGTGTGTGTCGGTCTGTGTCCTGTTGCTCAATGGCATGAAAGTGTCTGTCTCTGTTACATACTCCGCGACATTCCCGCGGGCACAGCTTCTCTACACTCTGCTTGACAAAATTATTTCACCATTTTATATGTATTTTCCTTTACTTTGTGCTTCTTTGTAAAATCAACACTTCTCACCCCCGCAGTTGTACGAAGCAATCAAAATAATGGTTTGGGTAGAAACATTGTAAGAAATAGGCATTAGACACCGGCGACTGTGGGGTCATGTAATAAAAGGTGCAAAGGATTTCTATGGGTCATTGCACTTGGACAAACGTTGTGCCTTTTATTAAATATAAGGGTCTGGGTAAATAGTGATTGTTTTTGTGCTGTCCCATTATCCTTTTTTTTTTAAACTGACAAGTTTTATTGAGTTCAGTTATGCATAGATCAGGTTATCCGTGGCACACGGTATCCTGTTAGTTATTGTCACACACAATACAACTGATAACAACCATTATACAGTATAGAGAAAAGAAAGGAGGAGGGAAAGGAAAAGAAGAAGAAAGAGGGGAGAAAAAAAAAAAAGGGGAGGGGGGGTGGAAGATCAGAGATACGGGGGGGAAAGACATATTATTTGCATAAAATATGAAAAAGAACATAGTTGTAAGGCGGTGGGGTATCTATACTGGCCCAATTGGGAGGGGGACTAGACGTGGGAGTTAACTATAGCCAATTAGTATGGTCTGCATCATGAGTGCAGTGCTTGAAAAAGCTGAGGGTCGTTTTCATGGGCCCATTATCCATTATATTAGAATAGTATCAGTTTGATTCAGTGGATGTGATTATTTATATGAAATGGAAATTCAGGTTTTCTCTTGACCCCGTTAACACATATTGGGGGGGGGGGGGTAATTACCACCTAGGAATAGAAGAGTCACCCATTTGTGCAGGGAGTATTTTTACACCGTTTATTCTATGTATGCCTTTCAGAATCAAAAAATTACTTGGGGGGGGGGGGGGCATTTTTGGCATTTTCCAAAGCTGTGAAAGGAATCACATGCACAGTCTCTGGGGCCCAGGAATAAAAGGGCTTTAATGTTGCACTACACTGAGCTTTTGACCCTTTTTTCACCAGTTCAGTGAATAGGGTTTGTTTTGAATATACTATTGTTTTCATTAGGAAATTAACATTTCTGATCTGAACAAGCACAATGAAAGCAAATCAACTGTTCACTTAAAGCCTGCAGATGGGGAAAGGGTGGGGTTTGTTTATACAGAGGGCAATTCCAGTGGATTGCTGATTTGATTGCACTGGTATGAACTAAAAGTAGAATGAAACTTTACTTTCTGTTTCAGATTTTGCCCTGTGTAGTGCAAACACTATTCGTTATTGAACTATTCGTTATTGAACTAGTTTTGAAAAATGGGGGTACAGTAGTGTTTGCATTCTGTACATAATGAACACACGGATTTCTGCACTGATAACCAGGCATTGTGTTAAAGCAAATCCAAGGGTGAATCATTTGTTAAACATCCCAGACACTAGATTGATATCAATGCCAAACTTGTGATGTACATACATGTCATTGCTTATATCATGTGCTGACTCTTGTGTGTGTGTTTGGGGCTGTTCTCCTCTCTGCCTGTGTAATGGTCTGTAAGGGGTTAATGTCCGCCTGTATTAAAGTGCTCAGCTCATGAAGGTAATCTTGTTTAATGGCACACGCAGGAACCCAGACACAGCAGCAGAGTATGCGCTCACACCTCACTTATTTGCATTTCCACTCTCCCTGCTGTATAAAGTCCCACACCTAATAAACTAAATGGACTTTGTAATCATGCGAAAGAGCCATAATATATTCATGTTTATTAATGCAATGACATCAAGGCTCTATCAGTTTGTCAAGTCCTAGAGACTTTTATGCCTTTTGTATTGAGCAGACTCCAGTTTTGGAAGGAAATGATTTCTTTTGGGTTTTTGGTTTTTACCTTTTAGTAGCATGGGGCTACAGGGGAAGGAAAGTGCAGAGCAGCCCTAATGCTTGTCCTGTTTATATAAGGCTTTAGATTCCTCTTCATTATTGTCTATTGTTTTACATACAGGTTCAGATGTATTAAAGCTCTGCTGTCAAAGCTATTACCTTTATCCCTCCCACACTCACAGTGAATCACATGCAGAGCACTCCAGTAGTAACGTAGAATAGAAACAAGCTTTCCAGATACAGCCCCATCCATCCTCCTGTGTGTCTTGCTGTGAGCTGTGCTGGGGATCTGTAGCTACAGTCCTTGCCATAGAGCCATATAGGAGTGCGGATTCATACCCGAATAGGAAAAATTGCCATGAAATACACTTTTACACTTCATGCAAGCAAATTAGTCATTCTTTTTCTTATGAGAAATATACAGGTATGGGATCCGTTATCCAGAAAGCTCTGAATTATAGAAACACCATCTCCCATAGACTCCATTTTATCCAAATAATCCAAATTTTTACAAATGATTTTTTTTCTCTGTAATAATAAAACAGTAGCTTGTACTTGATCCAAACCAAGATATAATGAATCCTTATTGGAAGCAAAACCATCCTATTGGGGTTATTTAATGTTTACATGATTTTCTAGTAGATTTAAGATCCAAATTATGGAAAGATCGGTTATCCGGAAAAACACAGATCCCAAGTATACTTGATTATTGGTGTCATAGTTGTTGGTTTCATACTCGAGGCTAATGTCACGTGGGGTGCAGCTTGTGCGTGAAGCATACACTCAGTGCACGCTCATAGGCTCATACATTACTTAAAGGAACAGTAACGTCAAAAAATAAGTGTTTTAAAGTAATGAAAATATAATGCAGTGTTGCCCTGCACTAGTAAAACTGCTGTGTTTGCTTAAGAAACACTACTGTTGTTTATATAAATAAGCTGCTGTGTAGCAATGGGGGCAGCCATTCAAAGGAGAAAAAGCTCAAGTTACACAGCAGATAGAAGATAAGCTCTGTCTGTCTAATGGTGTTATCTATTATCTATTAGTTAACCTGTGCCATATAGCCGTTTTTCAATTTCCGCCATTGCTCCACAGCAGCTTGTTTATATGAACTATAGTAGTGTTTCTGAAGCAAACACATCAGTTTTACCAGTGCAGGGCAACAGTACAAGATATTTTCATTACTTTAAAACACTTAAATTTTTTGGTGTTACTGTTCCTTTAAAGGGGTTATTCACTTTCCAAACACTTTTTCTGTTGAGTTTTCAGATTGTTCTCCAGAAGACTATTTTTTTTCAATTGCTTCCCATTATATGTTTTTTACAGTTTTTCCAAAATCTGAGTTAAAAGTTCCCCTCTCTGGTGTTTGAGTCTGGCAGCTCAGTAATTTAGGTGCATATTCTGCGCTGTTACAATTTAGTTGATACATTTCTCAGCAGCATCTCTGGAGTATTGGCAACTATTGTATCAATTCTAACAGCTGCCTTTAATAAAACTCTGGATTCTACTCAGCAGGGACAAAGATAAGAAATGTATCAACTAAATGTATCAATTTAGAACAGTTTAGAGGGTCGACGACCCCCCTCCCAGAGCTGCTTTAGAAGGTTAAAAATTTAGACTTTACACTTCAATATTAGTAGAACGGTAACTTGTAGAATTAGAATTTAACTGGAAAAAAGTCTTTATTTCTGGTGAACTATCTGAAACCAACTGAACTGAAAAAAGTGTTGGAAGGTGAACAACCCATTTAAAGGGGTAGTTCACCTTTAAGTAAAATTTTAGTATGTATAGAATTGCTAATTCTAAGTAACTTTTCAATTTGTCTTCATTATTCTTTATAGTTTTTTTTAATTATTTGCCTAGTTCTTCTGACTCTTTCCAGCTTTCAAATGGGGGTCACTGACCCCTTCCGAAAACAAATGCTCTGTAAGGCTACACATTTATTGTTATTGATACTTTTAATTATGCTTCTTTCTATTCAGGCCTCTCCTATTCATATTCCAGTCTCTTGTTTAAATTAGGGCATGGTAGCTAGGGCAATTGGGACCCTAGCAACTAGATTGCCAACACTGCAAACCGTTTCAGAATATCACTCTCTACATCATTCTAAAAGTTTACTCAAAGGCGAACAGCCCCTATAAGTGGGGTTTTGTGCTCATGCTGAGAAAATACCACGTGTCTTTAGCCTAAGGAGAATAAGGTTTGTCTGGTAATTTACTTGACCCCCAATAACTTGACACTTCATATATTTTAAAATATGCCTGTTCTTTTTTTTTTATTATTCCCTGGGATATACAATATAGTCTCATAATTTCTGTCTGTGATATAACCCAGAATTACTAAAGAGAGATTCATTTTCTGTGTATTTGTTTGGAGTGTGTGTGCCTAGCAGGTGTGTGTTACTGTTCTGGATTTCTTTTGGCAGCGGGGATCTGCTAAAATCCACCGTGGGATATTCATGTGCATTTCTGCTTATCAGACTATTCTTCACCCTCTCCAGTGAGCTTCTATGTGTATTTCTTTTTACTTGCTTGCCCACTCATGTACTTGATGTTTCTCCGAAACAGGGTCCGGCTCTGGAAGATTTCAGCCACCTTCCCCCAGAACAAAGACGCAAGAGGCTGCAGCAGAGAATTGATGAGCTCAGTCGAGAACTTCAGAAAGAGATGGATCAAAAGTATGTGCTGTTCTCTGAAATTCAGTGGTGGCTGTATAATCTCTGACTCCTCAAAATTACTAGGATTTCTCCATGCACCCTAGGCCAATGACAAGGAGAAACCAATGAATGTGGAAACATTCACAGCCCGATGCTGAAAACTATAGGAAACGGCTTTTAACAATAAATAAATGTGGTTTATAGGCTGTCACTGCAGAGAAACTACCTTAATCCATTCTCTTCCTTCCTTGGGAAATTAACAGGGAACATTCTGCAAACTCCCAGCAAAACAGAGCCCATAAAAATTACTTTATCATCTTTGTTACTATAGAGACGCGCTGAATAAAATGAAAGATGTGTATGAGAAGAACCCGCAGATGGGAGATCCAGGCAGCTTGCAACCAAAAATAGCGGAAACAACAGGCAACATCGAAAGGCTGCGGATGGAAATTCATAAAAACGAGGTTGGCATATACGGTATTGCTTTTAGGCGTGCCCGTGTATTCTCATCCTCCTTTGCTTTAAACTCCTTTAATTGAACCAAAGCAAATTATAACCGTTCCTTTGATGTATTTACTTTAGTTTGTAGTAAATCATATTTTTATGTGCCTTTTATTTGGAATATATGTAATTTGTTGAATGAGATTGGACTTGAAACTTTCATTGGTTCTATTAGGCTTGGTTATCGGAAGTGGAGGGCAAAGTATCCCAGAGAAGTGAGAGACGACACAGCGCTGAAGCCAACCATCTTGTAGCACAAGGAAGAGAGAGGTCAGTACTTGCTGTGTAGCACAGTTAAGCAGAAATAATCATAACTCTAACAAAGTAATCCTCCCTAGACTACTAACCCACTTGTATATCTGGAGCTGCCACTGACCAGCTCTGCAGTGTTTCTTTCCCAGTTGTCTGGGACAATCTGATTGCAGTCTAGGTTGCAGTGTTATGGCAGTTGATTTAAACAGCAGATATCTCACGCTTCAGGCTGTCTTTATTGCACTTCTAATGTACCTGTTTTTGTCTGTGTAGCCCTGAAGGAAGTTATACTGAAGATGCCAATCAGGAAGGCAGAGTTCAGCCTCAGCCCCATTCTCACCCTGAGTTTGATGATGAATTTGATGATGATGAACCACTCCCAGCTATAGGACACTGCAAAGCCCTCTATCCTTTTGATGGTATGTCTATTGGCAGGAGTGTTCACATTTGCCTTTTTTATGCTCAAGTGATTTTTTTTTTCCTCTTGGTTCCTGACTAACGCTCTAGTGGAAATTCCCAAACTGCCCATTAGTGCTGCAAAGTAGAACTGGCACACCGTCAAAGGCTTTTTATGTACTACTTGGGTTCTAGGCTTATGACTGCACATAACCACTAGAGGGACCTAGAGATTTGTGCTGTAGAAGTATATGACTGCAGGAAAATACACATATATGTAGCCCTGTAGTAATGGCATCATGGAGTTGCCTGTGCCAGCCATTTATTGGCTACAAGCTTTGCTTGTGTAGGTTTTTTATCTCTAATGGCTTAAATATTTACTAGTATTGTGTATTTATCAGCTAAGCATTAATTGCTAGTTATAAAAGTCACAGCTGGATTTTCATTTTGTGAATAGTGTAACACCATAAGCCACCCTTGTTGCCTACCACTGACATGAATGGCAGCCGTCTGTCACCGGTTTCACGTGTGGATTTTGGCCCTAAAAATGCTGATAATCTTCTTTCCAGGAAGAAATCTGCATGTAAGAATAGAGACGGGTGTCTGCCATGCAATAATAGTTGGCAGAAGCATTTCTTTGCTGGTGAAAATTCACCTGATGAAACAAGCTCCTTGTTACCATTAACCTGATGCAGTAATCCATAGCAACCAATAAGATGTTTAAAAGCAAACGGGTGACCAATAAATTCTAGCTGCCGATTGGATGTTATTGTTTATTGCTCCCAGGGAAACTTAGTGCCTTTTATTACATATCCCCCTCCCCAGTGAGATGCAGTAGTTACTGTAAGGATGTAAGGAAGTAAAATAGAATATTTGTACTGTAAGTAAAAAAAACTTGTAAAAATATGAGCTAATGCACAGCCCATGTGCTTATCAGTCTGATGCTTTTGTCTTTGTGTCCAGTATAAACAACTGTGTAACATGACTCTCTCCTGTCTCTCTAGGCAATAATGAAGGCACCTTGGCAATGAAAGAAGGGGACATATTGTATATTATAGAGGAAGATAAAGGGGATGGATGGACAAGAGCAAGGAAACAAAATGGAGACGAGGGCTATGTACCCACATCCTACATAGATATCACTCTAGAAAAAAACAGTAAAGGTGCAGTAACCTATATCTAACGTCTAACGTACACATACCCCTGCTACTGTCAGACTGAGAGGAAAAGGCACAAGGACAAAGTGTTATTAGCTGATCTATATTGTTCACTGTGTGAGCTCCCACATTTCACTCATGGGGATATTTAGCAGACAAACAATTTGTAACCACTTCCTCTAATATCCGGTCTTGAGTAGGTTTTTGGTTTTTCATTCGCCCTTAGTCCAGGGCTTTCCAATCTGAGGTACTCCAGCTGGGATAGAGCTTGGGTAGGGTTTGAATCCTGCACACATAGTAGTTGGTGACAGCTGAATAGCCATATACCTGCTGTGTACTATCAATTGTTGCAGTAATGGTACTTTCACCAACCTCTGACCTTTTTTTTTTTTTAAACATTTAGTTTGGGTTGTTTTAATTTGATTTAACCATTTTTAAGGCAGGTTGTACTGAACATGACCAGGTTCACTCAAACCATGGTTTTTTTTGGCTTGAAATATTTTATTGTCATATTTACAACGGGTTGTTTTATTCTCTTTTTTTTTTTAAACCTATAATTCTAAATGTAATTCCTAATTAATGTGTAGTCTGGTCTGTATTTAATCACAATGTTCCAAACATGACAATAAAATCAATTTCTTCTTGGGGAATCCATTTAAGGCAAAATCATTAGAATTTTTACTTGCCTTGGTCGTCTCCTATAAGGTGGCCATACACGGGCAGATAAAGCTGCCGATATTGGTCGTTTGGACCGATTTGACAGCTTATCTGCCCGTGTATGGGGGCTTCCGACGGGTCTTCCCGATAGATATCTGGCCACGATATCGATCGGGAAGGTTTGATTTTTACCCGACCGACCTGTCGGAGCCCCTTGGCGCATCGTAATTCGATCATTCGGCCATATGGCCGAATGTTGAATTACCCCCGATATAGCCTTGCAGTTAGTGGCATATTGGGGAAAGATCCGCTCGTTTGGTGATGTCGCCAAACGAGCAGATCTTTAAGTCTATGGCCACCTATAGACTCCATTTTATCCAAATTTTTCAGAAATTATTTCCTTTTTCTCTGTAATAATAAAACAGTAGCTTGTACTTGAGCCAAACTAAGATATAATTAATCCTTATTGGAAGCAGAACCAGCCTATTTGGTTTATTTAATGTTTACATGATTTTCTATTAGACTTTAGGGGGTATATTTATCAAAGAGTGAAGTTAGAGATCGCCACAGTCCTGTAGAGTGAAATTCCACCACTCTCCATTCATTTCTACGGGATTTTAAAAGGCGTATTTGTCCAAGGATAAACTTTCACCCGTTGATAAATCTCATAAAAATAAATGGAGAATTTCACTCTACAGGACTGTGGCGATCTCTAACTTCCCTCATTGATCCAAATTACAAAAAGATCCATTATCCCTAAAACCCCGGATCCTGAGAATTCATGGAACATAAGAATATTTTTTAGACTTCAAATTTTCGGTATACTTCCTCCATTTTGGTGATCATGAACCTTTGGCAGCTTTATGCCATAGACTGGAGGGATCTGCAGAGAGATTACAAGCCCTATCCTAATACTCGTGTCTGTCAGCAATACCTTCTGTGTTGTACAGTTTGTGGACAGAGCTTGAGTGAAAATGATCAGATTTTCTAGAAACACTTTAGTGCAGCTTCAAGTCCAATCTCTTCCTATTACATGAGAAAAACTGGCCAAACATCATTAGTAGATGTGGCTCATGACTTTGAGCTGTGACCCTGTGGTGTGTCCCTGGCATTTCCCATGAGACGTGAGCAGCCCCAGGATCACTAGTTCATGATGATATGAAGAAGTCTATGGAACCCTCACAGTTCTCTGGCCTTAAGGACTATTTCAAGGGCAGCCTTGAAAAAGAAACCTAATGCTGCAGGGCTACATATTCAACCCTATAGTTCTGCATTTATAGGCCTTTGACACACGTAGCAACTTTGGGGCATTTTGTGTGTCTTTTATCGATCCCATGCTCAAATGATGGCATCATAACGCTGTGCTTAGCAAGGAATACACTCTTGCACTGTTTCAGGCGAGTAGCAATTAAAAATCTCTGCTGCTGCATCTCCACATGCTGAGCTTTGGGCATAAAACACAGAGGGCAGAAGACGCTCAAGTGCTGTAACTGTAGCCGTATTACAGTCTAGGGGACTCAAGTCTGAAATCATTGTTTTGCATTTAAAGGGGAACTATCGCAAAAAACCTTCCTCATACTAGAAACTTTCTAAATACAATCAATTAAATATTCTGCATTGTTTCTGAAATAATTTATGTTCACTATTCCTCTCTCAGCATCTGTATCTCCTAATTCTGTCTTCTTGCAGCAGTTGGGTGTCAGATATTCATTGACCGTTAGATCCAATATATCTTATAGGGGGAGGGGCTCCCTTTCTTAGCTGATGAATTCGAGCTCACTCAAATAACTGATTCCAGTATAAATATAACTGCCTTTTGCACAAATCCTGCATGTAGAGAGACAGGTTATCTGGTGATTTTAATAGAGTGAGCTCTAATACATCTTCTAGGCAAAAGGAGCCCCCCTATAAGATATATTGGATCATTCATCTGACACCCAACTGCTGCATGAAGATAGAATGTAGAGAAACCGTTGCTGAGAGAGGAATAGTGAAGATCAACTCGATTATTTCAGAAATAGTACAGAATTTTTATTGATTGTATTTAGAAAGCTTCTTATTTCAGTATGCTAAAGCTAATATTAAAATTTTCACGATAATTCCCCTTTAAGTGTTCACCACCTTTCTGCAGTATTTAAAACAGTCTCACTATCTTCCTTTCTTTTAATGGTCGGGTAGCCAGCCCCAATGATATATGCCCCATTTGTATTTCTGCTTCTAATGGGCAAATCAGCCTGAGATCTATTTGCTGTCTCTGTAATCAGTAAGTCCCCCCGTGTCTGTGCTTCTATATTCAGAAAGAGAGACTTCATTGCTTGCTATCTGCTTTATTTATTATTGTATTCTAGTGAAATCTTTGTGGCATAAATATTCCTGAAAAGGAACAAATAGACATTCTCTGTTTTCTCCATCTGACGTGCATTGGTAACTGGCCTCTTTTCTCTTTTTTCCTCTTGGACTGCAGGTTCCTGAAGAAGGTTTTCTGTGACTCTGGGCGAGATGTGGAAGGCGGCTACATGCAGTTTCTTTTAAGGGGAGGGGATTAGGCCGGGCCCATGTGAGAGCAGCAACAAGCTCGAGTGCATGATACATGCATCCATTATTCACTAACTCAATCACACCCTCCCTTTATTACTATGATGCAATAGCCTGAGTGCATCATGCAAGCAGCAGTTCTCTGATGTAATACCATCAACTTTGGGAAATATGCTAGTGAATGTTCATTAAAGGGAATCTACTGGTAATACTTCATTTCTGAATAGTGCATAGCAGTTCATTTGCTGAAGAGTCAGGGCTGTAGATCACTAACTGGCAGGCCTTACTAGTCCTTCTGGTTTTTGTTCCTATAGCAGAATGCTGTACAACACGGGCAAGCAATATGGTTGCTATTATTGATAAATAAATTAAATGCTTTCTTTATGTATTCTTCTGACAACAAATAGTGTGTATATATACATATATTTTTTATTTTACAAGACACCTCACCGTAACTAGTAGTTACTGAAAACACTGCTCGTGCATTTGTAAGATTGAAACCCAGAAATAATAACAATAGATTCCCTTTTTAGCTGCATTCTGGTGTAAAATGAATGTTGGATTGGTAGTTCTTCATGGTTTAACTGAACTCTGGCCTCCTGAGCTCTGCTGGTTCCTTAACCAGATACTCAACCTCACTCTATTGGCCACCCAGTATCCCACGATGGACTCTGGGTCTGGTTGTTGCAGCTCCGTAGCTGAACTAATTGCAGGTTGAACAGCCTTGTATCTAAACTGGTACATTGTGCTTCTGTGCTTTTATCCAACAGTAAATTCTAGGTGGGTGGCACACAAGACACACTGCCCTTAGATAAATAAATCTGCAAAAAAGGTCAAATATTTGTGCTTCAAGATGTCCTAGTTCAGTTAACCTACTACATGTTTCACAGGGTAGCAATAACATTTGCAGCGTTCTTGAATATTCACTAGCATGTTCCAGCCAATAGTATCATTCCCAAGACCAGCTGCCTGTTGGGTTTTAACATGTGAATGTCTGCCTGTGCCATCTCCATTCTCGACCCTAACACTCTGTTTGCATGTAGTGGCCTTTTTGTTCTCTTTTGTTTCTCTCTATCTTCTTCTTTCCATGGTCTGCCTTTCTTCATATCAACTTATCACTTAATCCATTCATACCAATGCTCAAGTGTTGCTGCTATTCCTATCCGTCTCTATCAGTAACTTATTACATTCCAGTTTTCTGTCGGTGATAGAGAGTTTTTAAGGCTACAGTTCTCCTTCCTTTGAGCACCGTTTCTGGAGAAGGAAATCTCTGAAATCTGGATCCCATTCTCCTCCTCTCCCCCCCCCCTCCACCCCTAATGGGAAGATCATTCTACACTGGGCACCCTGGCCAAAGAATCAAGATCTTCCTCCTTCTTTAGACCAAGTCGACTACTTTCCATTCAGATGCTGCCTTAAACTGGAGTGCCTACCACACTGATTCTAAATGATACCACAATATTCTACCCGCTGAGATAGCAATCCTGCCATTTTTATGCAGCTAAAACTCATAATCCTCTGTATTTTAACATCAGTTAGACTTTACCTAGCCATTCTAAGCAACAGCATATTAATTCAATTTAATAGAAAATTTCTTGATAGCTGTTAATATGGACTCGATGCTGATTTGCTGACACAGAGGCTGTAAGGAATATCCTGTGACATTACTGATCCCATCCAGGGGAAAATCTACCTTCCTGCAGCTATAAGTGCTGGGATTGTAGATCCACAACAGCTTCCTGGCACTTGTATTTATGGGTTTATTACAATCATCCTTTCAGCTCATGTTGTACTACAACTCTCAGCTGGTTAGTTTGTTGATGGCATGCGGTTGTCGTTTAGCAACAGATGGAGGGATTAAAGGACGTCCAAATCCATTTTATAACATGAGATCCGAGGAGTCATCTTGGCCTATAAACCTTATACAAATAATGGTAATATTTTATAATTGTATGCACTTTTACTTTTTTTAAATAAACCAGTTGAATTCTGATCTGTTTATATTGTACATATAAGTGCCCACTTCAGTCACTTGTCTTTAACACTCACAAGTTTGGAGAAAGTGTAAGAAACAAGGGAAAGTTGTGCTCACCACTAATTTTTAAAACCATTAGGTGGTGAGCACAACTTTCCCTTGTTTGTTATAGTTATACAGGAGCAGTGACCAGCTCCATGTTGTAGCTCCCACCCTTCCCAGCTATAGTCAGGTGATCCCACTGGTGTCTAATAAAAGGGCAGCCAAGTTTGGGAGTTTTACTTTGAAAGCAGCAAGTAAGTTGCAGGTAAAACTTCGTTCCTTTGTAAAATGTATAATGAAGCAATAGAATTCTTAATGAATCAGATAAAATTGAGCATAGGACTGGCCAGATATGGGATGACGCAGTTGGCCAGCTTAAATATATCGCAATATATGGACAAACAATCCCTGTTTTGTTTAAAGGGTAAGGCATTTTTATTAGCTTATGGCACAAAATGTCTTAAATATATTGATAATGGGTTGAGTGCAGAGGACTCTTGTATTTGAGTGTTAGTGCTCACTGATCCATTGGGACAATGTTGAATTTGTGTTTATTCACATGTAGAGTTGACTGGCAGAACTGTTATACAATCAAAATATAGATTTACCACAGCAGACTGGGGCTATTTAAACTGCTATAGGTGTTAGTGGGCTGCTGGGTGGTTTAATGAGACATGTACCCTACCATGTAAAAGTGCTCAGTGATCTTCTGCAATTTTATTTTTGGTAAGATTAGATGTGTCCATACACTGATGCTAGAGGCGAATTGGATGCTGAAGCTGTTTGAGGGCCCTGGGGTGGGCTATTGAGTCCTTGGTGGAGGGAGAATGGCTGTGTTTGTTGAAGATTCAATTGCAATACATCTGATCAAGGGCCACAGCAATGGTCTAGGGCTCCAAGCCAAATCCCAGGGCCTCTAATGTATGTGTGAAGATTAAACTTAAAGAATGTTACTGCTGTTTAAAGCTTCTAAAAGACTGTTTATGGGATCATCTGATTGGCTTTCCTGACTAACATCTGGCCGAAAATCTTCCAGATGTCCATCGGGCAGGTTTCAAAAGCCCATTGGACCAAGAACTGCAACGGTTTGTTGCAACCCCACTGCTGTTCACACAGGACATGTTCCATTACTGAGGCCGGAGGCTTCCCTGCTCCGTTGTCTGACATAAGTGATGGAAATGTGGCCACTGCTACCGACTGTCACCCAATCAGTCCTCAGGTGATCAGATGGATAAAAGGGATTGGCTTTGAGCTTCAGAACTCCAATCCAGTCTGCATTTAGCTTGGTTTCTAATGGCTGTGACTATTTTCCAGTGTTATCTTCAATTGTTGTCCTGAAAATATGTACAATTTTTCTATGTCAGGCCCATTGTACTCATCATGAAAGGGGAGGAAGATAAATACCACTATTACACAGCAGACTGGGGCTATTTAAACTGTTATATAATAGATTCTGAATATTGTACACTAGGATTATTTATATAGTGTCTATCGACAAAACTACAGACAGTTGTAGTTTTTTTTTTATATAGATATAGGAAAAGTGTTGCAAAACCATTTTGGTGCCAGGAGTCCACCATCTTTGTTTTGCCCCCCGCCAACAAATAGGTTGTGTACAATGGTTGCAAGTTGTTTAATTGTTTGCAGTGAATTGAGTCAGCACCGAGCAATAAAGCAACAGAGGCGAATGTTTTCACTACTCTCACACCAAACACTGCAACATCAGTAACTAGACAAGTATAAGGAAAGAGCCTTGTACTCTCTACAGTCATTGTTCTGTTTCACATGACTCGTATTAATACATTTTTACCCCCCCCCCCAGTGAATGTTTAATCCAATGTTGCACACGTTGATTTTTTATTGGTAAATACATTGTTTAAAAATAGTGTTCTCTGTTGAGAATATTTTCATGGAATAAAACAAAGGAAACATTTTAATGGCCAGCTTGTTCTTATTTGTTGTCATCGACAAGTCATTTAGCTGACAGAAGCCGTAATTCACCCACATGAAACGTTAATTCTCAACACCAAGTACAGGTATGGGACCTGTTATCCAGAATGCTCGGGACCTGGGATTTTCTGGGTAACGATGTTTCCGTAATTTGGATCTTCATACCTTAAGTCTACTAGAAATTCATGTAAACATTAAATAAATCCAATAGGCTGGTTTTGCTTCCAATAAGGATTAATTATATCTTAGTTTGGATCAAGAACAAGTTACTGTTTTATTATTAGAGAAAAGGGAAATAATTTTTAAAAATCTGGATAAAATGGAGTCTATGGGCTTTCTGGATAACTGGTTTCCGGATAACCAATCCCATGCCTGTACAATGAATTGGTTTATTATTCACAACCATTGTTACCTGCACTCATATCCTGAAATTAACTTTAATATTCTCTGTGTAAAAGATAAACTCTAGTGCCCTTGAAAGATCCATTAGAAATAGGAGCTTCATTCAGGGATTCATTGTGTAATCTGGGAACTATTTTGAAGGAGGTTTGAACAAATGAATTGGAACTTTTGAGCAGATTGGGCAGCAGCACATTGGCAGGGTTCAGACTCTCGGGCAATAAGCAAACCTCTATATATAAACAACATGGAGTCCCATGTAGTGGCCTAAGGAGAGGGACATAATAGGATAGGGGGCATAATAGAAAACATAAATAAAAAACAATTTCACTGATTCTGATCAGAGCCTCCTGTCCTAAAGAGAGAAGGGGTCAATTATGATCCCCAGGGGAGCAAGAGCCCATAGAGCTCACTTACAAAATACTTGTGTCCCCAGGGTTGTCACTCACTGCACTTCAAAGCCGAGCACAGAGACATGTCTATTTGCACAATACATCACACACTGTGCAAAGTGCAAAACAAAGGCAGATAGTGATTTTTTTGCACTTTTACAATGCACCATACAGTCAGTGTACAATGAGCGTTTCCCACATTTTTCTACTGAGATTCATGGTGTTAGAGGCACCTTGTAGTCCCTTTCATTTGTAGCGTTCTTAACTCGTCTTGACTACAGCTGTATAATAATTGTACAAAATCAGGTAACTGACCCCGCAGATCTGCTGAGACCTGTTTCACAAGACACACAGGAGGATCAGTTACAATCGTTTTGTTTCCTATTCCTGTACTGCTGCCTGGGGAAGTCTTTGTCTAATGGACCTGCCTCACTGAGCAACACAATCGCTCCGGACACATCACAACTAAATACATTGACCTTTAGAAATTTCACAAAACAAAACGTTTGCATTAGTGAATAATTATTTCGTGAGGATTAGGTATTTGTGTAGGGTTTTAGGTGGCCTGGAACCTGGAAGATAGTCCGTGTGTATGAGTGTGAAAGAAATGGCGGCTCCCTGTGCTTTCCAATGGAGCTTGCACAACACAAAATTATCAAAATAGCTTCACCCTAAAGGTGGCCATAGACCCCAAGATCCGCTCGTTTGGCGACATCGCCAAACGAGCGGATCTTTCCCTGATATGCCACTAAACTGCATGGCTATATCGGGGTAATTCGAACGTTCGGCCGTATGGCCGAACGATCGAAATTACGATGCGCCAAGGGGCTCCGACGGGTCGGTCGGTTTAAAATCAAACCTTCCCGATCGATATCGTGGCCAGATATAGATCGGGAAGACCCGTCGGAAGCCCCCATACACGGGCAGATAAGCTGTCAAATCGGTCCAAACGACTGATATCGGCAGCTTTATCTGCCCGTGTATGGCCACCTTAAAGGGCCAGTAACATCAAAAGGTGTCATACATAATCTGCTGTGTAACTGTTGTGGATTTGGAATCGGGACTTTAGTCATGTGGACCCATATTGACTTGGCTGCATTGCCCAGTAACTTTAACGTTAGCAAAATAGCTGCCAATCGTGTTTTTACTTTGTGGACAGAAAGGCAAACAAATGCCACTCTGATGATGGCTGGATGCTCACAAATGGGAATTATGGAAATTAGAAAAGCCACAACATCTACCAACATTCCATGCATTTTAATTGTCTGAAAATTGAGCCAATTTCTGCTATTTTTACAATGAAAAAAAAAAATCTATGCCGTGTTCTGGCAGCAAGTTTTCAGTTTAAAATCCCTGCCCTGGACTTCTGCACAGGAGGAATCATTGAGAAATACTGAATGAAAGTAAATTCTATCTGAAGCCTTTTTCAGTGTCGCTGACCCCATTACATGTTATGGACAGTAAATAAATAGGAGCTATGCACATATTAAAAACAAATATACATCATACATTTACAGCAACATACACAACTTGGGAATGTCTTGTTATCCCATCTACACATATGTGTCTGTTTCACTCACAGAAGTCTCTGTCCTACATAGCAAATAGCAATGATTTCATGTTAAAACATTTAACCAGTGGTCACTTGTTTAGGAAGGAGGTTCCAGTTTCCGGGACAGAGCCGTCAGGATTTGCCCAAACTTGTGGTATCTTTCACTCTGCTTTAACAACGCTCCCTTGCTGCCCCACAGCAGTCGCATCTGAAATTCTGTTTTAAAGATTTCACTCATCAATTCATCAGGTTTAAATCCTGGGGCAGAAACAGAAAATAAATTAGTATTATTATTAGGAGAATACTCTTGGCTTTTACAACAACGTTACATGGGATTTGCCAGAAGATGGTTTCTGCAGGTTGATATGAAAAAAGAATATATGTTGCTAGATCTCTACTTCCTAAAGTTACAGCAACATAGTGACACCACAACAGAGTATTGAAGGGGGGCTGGGAACCCCTATAAGGACCAGAGCCTGGGGATAACACCTCCTTGTAGCAGCAGTCACAACATTTGCACCCCCTCATCATCATGAATTGCTTCCCAGTGCTAATGCCAGTCACATTATCTCAGGATATAATTGGCCCTATAGAGTAACTGTGTGTCTCTACCTTCTATGTCCGTGACAAGTAAATTGAGGTAGGATCAAAATATCCGAACTGCATATGAAGCGCCGCGAGTGCCATCCTGTTGGTGGTTTTTCATTATAGCCGGTGGGAAGGGAAGGCAGTTCGAGTAAATTGTCCCCAAATCTGCCCTTACCCTAAGCTCACAGAGTAGCTGAGCTAACACTCTGTATGCCCATAGCCTATTTTGTCAGGCTGATCAGGATGAGCATTAGAGTTAAAAGCTAAATTTAGCAGCAAAAAGCCAGCTTTCCACTGTGCATGCCCATTACCTCGGGGCAAAAAGAAAAATAAAGAATGTGCCACGGAGCTCCTGTAGAAGTAACCTTGGGTCAGTGCACTTTTCTGTTCCCCTGATGTTCTTCTGCTTAGGAATGATTTTGAGAAAGGTTTCTAATTTTATTCCAAAGCAGAAGAACATCAGAACAGCCTCTTTCTTGGGAATGGTGGGAAAATAACCAGCAGGTGGAGCTGTTGTAACACAATTCATTCATATTAACAGTACATGTATCCCTTAATATCTTGGGATAAAAACAAAATAAATAATGATTATAAATGACAAAAGTACTTACAATAGCCTCCTCCTCGTTTTTACATTCACTTATTTTAACGGTTTACTTATCCTTAAACAGGAGCAATGTGTTGGGTATCAGGTAAGCAATAATAATTACTGGGAGTAGCTAACATTTGGCACACCCCAGTAACTTTTAACTAACCTTCTCCTTTAAGGGTCAGGGCACACGCTCCGATTTGGAAAGATTAGTTGCCCGGTGAAAAATCTCCTCTCCTACGGGGCCATTAATCTCCCCGAACTGCCCCCTGCCGGCATTCGCAAAACTTCGGGCGTCTTCGGAAATTGATGCGCTGCGTGTGCCATGCCATAGGCAACTTTTCATTATAGCCGGCGCAAGGCAGGGGAAAGACGTTTGGGGAGATTAGTCGCCCCAAAGAAGAGGCGATTAGTCGCCAGGTGACTAAATCTCCCCAAATCACTAGGTGTGCCCTTACCCCAAGAGTGTAGAACACATAGCTACCAGTAGCAGCTAGTTTTTGTGGCTACAAAATACCCTGCCACAGACAATATTGGGAACCTCCTTTGCTAAAACTCATGTAGAGTCTTAGTAAAGCCAAGTATCACTATTGACTATTTTGTAGCCATGACAAGTAGCTGCTGCTATTAGCTCTTCACCCCAAGGTTAATGGCCGAAGGGGAGATTTGTGGCCCGCATTTATATATGGACAACTGCAAACGACAAATCTGTGTCTCCACAGAAAATGTGTCTCCATTGGAAATAACTGAAATCTCTGGCGGTAAAACCAACATATTGGTTTTCAACTGTGATATGTTGGTTTTATCGCCAGTGATTTTGGTTATTTCCAATGGAGACACATTTTTGGCACATTTGTTGCTCACAGAAATGCATAAATATATATATTTAAACATCCAGCAATATACATAGTAGTTTTTATGCTACTGTACAAACACATCAAGCTGTAACCCCATTACCTTCCAGTATTCTCTGTGCATTCTTTTTATACACAGTTGCATTGTGAGCTACCTGCCGAGCTGTTTGCAGGTGGTTAAACAGAATTTCACAGCCTCGATCGTTGTTTTCCCAGAAGTCCATTCCTTCAAAAATGACAGACTGGCGTTCCAGCAATGTAACTAGAGGCATCACTAGAGGGACAGTCACATCTTCTTGAGCATCCAAAGCTAAAATGAAGTTCAAATACACGTTGGTAAATAGATACAGTATCTGTTGCAGTGTCTAGGTGTTCAATGTAAATTATACCTTTAGTTTAACACATAATTAACATTACAACTGGATGCTGAACTGCACGTGTTGATATGGTTCTTAAATGCCAATGTGTCCATAAAGCAAGAAGAGTTTGTCTCTCTATATTAAAGGGGTTGTTTACCTTTAAATTAACTTTTAATAAGCGTGTTTGAGACAATTTGCATTTGGTTTTCATTATTATTTATTTATCTTTTTATTCAGCAGCTGTCTACTTTGCAAAGTCAACAATCTGGTTGCTAGGGTCCAAATGCCCCTAGCAACCATTGAATAAGATAATGGAATATGAATAGGAGAGGGCCTGAATAGAAAGATGAATAATAAATAGTAGCAACAAAAAAAAGTGTTGCCTTATAGAGCATTTTTTAGATGGGGGTCAACGATCTCATTTGTAAGCTGGAAAGAGTCAGAATAATTCAAAAACTATAAAAAAAAAAGGAAAAATTAAATAGTTGCTTAGAATTAGCCATTCTAGAACATACTAAAAATTGAAAAATTGGGTAAACCACCCCTTTTATGAGGATGTGTCATAGATTTCATGTCTCTCATTCATTAGTGTGAGCAATGTCAGGGGAAGATATTTTCATTGCAATGATTCTTCCTGAGATCACTATGGCAGACACATTGGGGGTCATTTATCAACACTGGGCAAATTTGCCCATGGGCAGTAACCCATGGCAACCAATCAAATTGCTGCTTTCATTGTTTTACTTGCAGCTGGCTTTAAAAAGCTAATCACTGATTGGTTGCTATAGGTAACTGCCCATGAGCAAATTTGCCCAGTGTTGATAAATGAGCTCCATTATGTGATGCGCCTTAACAAACAGCTAATATGAACCCACATGACTGATAAGTGTAGCTTCACAAACCACAATACACTGGTCTCTAATAAGTTTTTCCTCTACAAGATTTTATTTTCTTCACAGATTCAGTTAAACCAAATGATGTGTAAGTGGGTGGAGCCTATAAATAAAATAGGGTCCAACATGGAATCCTTGATCCCACCTGATGTTTGTGCCCTTGACAAAATGCTGCTCAAACAAAACCACTGGAGAAGCAGCTCAACTTGTGATTTCAGGTGGTAAATCAGCAGTAGAAAGACAGATCCTACAGCTCCAATATGGCAGGGGATAATACACAAGCCTCGCCAGACCCCTAAGAAGCCATAATGATGCCAATCCACTTACCTTCCCCTTCATGGAGATATTTACTAAATGGTTTCAGTTGTTTTTCATAAGTGATAGCAGTCTGTGTATACTGATGGCGTAACATGGTCCAAGTCTGTTCCAGTCTTGTAATCTGCCATTTGAAAAGTCCATATTAGTAATAATGAATATCAGTTTTGCAGCAATAAATAACGAGGCAACATTACGTAACAGTACTTCAGTTTACAACTCTGTGCCCATATTCACAGTGCAGTCCCTGATACTGGGAATCATCTCAACATTTGGCTCCCCATGAGACCAGACAACAGCTTCAATGAAGAGCAACATGATGAATAAAAGATAGAGCTCACTATGCAGAACGTCTCCCCAGCTCTGATTGATGCCATGTGTTCTTACCTGAGGCATGTCCAGTGCTTTCATGATGGCAGAAAAGGCAAAATAATCACCCAGTGTCTTCACTTCTACTGCAAGTTGGATGATTTTGTGCAATGTTGCGACTCTCTCTTCTAAATTCCCTGTACAGCCCAGTATATCCACTGCAATGCCAATAGCCATGGTGCTGTGCCTAGCAGAAGGACATTGACAAGTGATTAGCCGACACTTATGCTGCTACAGATCATTATCAGGCTACAACTCTACATTGATAAAATAAAAGGGTAAGGTCACACCTGGAGATTCGGGGAGATTTAGTTGCCCGGCGACTAATCTCCTCTTATTTGGGGCGACTAATCTCCCCGAACTGCTTCCCCGTGTCTTGCGCTTGCTTCAATGAAAAAACACCTGCGGCAATGCACTCGCGATTTCCGAAGTCGCAAGAAGTTTACTCGTGAGGAAACCTCAGACGACTTCGGAAATCAAAGCGTTGTGAGTGCATTGGCGCAGGCGGACGGAAGACACGGGGAAGCAGTTTGGGGAGATTAGTCGCCCCAAAGAAGAGGCGATTAGTCGCCGGGCGATTAAATCTCCCCGAATCTCCAGGTGTGACCTTACCCTAAAGGTTTTTAGCTGCACATGGATTCCCTTATCTTCAGTCAATCTACTGGATAGAAGTGGCCTCTCTCTCTGTGTATATGTATCACTTTATGGTATTTATAAGGTCACTGGCAAAATGAAATGTCACTTAGCCAGTAGTCTGAATATTTACCTTTCCATTAGGTCTAAGCGTAGTTGGTGCCCATAGGGTAGAATAATGAGTTCCAGTCCGGAGCTTACTCCCATCATCCTCTCCACTTCTGGTGTGACATCCAGTATCCTAGCAACCTGCAAGGTACAAAGGTTTTGATGCAAATGCTCTGCAAATATTACATGTGCTTTCCCTGATAAGTGACTTTAACCTGTATTCTACTTGTTGAGGGCTGCCTGCTGCTCTGAGTATGGGAGTTTCATCACTGGTACAGTATGGGACCTATTATACAGAATGCTTGGGACCTGGGGTTTACCGGATAATGGATCTTTCTGTAATGTGGATCTTCATACATTAAATGGGTTGTTCACCATTGAGATAACTTTTAGTAAGATATAGAGAGTGATATTCGGAGATAATTTGCAATTGGTTTTTATTTTTGAAGGCTTTTGAGTTATTTAGCAGCTCTTCAATTAGAATTTTAAGCAATTTGGTAACTAGGGTCCAAATAACCCTAGCAACCATGTTAAATAAGAGACTATGAATAGAAGTGGGCCTGAATAAAAAGATGAGCAATAAAAATTAGCAATAACATTTGTAGTCTTACAGAGCATTTGCTTTATAGAAGGGGTCAGCGACACCCATTTGAAAAGCTGCAAAGAGTCAGAAGAAAAAGGCGAATAATTATAAAACTATAGAAAACAAATAATGAAGACCAATTGAAAAGTTGCTTAGAACTGACCATTCTATAACATACTAAAAGTTAACTTAAAGATGAACCACCCCTTTAGGGTAAGGTCACACTGAGCGTTTCGGAGAGATTTAGTCACCTGGCGACTAATCGCCTTGTCTTTGCGGCGACCAATCTCCCCGAACGCGAGCGCGTGAGTGAGGGAAGGCGTTTGGGGAGATTGGTCACTGCAAAGATGAGGCGATTAGTCGCCAGGCGAATAAATCCCCCCGAAATGCTCAGTGTGACCTTACCCTAAAGAAGCACATTTATCAAGGGTCAAATTTTGAATTCATGCAAGTTTTTTTAAAGCTCCCATGAACTCGAAATTCAACCAATCAGAATTTATTATAAAAAACTAAATTTTTTTAAACTCGGGTGAATAGGATCGACCCGAAAACACGAGTCAAATGCAAATCCAATTTGATTCAAATTTTAAAAACTCGATTTGAGTTTTTTTCTTCTAAAAAAACGAATGTCAGGATAGCAGCAAACAACTCCAAATTGATCCCTGGACCTCTCTCATTGACTTTGATAAATCTGCTAGAAAATCATGTAAACATTAAATAAGCTCAATAGACTGGTTTTGCTTCCAATAAGGATTAATTATATCTTAGCTGGGATCAAGTACATTGTACTGTTTTATTATTACAGAGAAAAGGAAACCAATTTTAAATTTTTTTAATTATTTGGATAAGAGAGTCTATGGGAGATGGCCTTTCTGCAATTCAGAGCTTTCTGGATAACAGGTTTCCAGATAATGGATCCTGTACCTGAATATTATAAAAACAGCTATAACAATAAATTTCTTTCCTCTAGATAAATTTGGGTAACATTCCTAAGGACTAAAAAAAAAAATCCTCAAACATCTCTGTAGGCGCCCTGGGACAGCTTGGATGTAGAGCAGTGATGAGCAACTTGTTCCACACAATGAGAGGTTAGTTAAACACACACCGATGTTACAATCCACATTATGTTCAAATAGTGATGAGCAGTCTGAAAGGGTATAAACCCCCTTAGGAGGGCTACATGTTGCCCGTGGGCCTCCAGTGCTACAGTTACACAAGCCAGAGGAAATGAGAGGAGCACAGCCACATACTCTCCATAGTAGCATCAGCTGCATGATATAGGGTTGCCACCTTTTCTGGAATAAAATACCGGCCTTCCTATAGATTTATCTTTTTCCCTATTAATAACATTGGGATTAACCATTATTTTTTCTGGCCAGGCCGGTAGAATACTGGCCATGTGGCAACCCTAGCTGCATCTCTAGATTTGTATCCTCATTAAAGGCATTTACTAAACTTTGAATCTAAATAACTGCCCAGCCAGTGATCCTCTGTCCGTCTAATGATCAAATCACTACACTACAGCTTGCTGTTTGCCCTATTTAGATAAAAAAATATAAACTATTTGTGTTTGATTAAAACAATAGGCAAGATTTATATTCACCACATGCCCTATTCATTGCACCAATGTTGAAAAATTGGTATACTTCCCCTAAAAGAGTAAATCTGCACACACACTCCATGTTTTTATCAGCTCCACTAACCTGGAATTTTTACAACAACAATATATAAAATAATACATTGAAGATAAGATCCTTCCCAACTGATGTACCTTCAGATTTTATGAATGACATGGGTGAGATAAGAACTGAACTCAAAGTGTCACTAAAGCCTCTCACCAGGATCCTGATGTACAGCACCAGCTTATGGGCAGCTTTGTACATAACTCACATAAGAGTAAGCAGCACCTCACTTCCTAGAAACCCCCCCCCCGAGACCATGTGTGACCATTGGGGTGATCTAGTTATAGGTGTACCCCTAGCGGACTTTACTCATAACAGATGAAATGGCCACCTGTTAAAGTGGACCCATCACCCAGACAACAATCTGTATAATAAAAGTCCTTTTTAAATTAAACATGAAATCCAATTTCTATTTTTTATTAAAGCATTCATAGCTGTTGTAAGCTCATTTAAAAATCTCCGCTGTCAATCAAATATTGTCTGCCCCTCCTCTATAGACTTTCAATTCAGCACTTCCTAGAGGTCACTGCTCTCCCCACATTCCCCCAGTTCTCTTAACCATTTAATTGTGTAGCCAGGGCATGGGGAGGGCCACATACAAACAAACAGCCAATAGAATGGGGTTCAGGGTTTCTATTACAGGCAATATGGAGAGATATGTAGGAAATCCTGGGACACCTGTACAAAACAATCCCATTGGCTTTGTCTATCTTCTTTATTATTACAATTCTAACCTTCTAACCCTTGCTCTACTCCCATTGCCAAACATGCAAACTACTGATTGCTCAGTTCCCAAGTGAAAGTAACTCCATGCTACTTTTCTTTTTGGGGCAGGATTTACTTCATTCTGTTCCCTCACTAAGGTGAGAAGAGCTCAGATACCCCCAGATTAACAGCCTATGCCTTGAGAGAGTTTTCCAGAATTCCTGTTTAGAAACAATATATATCATAGATGATTAGTTGACCTTTACCTTACAGTCCATCCTGAGGATGTGTTTTGCAATAGTCCTTGGATCATTATTAGTGAACAGTTCTTTGGCCCGTCTCAGCAGAGAGGTTTCAAGTGGTTTGTTCTCTGCAGTCAGGAGAACGGATTGAAAGTCATTTGGGCAAAAAGATGAAACCGTTTCATAAACTGGCCTAATAAACTCATCATCTTCTACGTTCCCACAAAAATCTGTTGCTGAGCACTGGGAAATACTGTCATCCAATGCAGGGAAGCTCAGTTCAGAGTTGCTGAAAGATAATGTCTCTATTTCATCTGTCTTTTGATCTTCTATATAGCTGTTGTGAGACGAGTGGGAGTCAGACCAAGCACAGTCCTCTGGGGGAGTAGGGTGAAACTCACAATAGTTTGCCTCTGAACTCTGCCACACCAATGGAGACTGTGATTGCTTTATGGAAGGTGCTTTGGTGGGTTTTGGAGGAGGCCTAGGGCACAGCTGACTGTCTGATCCTCTTAGAGCGTCAACAGGATGAACCTCGTGGTTGAACCTCCTGATTTCTATAGGGCTAAGGGTTGGTTCACTCCCAGTCCTGAAGACATGGGGTTTGGGAGATGTTTTCATATCCATTCCTTGTGATAAACATGGTTGCCGAGAACCTGCAAGCAATTATCATATTGAAACAACTGAACAACATATTGAAAAGGTCCTTAAACATATTAAACTGAACTCTGGCTTCCAAACCAAAATCTGATAAAGAGGCCCAGATAACACAGACACCCCTAATATAGCCATCACAGTTACCAGTTTCTTGAAAAAGTATAAATAAATGCCATTTTCTATGCAGTTGTGGCGTTTAAAGCTCCGCCATGTGTAAATATGCATAAACTGCACTACCACTGAAACTAATGGAAAACGCACTATGGCAATTCACACAGGGCACTTGCAAGCCGACGGCATTTCGTTTTTAAAAACGCCACATCTGGCCTTGCCCTTAGGACAGCTGGCTGCTGATACAATGTAACAGTAGTCAGCCAGCTCAGCAAAGACCGGTTTTGACCCCGGACAGCCTGGTATTTTGAAGGGCTGCCCAGTTTTCCAAATAAGGAAAATCAGGCAGGATCCACTTGATTTAAATGGTGATTGGCCAATTGCCGCATCATAGCCCCACCCCTGACAAACACACACATCTATGTCTTGACCCTGCCCACTGACATCACAGCCCCACCCCATGTTCTGACTCAGAAACCATTAAAAATCATGAAAAGTCTGTGTATTTTTTAAATCATGTATATTGCAAAGTTGCTTGAAATTATGTTTACTTTTCAAAAAGCTTAAGTTGTGTTTTTGTGTGGAGTTCCCCTTTAATTTATTTAAACAGACACAGTGTAAAGAGAATTTGAGGAGTATTTCTCCACTGCTTTTATACAGCTTCATAAATATGCCACTGTACCTGAACAATTCTGTACATTGCACCCATATCTATGAGTGAAATTGCAAACATATTTACCTAAAGGCAAGTAGCTTTCCGACTGATGAGCTTTCAGAGGTCGGCGTTTTTCCCGCATATTATCCAGGCATGCTGGTTGGCTCCCACTTTTTTCTTTATTTCTGTAGAAAACATCAATATTCTTATTAGTTATTTATATAATGCTTACAAATTTACACCACTCTAATGTCCCCATCACATTATTACGCAGTAGGGCCAGTTTTATAAAGGAGCTAATTAACATGCCTGTATGATTTTGGGGGCATTTCTATACAGCAGACCCTGTGGTCCGGGCCACTCCGCAACGTCTGCTTCCTGTGTAGTTGCACCAATGCATCCCATACCTGCAAATGAATATGTGCGAGACAATCTTCAGTGGACTTTGCATCGTGCCATAAAGAATTCTGCTTTATATCGCCACTTATTTGTATTTTTATCTACATACATTTCTGTAAGTTGATTATCGGCTTTGCTTTTGTCTTACACATTTAGTATTATATGCTGTTCTATGATCCACTATGATGTCTTGTTGATTAGGATATTCGTCTCATGGGATGTGAGGTGCTTGTACTATTAAAGAAATTCGGGAGCTTGGTTAGGGACTATCATCATTCCTTCTCTTTTAGCCGTTTTGCATCACCTTTAAATGAACTTTTAGAATGATACAGAGAGTGATATTCTGAGACAATTTGTGATTGGTTTTCATTCTTTATTACTTGTGGTTTCTGACTTATTTAGCTTTATATTCAGCAGCCCTTCAGTTTGCAGTTTAAGCAATCTGATTGCTAGGCTCCAAATTACCCTAGCAACCATGCATTGCTTTGAATAAGAGACTGGAATATGAAGATGAGAGGCCTGAATAGAAAGAGGAGTAATAAAAAGTAACAATAACAATACATTTGTAGTCTTACAGAGCATTTGTTTTTTGGTTGGGTTTTTTAGATTCAAAATCTATAAAAAAAATGAAGGCTCACTTACAGTGTGCAGTACAAATCCTTATCATATATGTATGGTATGGGATCTACTATTTGTAAAACCTGTTCTAATTCCAAATTACAGGCAGGCCATCTCCCACTGTAAATAATTAATTCACATTTTTGAAAATAATTTCCCTTTTCTCTGTAAAAATAAAACAGAACCTTTCAATTTAATTTCTACTACTAGAAAAGTATCTCCTGTAGAAGGTGCCATATTTAGAACATTTAGGGACTGTGAGCTGTAAAGAAACATAATACCAAACTATTTTGTGTTTAGAAAGCAATAGAACTATTTATCACTGAGCAATCCCAAGACAGAGAGGCTCGGTTTATCAAGTAATAACTCTTGAACAAGCAATAACTTCAACATTGTGCCTGATAATTTACCCACTGGACTGCTCCTCGGATTAAAGTTTGTAGATGAGGTTACTCCAAATAAGCAATTATGGCCACCATAATCAGGGCTGGAATTTGCAACAGAGGAAAGTGCCTTGGGGTGATTGCAATATTGGGGAAGCAATTGGTGAAGGGGATGCCAATTAGGGGCAAGCGGGTGGTGGACCAGAGCAAGAGGTATTGCCTTGGTCAGCAATTTATGAAAATTTATTACCAACCTTAGGAGGTTGCCCCTGACAAGGCTCTGTTCCTGGGAGATCCCTTGTCCAAAGTTAAGGCTCAGACGTTTAGTGGGTTCTGATTTCACTTCCATGATGCCCAGGTCCAGCCGTCTGACAGGAGAGGTACCATACTTCTCCTCAATGCACCGAAGAGGCACTGTCCTGTTAATGGGCTGGAAAATGATGGCTCCGCTCTGCTGGGACACGGCCTTGCGATTACCAACATAGAATCTAACCAAGGCAGGGATGCTGTCGAAGCTTTCATGTTCCAGCTGGTACTGAATCCGGCAATAGGCTTCATTCAGCCTGATAACTACTTTATTTATTTTGAAATGTTGGGAGAGATTTTTCCACTGACAGGTCAGCACAAAGTTTCCAGGACTTGACAGTGAATCCCTTATAAGAAAATCCCCATCTCGTTTCACCAAGCTTTCAGATACCTGAACAATGGAGAACATAAATATTAAATGAGGCTTGTGTCCCTGTCTCCAGCACTGGCCACATCAGTTAGTGAGCTCAAAACCCTTTGCTCCTACAGGTAATTCAACAAACTTTAGTCATACTTTGCAGTACAAAATACTGGCCATTCTCGGAAACTGGAACAATGGAAACTTTGGGGGGAAAAAACGATGACTCAAAGGTAGCGTATAGCTGTAGTACTAGTAGAGTTTGTAAAGGGTAAAAAACTGTTAAATGGAAAACATACCCTAGGGGAGGTTAGCTGTGATAAATTGAATATGCTAGCAGTATAAAACATAAAGCAATGCCTCATTTTTCAGAAGAGAGAATGTAGCTGAAACATGGTAACCCAATATCACTCTCATTCCAAAAAGACAATCAAATGTTTTCCTATGAAAAACTGGCTTTTAAAAGAATAAGGTGAATTAATGCTGCCTCATACTGTGCCCCAACTGAATTCCTATGCTGCAGTCTCTTACCTTTACTACATAAGGAATGCGCGTGCGAGTATAGCAGTTATGAAAAGAGCTTACTGTAACAGATACTTCTAATCTACTCCTCTTTAGCAATGCATACACTGCTCTCTCAGTTTACCACCCCCATTATAGTCACAACCTATCTGATTATATTATTATATTCACACATATATTAAATTATATATTCAGTTGTATGAGCCTTCCACTTTGGACCACTACTCTTTAAAATGACAGCTTATAAATACATAATGTAATATATACATATTTCTATTTATTGAACTCATGTTGAAAATGGTGATTTACTGCTTCTTTAAAGGAATTGTTCAGTGTGAAAATAAAAACTGTGTAAATAGACAGGCTGTGCAAAATAAAAAATGTTTCTAATATAGTTAGTTAGCCAAAAATGTAATGTATAAAGGCTGGAGTGACTAGATGTATAACTTGTCAGTCAGAACCCAACTTCCTGCTTTTCAGCTCTCTTGGTTTAGACTGACTGGTTACCCTGGCTACCAGCCAGTAACCAATCAGAGACTTGAGGGGGGGCCACATGGGTCATTTCTGTTGCTTTTGAATCTGAGCTGAATGCTGAGGATCAATTACAAACTCACTGAACAGAAATGTACCATGTGGCCCCCCTTCAAGTCGCTGACTAGCTCAGAGTTATAGAGCTGAAAAGCAGGAAGTTGGATTCTGGCTGTTTTATTAGACATCTGTTCACGCCAGCCTTTATATATTACATTTTTGGCTAACTAACTATATTAGAAACATTTTTTATTTTGCACAGCCTATCTATTTACACAGTTTTTATTTTCACACTGAACTATTCCTTTAAGCTTAATAGCTACTATATCTCCTGCTGCTTGTACAGTACATTTACTGTAATGTCGCTGAGGGCAAGACAACAGTGTATCCTCTAATCCCACTGTAAGAGCCAATAACTACATTGTAACTACATGGCAGCATTGCTTAAAAGTAGCAGTAACCAAAACACATTTTCCTTATGTTACAACTTAGCGAAGGATATTTAGGACCCCCTGTAACCTACAGTACTAAACTTTGCTTTCCAGCTCCCCAGCTTGCAGAATTCCAGCACACATTATAATGTGGTTTAGTATTAACTTACCTGCCCCAGGCACCCATGGACTCAGTGTGTCTGAATAACAATGCGTGCAGTGCTGTGTATAGTTTGGTGCATTATATAAGGAAAGACAATTAACCCTATGTGATGAGTAGTAGCATATTTTGATATGTAATGGAAAGTACATTATAGGAATTACATTCCCAAGTCAGGCAGAGTCCAAGCCAATGCAAGTGTGGGAAACATAGTAGCAGATTTGCTGAACTTTCACAGATCATAAAAGCTCAGTGGCACTTTTCATGAGCAGGGTCGGCCCCTGCTGAGGAAAGGGCTATTCCATGTAAATGCTCCTTTTTATTTATGGTTTTATGTGCAGGGGGAGTATAGAAAATAAAATCTAAAATGAAACCCGAGCTTTGCAGCCTTCTCTGACACTTTCCATGGAACAGGGAATTGCTGGCCACTAATGTGTTATTAGTAAGAACTCCCCCACCCAATTGCTTGATTTCCCTGGTAACATTACATGGCTGCCAGAACATTCAGCAAGTAAATGGAAACCAAAGAGATATGAGTTGGCACCGGAGAAAGGACTCCAGTTGCCATGTTATCTATACATGAACATGGGTAAGAGTGTGTGTGTGTGTGTGTCTAATTTGTCAGATTTCCCCTGCACTTATAGTCTAAGTTCTTCACTTTTATCAGAGACTGGGGCGAGTTGAAGAACAGTAAGCTGACCACACTGCTGCCTTCCCATGAGTACTGGCAAGAAAGAAAGGAACACTGTGCTTTACAGCTATTGTCTGGACTAAAATAAACCAGACAAATAGCTTTTTAGCAAGAGTTTGGTATTTAGTGTGCGGGGCTTAGACCTTCCTGCTTTAATTTCTCATTCACAGAAAGGTGAGCTGAGCAAATAGCACACATGAATAGCTCTGCTGACTTCATTCAGGAGTAGATCATACACCTGGACTCACCCACTGAATCTATATGCGCAGCTCAGCCAGGGAAAGGTCATTGGGATGGACTCTTACATAAAGTACCCACAGCTTCAATCAATTTAGTGCAGTAACTACTGCAGGTCTCTATGAAAATAAATCACATAAACCAGCCCACATTCAATACACTGTTTCCTATATAAGCCCTTTCACACATTTTTCTAATAGTACAGGTATGGGACCTGTTATCCAGAATGCTCAGGACCTGGGTTTTCCAGATAAGGCATCTTCCGTAATTTGGATCTTCATACCTTAAGTTGACTAGAAAATCATGTAAAAACATTCAATAAATCCAATAGGCTGGTTTTGCTTCCAATAAGGATTAATTATATCTTAGTTTGGATCAAGTACAAGGTGCGGTTAATTATTAAAGAGAAAAAGGAAATAATTTTTAAAAATTTGGATAAAACGTACTCTATGGGAGACGGCCTTCCTGTAATTTGGAGCTTTCTGGATAACACATCCCATACCTGTACCACTGACAATCCTGAGGAGAGGCAAAATATTGGCTGTATCAAACACCTTTTGCATCATTTATGTGAAGGTGAAACTCAGTCAATCGTGGGGCTTATTGCTGTGCTGGATGCAGCCAGAATTATAGGGATTACCTACTGTTTACTCCTAGATTGAAACACTGCCATTTCAGTACTAAAGTCCATCTTTCTGGCTTGTATGAAGTTATGTGCTCACACACAAATCAAGGGCAAACTTGCTAGTTTACATCAGCCAATGAATGGACAGAACTGCCAATTTTACTGCTACTCCTCTACCGGTTACAGTTAGAACCAACATTACTTCCTGTCAGGTGATCAGATACAGTGACACACAGAGCATAAGAAAATGGTGGCTGACTAATTAGGATATAAATTCTAAGTTGGTTAGGTTTTCTTTCAGAACATTTAGTTCTACTTTAATTCTGTTTCTGAGCCTACCATAGGAATAAAGGAGGAGATGGGTATTATATATTTATGTGATACCTCATGCTTTTAACTCCTATATCCCACAAAAAATAGAGGCAGCTTTTTGTTCAGCTTGTTAACCAGGGCCCTGCAGGCTACTCTGGCTTAGAAGAAGCTTTCCATCAACTGCTGAACCCCAACACAGCTGATTTAGCCAACTGCCACTGGCTTGCTGAGAGTGCTGGGAGTTTCTAGCATGCTTTTTGACTAGAAGGCATAAGTTGTGTGCAGTGTAAGATTTACAATTTCAGAGGGAGCAAAAGAAACTGACCTGCCGTGGAATCCTCCCATGATACCAAGCATGGCTCCTTAAATCTTCACTGTTCAGCTTTAACTCTTCCTCTAACTCCTTCTTCAGCTTGTCTGGGGTTCCACCATCCATAATATAGCGATCCTTGGAAAACTGCAAAACAAATTAATGAGGCATAGCACCAGTGAGATTTACGCGTGCTACTGTATCACCTAGCTTCTGACACAGCACCCACAACAAGAACTTTCGTTTTGTCTTCTGTCACCTACTGTCACTTGCCGCCGAGATGTGGGTGTAGCATTTCATAAGCCGGCCTGCCTCTGTGATCAAAGGCCGTCACGCAGGTTGGAACCGAGCTCGGTTGCACCTGCAGTCTCATGCAGCACTCTTAAATCTACAAAATGCTCTTTGCACCAACTTTATGAGTCATTACTTCATTACTTTAAGCCAGTGCTTTAACTATTCAATGACCAGCTATCTTGCTTCTAGATTATCTAGGAGAGAATGCGTAAAAGGATACTGAACTGCCTTAATCCTGAAGTTCAGCGCTAATTGAAATGAGCCAACGTTCTGGGTTTAGTATATAATCCTGTATATGGAGTAACACTCTACTGCACTTGCAGCACAACCAAATTGTATGAGAGAGAAAGTTAAGGTTTGTGTTCAAAGTTATATTGTCACATAAACCTGATGAATTTAACCAATTATATAGCAGTGAAGGCTACAAAGCGTATAAACTGTACTCTTGCTTTCACAGAGGGAGAAATAGCATTGGGGTTATGCAGCCAAGTTTAATAACCAATAAACAGTTTGACATACTGGTTTAGAAATGTGTGAATGAAGAAAGCAACCATCTAACTGGTTGCAAGACCTGGGTACAACTGACTTTGTTACCACACTGGGAGGATGATGAGTCAGAGGTGTAGAAAGGGTCAAAGTTGCTGACCCTTTAAGTACTCTGGGGCAAAGTCATTTTATGACGGCACTTCCCCCACCCCTTCTGGCTACACAAGGGCCCTCTGAACTCACTGTGCTGTGGATCGGAGGTCTCTGCTGTAAATATGTGTAGATTTATTTGGCATTAATGACACACTGGTGTATAGTTGGGGAATGTACAGTTTGGTGTGCATCTGGACTGCCCAAAAGAACCTTTCCTCCGCCCCATTTAGGAAGCAAGCTTGGTTCTGGCAAATAATAAGATGTGAATGGCATATCAGGGTGCAACAGAAACTCACTTGGCCTTCAGTGCTTTGCAGCACCCTCTAAATATACATTTTCAGGCTCCCAGGAAAACTGCACCCTATGTTTTTTTCATAACTGTCTGATTTGCATTTCCCAGGAAATCTGTAAATTATGGCATTCTAGGGCTGTATTTACTTCTGGTGCCACCTCAATCACTGGACCTTACAACAGCCCCCAACATATGGAAACGTCTGCAAAAATGTCACATCCACAAAATGTCACATACTCTGCA
Organism: Xenopus petersii; assembly: GCA_038501925.1. NCBI lineage: Eukaryota > Metazoa > Chordata > Amphibia > Anura > Pipidae > Xenopus > Xenopus petersii. Next base: position 103,088,866 of record CM076678.1, on the reverse strand, counting down.
CTGGGCCCTGTAAGCGTCACATCCCCCCCCCAGCAGTTAGTCTCCTGCGGAGGCTAATAGGAATTTTTCAACATTTAAATAAAAAAAAAATATTTTTAATAATATAAGCACCCAAGGGCTGCCCCCTAAAAGCTGCCTCCCTATGTACAATGTCCCTTTAAGTGCATTACATCATAGCTTTGTTTAAGCAAACTAGGGAAGCAATATAAGTGCAGCACACCCAGCTCTATCTTGCTATGGAAGCTCAGCACCTGCTAAAGAGACAGCTCTCTAAAGACATATCCATGGTAATTGGACAGTAGCCCACTGTTATACAGTAGCCTATTTAGCCATGCTGATAAGTAAAAGGTCAGTGACTGAATCAAGACAAGCATCCCCTAGTACCTTTTAGGACAGAGCTCTCCAACCAGAGGTTGTGCACCAAAAGATTTTTTTTTTCCTAACATTTAATGAAATGTTCCTTTCTCTGGTGTTTGAGTCTAGCAGCCCAATAATCCAAGTGCACACTCTGAACTATAACAATTTGCTGCATTAATAATATTATTTTATAATAATTCTCAACAATATCAATTAGAACAGCTGCCTTTCATGATGGTCATGGATTATATTCTGCAGGGCCAAAGATCAGAAATGTATCAACTATTGTAGCAAATAAGGCCAGTGATCCCCCTTCCCCCTCACAGATCTGCTGTTGGAAGAGAAATGTCAAAATAAAACGTAAAAGAGAAACGGTTAAAAATTTAATTAAGAAAAAAAAAGTACATCAGGAACAACTTTTTAAATTGCTTTCTATCTAAAAATAACTGCAGTGAAAAAAAGCATTTGAACTAAACAACCCTTTCAGAATAACCGGGAGCACCCACTGTCAGTTGAGACAAGGTAAAATCATCTATTCACTAACATTTAACAGTGACCTCTGGTGGATAAATAATCAGCAATAGGATCAGTTGCTACGACCTCAAGGCACATAGCGCCGCTGTACTGAGTGCTTCTGAGGAGGTATTCCTCATAAAGCAACAGCTCCATATTTTGACTAAAGTCATTATGTATATTTTTAGAGAAGAGTTTAGATTTATTTTTGAAAATATGTAATGTCTAGTAAAGCTAAAATGTTAACTTTTTTTTTTTGTATAATCTTACATAGTCCTCAAATCACAGCCCTGTCATGCTCAATGATCCCCGTTGTTTTTGTAATAATCATTCAATTACAAGAGTACAGGATCCTCAATGTGAAACCTATTGTGTGCAGCACAGCAGGACAGAAAGTTCATAGAACACACAGGGCTATTGCTGTGCAATATGATCAATGCACTGCAGGCAGAACAAACATGTGCAATCTACACATATAAGTGGGCAAATTGTAATAAACTGACAGTTGGCCTGAGGGCTGAAAAACTGGATATTATCAGAAGCTGGGAAGTGCGCCTCCGGCATTTTCCTTCTGGCCAATGACCTCCCACATGAGTGACAGGGATTTTAATTCTCAAGAGAATAATTTCAGTCTTTCTCTGTACATAATTGATTGAGATAAGAAATGGAGATTGTGAAACCAAGGCAGACTAGCATATAATAAACTTTGTTTATGCACGTTTTCAATGTTTTGAAAACTTTAATGGTCCAGTAGTTAGTCCATTGAAGTGTAGTGCAATTTCAAAAAGAACTTCGTATATGTCTGGCTATGGGCACACAGACTGAAGGCTTCAGCTGCTCTTGGTTAGTGTATTTTTGCAGGCTGAGAGAAGCAGATTTGCTCCCTGAACCTGTTCCATTAATCTTAATCCGATCATTTTGCGCAGCAGAGGTCAGCACAAATACGCAATAAGAGACATTTCAGGCTAACCTCTGCTTCGCTCTGCTGTGTATCACAGGCTGATTTGATTCAAACCAATGGAGCAGGGACAGCGAGCAAATCTGCTTCTCTCCGCCTTCAAAAATACACAGGCTGAGAAAAGCTGTAGTCTTCGGACTGCGTGCCCATAGTCTTTCTCGGCATATGAAATACTCTGTGGTAATAAAAATTAAAATCCCCTTTTTACCGTTTTATAAATGCCCCCTAAATAAAATATAGAAACCTTGTAATTCTTCTTCTGGCCGAAATAAAGGTGGCATCCTGCTAGGCCCAGTAACTAAAAGTATCATATATACTGAAAAGGACTGGAGATCCTTCCATTGTGAATAAATGTTGTTTTTATTGAAGCACTACACGTTTCAGATCACACGGGTCCTTCTTCTGGTGCAAGCTACATTTATTCACACTGGAATGCTCTCCAGTCCTTTTCATTATATATACATATATAATACTGCTGTGGAGATGGCTACTCTACTAAACTGTTGAAGAGCCTGACTATGTATCTGACTATACATACCAGACTATATGTTTTTAGTCAGGTATACATCTTTATAAATCTTTTGGAGGATCAGTTGGGGAAGTAATCGATTATCCTGTAAAAGAAATGCTTTTATTCTTTGAATACCTACATTATGTGCAACATGATGACACACAGGATCTGAGGCTTTGGGATAATATGTGTCATTCTCTTTGCATAACCTAATTTTCCCCAAAGCCCACAGGATCACTGCTATAGTAGCTGAAAGGTCTCCAGCTTCCTGTTGAGCTGTAAATTGATGCCCAGCAGAGATTTGGGGCCGTCTAACCATGAGTGGATACCAGGCTGTCCCCGGAGGCCGGATGTCATTAATGGAACGTGTAATTTCTGTTAAACCTGAAGATGGTTACTTCATGCAGCATATAATGTGATTAGCAGGATACTTTCTCTCCCAGAGCTAGTCCACAGATTAATCATTAAAGAGATCATGTTCCTATCACTCAGCATCTCATGACAGAAGGGACCTTTTTTAGTCATGCAACAAATATGTATTTTAGCCTTTGTTTACTGAAAGCCATGTTTAATTGCACCTAGAAGCAATTTATTCACAGTCTTGGTCAAGGTCAAAAACAGTAGAAAAGTCTGAATCAGCACTTGCCAAAGCCATACAATTGCGCTATAGTACAGAATCTATAAATAATTTTTCGCAAAATTATTTGCTTTGTTTAGCACCAACATCTGACAAAATGTCCACGTACAACACAACTACAGATTGCAAATTCTGGCCTTACAGACTTGGCAGATCAGCCCATGTACCTCCCATGTATGTGACCAAAATGATGCCTGTGGATATCATAACAAGAAATTCCAGGTGGGAGACTGAACACACTATAGCTTTTACGGGATGTTCTCCACTCCAGGTGTCCAGAGGGATGCCACTGCCTGGTCTACTCTACTTATGCCATTGCACTGAAGTCAGTGGGATAAGGCAAGAGCAAAAGTGTATTTCTTTCTCAGAATCTGGGTGCCTACTGACCCAACGGGACCAGTACTCAATGTGTTTTCTCCCAGTGGGTCAGTCTGGTGACCCTGCATTAATAAATTAATACAAATGAAGAGTAACTGCAAATTGCTGCACAATCTCTGTTTAAAAATGACTGTTGGTGTAAATTAAAGCAACCATGTAAATGTCTCTTAGCTCGAACTTCTACATTCAATGATTTTCACCTTTTACAAAAACCCATGAGATTTTCCAGAAAAAAATTGTCAGTAAGATTTAACAGATATAGAGTAGTTCAGTATCTTCCTTGGTTCAAGCAACCAAACTTTTGGTTTAGGATGATTCTAAAAGAAAATTAATAACACAGGGCTGCTTCATTGGTCAGTGTTATTTATGAATATTAAATCTGCATGAGAACACCTGTTTACTGTGCTATATTTGTAGCTATACCAGGGAGGTACAACTCATGACTGGAAGTGCAATATAATTTGCCAGATTCCATTTAATATTTTTTTTCTGAACATTACATCCTTAGCATTGGTATCTCCAAAAATCACAAGTTCCCAAAACCACAGGACTGCCCCACCCCCCTGTGGTGAAATAATCAGAAGGCTGAAACTATTACAATTAAGACAGCGGCTTATTTGCAGTTGGAATGAGAGCAGGGTAATGGTTTGTTTTCTCTAGCACGGATATGATAACGGTTTGTTTTCTTCAGCACGGATATTATCCAATATTGGCTACATATAATGAAATATACTGCCATAAATGCAGGCAAACACCGTTACCATCTTTTACTGCAAAGTTATTGAACGGTGCCAAGGTCTCTGGAATGTGTAAAGTAGCGTGGATAGTGAAGGCCCTCAGCGAGAACATGGCTAGTATCTGGCTCACATGGGGTGACAGAACGTTGGCTGCAGTTATGATTCCTACTAGTTTGGTAACTAGATCTCTGCATTCATTCATGCCAGCTCATCATATTTAGATCATACTGGAGATTATTCAGATATTAAGCACAGATGACCTACCCCAAAGAAACACGTGCATGCGACTTCTATACTTAGTTACCCTGCAGTTCTAGTGCAGCCAAATAATCAAGCCTTCGGTACAGCGGTGCTGATGTGTGCCAGAGTGCTGGGTCATGGCCCTGTCTCACTCCCAAGTTATTTCAGCTCACTATCCTACTACTGTACCATAGCCAAGAGGCAACATGCCGCTCTTCAGTGCATACATCTTAATGACCTGTACTGGGATGGAAATATACTTTTTTCCTCACAAGAATAGATTACATAGTTACATAGTTACATAGTTAAATTGGGTTGAAAAAAGACAAAGTCCATCAAGTTCAACCCCTCCAAATGAAAACCCAGCATCCATACATACACCCCTCTACTTTTAATTAAATTCTATATACCCATACTAACTATAGAGCTTAGTATCACAATAGCCTTTGATATTATGTCTGTCCAAAAAATCATCCAAGCCATTCTTAAAGGCATTAACTGAATCAGCCATCACAACATCACCCGGCAGTGCATTCCACAACCTCACTGTCCTGACTGTGAAGAACCCCCTACGTTGCTTCAAATGAAAGTTCTTTTCTTCTAGTCTAAACGGGTGGCCTCTGGTACGGTTAATTCTGTGCAGTTTTAGGTTACAATAATAAGTTGGACAGAGCTATATTAAGTACCTGGATGATTATCCAATAGATCAAATGTTGGAAGGTAGGATAAATATATAAAGATGAGGTTATACAAAGCAGTCTGTTTAGTCCTAAGGCAAAGGGCCATATTTGTTCTCCAGCCCTGACTTCAGATATAGCTTTGTATATAGTTACATATAAATACTGTTTGAGGTTAATCTTCCTTTGCCAGGATTAATAAGTCAACTTGGTTACGGTATTCACGGCTCTTTGATTACCTCTATAATGATCATACATATTCTTTTAGCTGTGGGTCACTTCCCCTTTAATTTGAGTGGCAAGCATTTGTGTCGGACTGTTTGGGTGGCCAGTAGAAAATGCAGCAGGGTGCATCTGGGACTGGGAGCTGTAACTGTGGGTACCCTGCAACTTTCAGTGTGTTTCTGTGTTACTCCGATAAGAAGCAGGGATCAAATCATAGACAATGTAATTGTAACAAAAAGTCTTAAATTTACTAATTGATGTTTCACAGAATCTGTGTAATGCAACGGCTAGAACTTTAGCTATAAAGCATTGTAGGAAAAGCATGGTGTGGCTTCTTCTGCTTTCCAAGGAAACGGTGCGGGGAACAACCATGTGAATAACATAAATAAAGCACAAACATGTTCTCTCTGTCCAATTTGCTAGCTGTGGAAGATCTCGCTTTACGTTATTTATAATGGGGCCTCCATCCAGTGTTAAAAAAAAAAAACTTCTCTAAGTACTGTGAACAAAACCTCTAGTGCAAAACATTATTGTCCCTAAAAAAGGGATAAGTTATGTAATAGGTTATCTAGTAAGACAGTTCACAAGTACAATAACCTGTACAACAACCACTGGTGAAATGCTGACAGCTCTTGGCCTTCTAAAGCATGTTGATACTGTAGTATGAAGAAACCCAGCAGGTCACTATTCATGATCCAGTCCTGCATTCTTACAAGGCAGACAACACTGCTAACTTTTCATCTTCATTTTTCCAGGCACTGAACTCTTGAAAGGTCAAGTGCAAATGACATGGGAAAATGCATCAATGGTATGCTCATACTGATGAAGGGAACACATTATATCCTTCAAATATGCAAATCTGTGTTGTATTATATTCAGTAGACAAGATCCTCATAAGTCATTACAAACTACTGTACCATACAATGTCTTGTAGCGCATTAAAAGGAATAGTCACTGCAAAGCCCTGCTATTTTTGGCTTTCTTGAACCTTATGGGTAAATGTTTACCTTTAAGAATAAATTACCATATATTTGTGAGATTGATAGTGACAAAGTGATGATGGCATTTAAATAGCAATGTTCCTATTAATTGTGTTTAGTGCAGTAATATGGATATGGTTTTACGTTATCTTGGTTGGTCATGTACACCAGTCACAGTCCTATTGGTCACAAGCCTGTGTTCTCATGCTTGTTTGAAAACAGGGTTGCTGTTATATCATTGTCCATGTCAAAGTTAAGGGCCAAATTATGTGACACTGATTGGAAAGTTTTAAGTAACATTGAGACACAATGCTTATGTGATGGATCTCTGACTTGACCATATAGTAGCTGCATGTTCTTTACTGGAAGTTGCCCCGTTCATATAGAATACAACACTGTCCTACAATATGCGCTAAACTGTTTAGTTGGTAGGAGATTAGGACTCTCCTGTATCAATGGTCCTTGGGGGTGATTTTGACTAAAAAAGAAACACATGCTTATCTGCAATATGGACATGTTCCTTATCATGGATATAAAGGTATCTGTATCACTTTAATACAGGCATTTTTAAAATAAGATGTAAGATTAGCCTCCCTCCTGTTTGTATGTATGTATGTATGTATGTATGTATGTATGTATGTATGTGTGTGTGTGTATGTATGTATGTATGTATGTATGTATGTATGTATGTATGTGTGTGTGTGTGTATATGTATGTATGTGTGTGTGTGTATATGTGTGTATGTATGTATGTATGTATGTATGTGTGTGTGTGTGTGTATATGTGTGTATGTATGTATGTATGTGTGTGTATATTTGTGTATGTATGTATGTATGTATGTATGTATGTATGTGTGTGTGTATATGTGTGTATGTGTGTGTATGTATGTATGTATGTATGTGTGTGTATATTTGTGTATGTATGTATGTATGTATGTATGTATGTATGTGTGTGTATATTTGTGTATGTATGTATGTATGTATGTATGTATGTGTGTGTGTGTATATGTGTGTATGTATGTATGTGTGTGTGTGTGTGTATATGTGTGTATGTATGTATGTATGTGTGTGTATATTTGTGTATGTATGTATGTATGTATGTATGTATGTATGTGTGTGTGTATATGTGTGTATGTGTGTGTATGTATGTATGTATGTATGTGTGTGTGTGTATATGTGTGTATGTATGTATGTATGTGTGTGTGTATATATGTGTGTATGTATGTATGTATGTGTGTATGTACGTATGTGTGTATGTACGTATGTACGTATGTACGTGTATGTATATGTGTGTGTGTGTATGTATATGTGTGTGTGCGTATGTATATGTGTGTGTGTGTATGTGTGTGTATGTATATGTATGTGTGTATGTGTGTGTGTGTGTGTATGTATATGTGTGTGTGTGTGTGTGTGTGTATGTATATGTGTGTGTGTGTGTATGTATATGTGTGTGTGTGTATGTATATGTGTGTGTGTGTGTGTGTGTGTATGTATATGTGTGTGTGTGTGTATGTATATGTGTGTGTGTGTGTGTGTGTATGTATGTGTATGTATGCGTGTGTGTATATGTGTATGTATGCGTGTGTGTGTATATGTGTATGTATGCGTGTGTGTGTGTAAAAGTGTATGTATGTGTGTGTGTGTGTGTGTGTGTGTGTGTGTATGTGTATGTATGTGTGTGTGTGTGTGTGTGTGTGTGTATGCGTGTGTGTGTGTATGTGTATGTATGCGTGTGTGTGTATATGTGTATGTATGCGTGTGTGAAAGCTAATGGTAGGGGAGGACTAAGCCCTATGATGAAAACCAATGCCCAGGTCGGGAGACCTTATTTTTCAGGTAATGCTCCTATGCCGGGAGGCTTTAGCATTTGAAATTATGACCAGAGGTAAATAGTTAGGGACCGCCATATGGGTTTTACCTTGACGTGGTATGGTGGCTTATCAATCTTATGATCATAATTTTGTAACTAAAAAAACCCCTGTCTTTGTAAATACATGCATCTGCATAGATTACTGATATGATAGGGGACAAAGGAATGTGCATTGATCAATTTTTCTTTTTTTTCTATGTCTGTAGTTAATTTGGCCAGATCAGTAGCACTTCCAATGTATTTTAGTACATTTTTATGAAGCCATGGAGTGCTCTCACAATTTTTCCTTTTTGTACTTTGTATTGTAGCAGATTTATTCTGTTTGGAAGTTTAGCAGCTAAGCTGCAGGCCAGGCTTCCATGTGGTTGTAGCACCCCCACACCTGTCTCTTTAAATGGTGGAACAATTCCTTTGGAAATGGGTGTTGGTCTGGGCAGTTTCTCTCTCTCAAAAGCTGCAAGCGGGGGAGGTTATCTCTCCCCTTTGAAAGCTAATGGTAGGGGAGGACTAAGCCCTATGATGAAAACCAATGCCCAGGTCGGGAGACCTTATTTTTCAGGTAATGCTCCTATGCCGGGAGGCTTTAGCATTTGAAATTATGACCAGAGGTAAATAGTTAGGGACCGCCATATGGGTTTTACCTTGACGTGGTATGGTGGCTTATCAATCTTATGATCATAATTTTGTAACTAAAAAAACCCCTGTCTTTGTAAATACATGCATCTGCATAGATTACTGATATGATAGGGGACAAAGGAATGTGCATTGATCAATTTTTCTTTTTTTTCTATGTCTGTAGTTAATTTGGCCAGATCAGTAGCACTTCCAATGTATTTTAGTACATTTTTATGAAGCCATGGAGTGCTCTCACAATTTTTCCTTTTTGTACTTTGTATTGTAGCAGATTTATTCTGTTTGGAAGTTTAGCAGCTAAGCTGCAGGCCAGGCTTCCATGTGGTTGTAGCACCCCCACACCTGTCTCTTTAAATGGTGGAACAATTCCTTTGGAAATGGGTGTTGGTCTGGGCAGTTTCTCTCTCTCAAAAGCTGCAAGCGGGGGAGGTTATCTCTCCCCTTTGAAAGCTAATGGTAGGGGAGGACTAAGCCCTATGATGAAAACCAATGCCCAGGTCGGGAGACCTTATTTTTCAGGTAATGCTCCTATGCCGGGAGGCTTTAGCATTTGAAATTATGACCAGAGGTAAATAGTTAGGGACCGCCATATGGGTTTTACCTTGACGTGGTATGGTGGCTTATCAATCTTATGATCATAATTTTGTAACTAAAAAAACCCCTGTCTTTGTAAATACATGCATCTGCATAGATTACTGATATGATAGGGGACAAAGGAATGTGCATTGATCAATTTTTCTTTTTTTTCTATGTCTGTAGTTAATTTGGCCAGATCAGTAGCACTTCCAATGTATTTTAGTACATTTTTATGAAGCCATGGAGTGCTCTCACAATTTTTCCTTTTTGTACTTTGTATATGTGCATGTATGCGTGTGTGTGTGTGTATGTGTATGTATGCGTGCGTGCGTGTGTGTGTGTATGTGTATGTGTGTGTGTGTGTGTGTGTGTGTGTGTGTGTGTGTTGCAGTCAATCACATGCTATTATTGTTGGCAGAGGAAGCCTGCCTTACAAGGGTCCTGTATTTTGACGTTTGACACAGAGATAATTTTTCATTAGGAATGAAGTTGTATTTATAGTATAAAGCATTGCTGAGCACAGAGTCAAGCACAAATTGCAGAATATAGATGCATGTTGATGAGACAAATGCCTGAAGCATTTCAAGCTGCCTGGCAGAGTGCTGCAAACTTAATTTACTCACTTTATTTTAGATTGTGGTTGGCTTCATACAATAAAATTTCAGAGGAATGAGATTAAAAAAAAAATATTTGAACAGGACACTAAGAGGCAGATTTATCAAGGGTCGAAGTGAGTTTTTGAAGTTAAAAACTTTGAATTTCAAGCTATTTTTTGTGTACTTCAACTAGGGAATAGTCCAACTTTGACTTCGACCATTCACCACCTAAAAGCTGCCGAAGTGCTGTTTTAGCCTATGGGGGATCTCCTAGAACCTATATGGAGGCAATTGGTGGAGTTTGAGACATCGAAGTTTTTGGGTGAAAAACTTTGAATCACTATACCTTCGATCGTACAATTCGAAGTAGGTCGAATATGGACCACTTTGACCTCTATTCAGTTGGTCTTTTTGAATTCGAAGTTCGAAGTTTTTTTAACTTCAACCCTTGATAAATCTGCCCCTAAAGATTGAATATTTTGTATACTTTGTGGTCAGTTAATTAGATATTCCCTTGACTTCTTAATTAGAACAATGAAAAATGTGGGGAAAAAAATGAAGCAAAACAAGGGTAAAAGCATGGCTTCATGCAGAACAGAATATCCTTTTTGGTGCAGTCATGAACCCATGACAATAAACATGCAAATGCACTTGGAACTGGCATTACCATTAGTGATACATGCCATTGACACTGCAGCTTTTCAGCACAACTCAAGTCTTAAAGATTGATTTCTAAAGGTGACCATACACCAAGAGATCCGCTCGTTTGGCGATGTCGCCAACGAGCGGATCTCTCCCCAATATGCCCACCTTGAGGCCGCCAATATCGTGCTGATCCGATCGTGGGCCCTAGGGCCCAACGATCGGATCCTAACGAATAGTAATGGGCGGTCGGATCGCGGGACCGCATCAACGAATAGGCCAACTTTCGTCCAGATCTCGATCGGTGAAGCCCGTCGGGGGGGCCCCATTCACGGGCCAATAAGCTGCCGACACAGTCTGTCGGCAGCTTTTATCGGCCCGTGTATGGCCCACCTTAAGAGGTCCCAGGTATGGCCATAGGATGCTAAAGCTGGCTGCAGACAGAAGAATAAATGCATTCACTTTTGGCAACCAGCAGATCTTTCTGTCAGTTCAATGAGAGCAATATTTTACAAAGCTATGACATACTTCAACATTCTGGAAATGGAAAGAAATATTTCTGTAGTTTTTATGTTCTATTACAGTTTTAATAATGAAGGTGAATTGCTCTTTAAGCTGTGAGTCGAAGTTCTCCCAAGGGACAAAACTGTAACAATTGTATCTTAAGTAGTGATGGGCAAATTTGCGCCTTTTGAATTTCCAGCGAAATTCGCAAAACGGTGAAAAAATTCGCAAAACCACGCCGGCGCCTCGTTTTTGACGCTGGCGTCCGTTTTTGACGCTATGGTCATGTACACCAAACAGAGTCACCAGTTCACTGATTATGCCTGTCCATTTTTTTACATAAGCTCCATCCAGATCTGCTCAGTTAGTTATGCACTGGATCCATGCCTGGTGCGATCTTGGGCAAATCCAAAGACACAATAACCACTAAATCACATATTACATACAGTACATATTTTATCCACAAATGCATGATACATCAAGGAAGCTATTTAAGTCAAAAAGGCATTAAACCTCTTGATTCACTCCTATAAATTGATCTCAACAAAACACAAGTCAAAATATGAAACAGAAGCGTACAAATATACTGTGAGCACAGAAAGCTTTGTACCAGACAAGACAAATGACCAGTACAGAATGCTCACAAAGAGAAACCTATAAATAGAAGCATGTACATTTCTACAAAAAAAACCAAACAGATTTTTGCCAAGCAGCATATATCTCTCTTTCTTCCCAGGCCCTACATGCTCATAAATACTGTGTCACTCTCTCTAGAGACGGGATGGATTAGGCCAAATGGAAAGTTGCCATGGGAATCTCTAAGCTATTTTAGGGACTGAACTGAAAAAAAAGAAGTTTAATGGAGAACTGGAAACCTCATATAAACGGACTACTAAGCTACTTAAATACAGACGTCTAAATACGACACCAAGGGCATTTTCTGTGCAAGGATCTGCAAATTGATAAAGAAAAGAGGCAAATAAAGTATATTCCTTTCATTAATCATTTATTCTAGTTTCGAACTATAGAACATTTTCACAAGGGATGACACAATTTGCATTTCAACTGATTTTCAATGAAACTAAGATTATGACCCCCCCCCTTAATTTAATTATTACATAAAACAATCCCTGGTGAATAAAAGGCAGTTGGTGACCCTATTTGGCACATGCATTTAACAGTCAACCTATAAACATATAAGCCAACACTTATGCAAATGACTTCAACAGGTCAGTGCAATGTGACTATCCATATAGGTGGCATACCCATATATTATTATACTTAATTTATATAGTAGTAGTAACATATTCCAGAGCTTTAGAGTTTTTATATATTATTCACACCAGTCCCTGTCCTAGGGGCACTTAGAATGATTGGATGGGCAACAGGCCTGGTTTGGGAGTCAAAATAGGCCCTGCCATTCCAAGTACACAGGGGCCCAAACAGCCTCCAAACAGCCCACTATATGGTAACTTTCTATGGAACCATACAGTAGCCCCTCTGGCATTTGCCAGAACCCACAGATTGCCATTCCGGGCCTGATGGGCAAAAGTAACTCCGTTCATTTGAGGGAAGCTTCACCCTTAACTATTTTATATTGCTATTAATGTGATGACCTAAGCAACTACATGTGACTTTACAGTCCCCTTTCAAGCAGGCGGCAAGCTGACAGATGAGTATTCCAGCTGGCAGAATGAAAATAAAAAAGGGATTGTGTCCCTTGGTATTAAAAAAAAATAAAATATCTTGTGTGTTGACCAAGCACTTAGTACAGGAATGCGTTTGGACCCAAAACAGCTTCAAGCAAGATGCCAAAGAAAGCGACCCTGTTTGGCTTCACTTTCTGCTTCCAATGAGAGTGTGCACAGGGCCCTGGCAGCACAAGTATCACACTAAAGGAAGAATGTTACACCACTTATTCATGTATTTCTATTAATGACCTTACTCTCCACTCAGGCTACTGCTGCTGTTTATTGTGTTATTGCAGTCAGAGCTGGATTTAAGAATGCCCCGCTCTAGGAATTCAGATGATGCCCTTTATGTCTGCATGATATAGACACTGTATTCCATACGTGCCAAGCTAGAATCAGAGATGTTATGCAAGAAACCCCCACAGGCTGCTGCCATAGGTACCAGAGCACAAGTGTCCAAATGGAAAATACATCCCTTTAAACAAGGCTCAGGGTTGTTTGTCCTTGCTGTCTCCATCTACATGCAGCACAGGAAAGTGTAATGTATTTTAAGTTGATAAAAGATCTCCAAACTGATAGCACACTCTGAACTCTGAAGTCAACCGAGGCAGGGCATCCTTGCAATATAAGTTTATCTTTAAACATTAAATATGCTATGGCCCAGAGAGTCACTAGCATCAGGATAATGATCATAGGACCACATATCCATTTTTATGTCTATTTTGAAACACCACTAAGCTGCTGATGGGATTTAAGCCAAGGGCCTTGCAAAGCATCCCCTATAAAACTACTTTGGATCCATTCACTTGTGTCCCTTAAGTCATAATATACACATGGTTATTTGGTGCAAGTTTGCAAGGGCATAGAAACATGGTTTGCTGCTGATGGACCAGGACTGCAGCTGTTCAAGTGGCTAAGGTTGCTGTGCTCAGCAGCAGCTGGATATTTTACCATATTTCAACTATTTCAGAGGTGAAATTGAACCTTGAGAATTCTTATTTTCACATTCATCACTCTGTAAAAAAAGAGTTCAAGTTCATCACAAACAGGACTTTTTATATCTTGTAATTTCACTAGAATTCCCAGAATTCCAGCATAGTTACAACCTTACATCAAAAAATAGTAACATCATTGAATGGACTGAGATTCAGAGATATAATGGGTGATTTCCCTCGAAATGATGATGGGTTTAAGAAGTTTAATGGAGAACTGGAACTAAGTTACTTAATTACAGACGTCTAAATACGACACCAAGGGCATTTTTCTGTGTAAGGTCTGCAAATTGATATAGTAAAGAGGCAAATAAAGTGTATTCCTTTCATTAATCATTTGTAACATTTATTCTAGTTTCGAATTATAGAACATTTTCACAAGGGACGGACACAATTTGCATACATTTCAACTGAATTTCAATGAAACTAAGATTATGACCCCCCCCCTTAATTTAATCATTAGGGTAGGACTCCACGAGCGATTTTGTCGTGATTCACCAGGGATTGTTTGATGTAAGGGTAGGACTCTGTCACGATCCGACGCGCTGCGACAAAACGCATGCGAATTGTCGCATGCAACAAAAATAACGTAAGAGATAGAATTGTCGCATGGTGTCACAGTGTTGATCCTATGCGACACGACTGTCGGATGCAGACGCTGCACGACAGTCAGCGTGAGTGTGTGTGTGTGTACATGTCCCACCACCATCAATATTATGGAAACCAGCATATAGTATTCGTTATATTTTCAGTATGTGATATGAACTATTATGAAACAACAGCTGGGTAAGGGTGCTGGAAGTTGTCATTCACAGAAAGCAAAATGCCACTAATGGCCTCCTCTGCATATAATGAGATGAGAAAAGGATTCTAAGAAGAAGTGAGATAAATGACTTTCAGCCGGCCTCTTGCCTGAATAATTTTTAGTGATGAAAGACAACAACTGCTAAAAGTTCAAGATATGAACTAAAACTTCAAATTCAAAATATTCCATACTAAAATCAACTACTGTATGTTGTAACGTTTACCTCGAGAAGTTATTTCCAATCACATCTAAAGCATTCCAGCAATTATAAACAATAAAGCACTAAATGCATGGGAACAACACAAAAGCAAAGAATTGTCTTGACAGTCTGCTCACATGTTCTACAGACTTCTTTGTCAAAGCACATATTTGGAGGGCAACTTTAAAAATGATGATTTGATCTCGGCAGGATGGCATTTGGAGCGCTTTGTTTTCCAAAACCACCCGAACTTGCCTCATGAGCAAACTTCAGATGACTTTGGGAAACGAAGTGTTCCAAGTGCCATCCCGCCGGTGATTTACATTCTAGCCGGCAGGAAGGCATTTCGGGGAGATAAGACGCCTCGAAAAAGAGGGAATTTGTCGCTGGACGACTAATCTCCCCGAATCTGACTGTGTGTCTCTGCCCTAAAGCAGAGCTGGGGAGACGTGGAGTTGTAGTCTGAAGCAATTTTAGTTACCTGGAGTCAGAGTTGCCAAAAATGTACCAAATCCAATTCCTTATAACTTTAAATACAAACAGTGAAACAAATCAAATCAGATTTAAAGGAGAACGAAACCCCCCTATGGCTAAAAGCCCCTATTTGCCACCCTCCACTGGCCCCTTCCCTCCTTCCTCCCAGCATAGAGTTCTCTGTTCAGAATCCTTAGGAAAGGAGAGTTTGCAAGTGCAACAATATATAATTACACAATATATGATTACAGTGTATACATTCATTAAATGAACCAACATAATAAACATATTAGACACTATGTATAGGCAACCATGGAAAATCCTCTTGGAGAACTACAGCTTCAAGCATTGCTATTGACCAATGACAGGTCCTACAAAGTAATGAATTTAATTTATACAAATACTGCATACAGGCATAAGTGATAGAATTGCATGACCCAGACTGAAATACTTGTGTGCGACTGATTTAACCATTAAATGCCTGGTGGAAGATGGGAGAGCTGGAATCCAGCAACAGCTGGAAGGTTAGTGGCTACAGTTCTGTGACTATGCAAAGTAAAAGCAAATAAGAGACTTAATACAATGCATTCATATCATAAAGAGAAGTCAGGCCACGCCACACTGTGTCTCCAGATACATACACCTAACAGAGCACTGACCTTCACAACAATGACGGACTTCCGATGGTAGAAACAGCACAGGGCTGATGTAAAAGTCTCAAAGAAATTACAGAAACAATCCTTAGACATTTTCAAGGCTTTCAAGGAAGAGCGATTAAGCTCTTTAAGGATTACAACATAAAACCTTTGGCTGTTCCCACGATAATGCCTTCATTCACTGCAAGGTCCCAAGTTGCGCTGTGATCCTACATTGTGCCTGTGATCCTACCATCTCCCTTGCACTGTGACATTTGGCTGGAGTGGTTTGCTCAGATGAGGCTGTGACTGTGAACTCAGTGTATTCTGGCATGCAGTCATACAGCCTCCATGTATAGAGTGCTGCAAGTCCCATGTGACCCCTCTAGCTCTCCAATGAAATTCTAACCATATGAGAACCCTCTCCCTAAGGGGTTTATTTCTGTATACAAAACAGACATTTCTCTGCTTCTCACATACCTCGTGCACCATGCTCCCTTCAGCTCTCTGTCACCAGCAATATTTCCTACAGCCTCCTAGCCTTACTAGAGGTAAATGCCAAAGCCCTACCTACTATTAAACTTGACTCACAAATCCCACATGTTTTAGTGTGAGAAGTTTATTTGGAAAAAGTGGAAGCAGGCTGATAATGGATTCCTTTGAATGACATTCTGCTTCTGTTGCACAGAGATAAAGAGGGGACATCTTGCACTGTTTACTTTTAATTAGAAACCCTATGTTACTGGATGGAAAGAAGCTGAAACTAAAAGTTGTGGGCACTGCTGTAGCACCCTGCTAACAGCAAATAAACAGTGTTTAACCAGCAGGCCAGTTCCCTAATAGCACAGAGAGGTGTAGCACTCATTCAGTCAGAGGAGGAATCTGCTGTTTGCACTTCATTTAAATGGGAGAGAGGTTTCTGACACCAGTTGGGTAATCAAGACCAATGTAAAACAAAAACAAAAAAAACAGAATTTTAAGGCCCAAAAAGACTCCTTTCTATTGAGCTTACAGAATAACTGCACAAAAGTCAAAGAAGGGGGATTGTGGTACAAATGATATTTAACATATTTTTGTACCACTGGTGCAACTATAAAGGATGCAGACCTGGAGGTGGGTTGTTTCCCATATTAAAAATTGTGCTTATTATTAACAATTTTGCGCTTAAAACAAATGAACTCCTTATTCTTGACTTGTATTCTTCTATAAAACTTGTGCTATAAGGTTAGGATAAAATGTAAAGGTAATGTTTCAAGTAAACTGAATGCAAACATGGCCTTCTACTATTTTTATTTCAAAGGGAGGTTGTTTTTTTAACCACTAAAGGGGGCAATAATAAGGCTTAATCACAGATATCCATTGCAGTTACAAATTATGTGTCTTGTGATGGTGTTTTCATGTTGTCATTTCTTAGGGCAACATTAGCCTGGGAAAAGATCAACAACAGCATTTGTTCAAGAGGCCCGCTGCCAATATTTATACATGGAAATTCACCCCCCCCCCCACCAAAGAATTACTTTCTAGTGAGAGTAACTGAAATAATTTCTCGTGGTCTGCTATAGGTATAATACTTCCATCTCTTACTAATTTAAATAATTTCCAGATGGTAATGGACACAATAACTTAGTGCCCTAAATGTGGTTATACACATTAAAATGATGTGCGTACAATTGCAAAATTGGGGCAATAAAACTACCTTGAAGGAAAACATCCTGGTTGTAGACCACCAACTAAACAGCCTTATTCCAAGTGCTTGCAATTCTGAGGTGGCATAGTGGTTGGACTCTGAATTGAACATTATCTGAAAGCAGTTTTTTTCCCTGTGTCCCCTCCCTGCGCCTATGAGCTCTGCTGTGCTGCTCTGGATATATAGGTCAGTATTTCTGCCCGGGACACTTTTCCTAACAGAACACTATGTGGTGAATTGGAGGGTGGTGAATGGGGGCCTTTAGCAGTAGGGGAGTTACTTTCTTATTAACCATCTTCTGGTGAAATTCTAAATTATTGTAAAGTCAGAATGAGATAGGGAACTTGTGTGAATGAGGACTGTAAAGTGCAATAAAGGGGTCAGTGCTATATAAAATAATATTTCTAAAAGGTTGGCAACATCACATAAGTTAAGAGTTTTTAATAAAGCTCTATCTCCAAAGGCAAATTGTTAATCAGGAAAATTATATATTCAAAAGTACAATAAATTTGTAAAGAGGTCTTGTAGACCAATGCAAGCCAACAATGCACTGGATTGCTCATCTTTTAAACATTTAACATTTAAAGTGTTTAAATGATTAGATCATGCAAAGTAGCATTTGAAGCTATCAAAAAGGGAGGCAAAACTTGGTCAGGAGGGAACAAGTTGGCATTTATTATCAGCCACCATAACTGGAAATCTAAAGACCAAGCCAGTAGTTTATTGACCCCTGTATAGGGCCCTCAGGAGGGACTGTCCAAGGTACATCTGCCCAAAAGCCAGGACAGCAAGAGAATGATTATGGGACTTGAGCACAAAAAGTAACCAATAATGTGAAAGCATTTCAGGAACAATCTTTTAGAAGTGCCATTCTCTCAGCATTTCCAACTGAAGGTAATTTACAACTGCAATTCTCATACCTCCCAACTGTCCCTTTTTCAGGGACAGTCCCTCTGACAGCTCAACCCGCAGTCCCTCATTTGTACTGGAAAGTCCCTCTTTTCTCTGCACTGAACAGCCAGAAAAAGAAACAAAGTTTCTCACTTAATTGGCTTTTAGCAGAGAGCCCAGAACACCTAACAGGTGCAAATAAGATACTTTGTAACAATTTTGAGACACAAAAACACAGTTTAGATAAGGAGAAATATTTTCAAACTTTCATAACCTGCCAAATTTTGTAAAACAAACATGGTAATTAGGGGGTGTGACCACAGAATGGGGTGTGGTCAAAAAATTGCTGTGCTACGTGCGAAAAAAAAAAAATTGTCCCTCTTTTTACTTCCAAATTGTTGGAAGTAAAAAAGTCGTGGTGAAAGTATCCCAAATGCAATAATTGTCTAAATGGACTGACAAATATTGCTAACAAAGTATAGAACAAACAGTGTCCTATATATCTGCTGACTTTGGATAAAGATAAGCATTAAAGAAACCAATGTGTGGGAGGGGGCCCCGTGTCATCAGGGTGTGGGGTTGGGATAGCCCAGTTCCTGTAACTTTATCAATGAGATATTGCAATGACAGCTGCACTGAAACTGAAAAATAAACACGGACAGGTGCTGCTTATACAATACAATAAAATGATTAAGGCAAATGACTATGGCAAAATAGATGTCGAACTTTGAAAACCTTACATCTTGTAGAACTCTTCATTTAAAATGAATATTGTCAACTCAACATCTCCCTTTTTAAGGAACGTAACACAAAATTAAAACACTACAATTATCTAGAAGGCTTTTTGACAGTTTCAGTTGCTTGAAAATGGTAGCTTTCTGTATCTATATATCTCTATAGGACTTCTGGGCCATATTACCAAAGGGAAAATAGATATTCCACACATACAGTATATAGCTTTGGTGAAATTTATAAACTTGCTCCTTTATTGCATATATAGAGCTAGGGTCAGATGGGTGAATTCTTGGGGCACTTCAACCACGTGGGAAAGGTACTGGAGACATTTATTTGTGGATTCTGCTATTTTTCCCCAGAAACCCACTAGTCAGTGGGAAAACAGGAAAGCTCCTATTTAAATAGCTTGAAAGGAAAATCTATGAATTGGAAGACCAAGAGATCAGTGTTGCTATTAGGGTGCTTTTAGCTGTGACTGTTGATGGTTTTAACTGCCATCACATAGGCCTAGCCCAGCTGCTGAAAGCAGTTTATTAGCAAGGTAGCATTTCAAAATATGGACCTTGCAAATTAATTTGGTGCTACCTACACCTCATCCATTCGAGTCCCAATGTTTCCCAATGGATACTTTTACTCAATTGTGCCAAGTCATACTGTAAAAACATTCCGGACAATAAATAAGTAGAGGAGATTTCAAAAAGGACAATCTGAATTAATAAATGTAGCACAAGAATGAACAATTACGACCAGAACCTGAAAAAGGCTTTTGTGAATATGAATTTACTACGGTTATGTTAAATTATATTATATATTTCATACTTGGTAGCACTCCCAAACGGTTTGTTCAGGGTTGATAAAGAGAACTTCACAAGCAATGTGTGCTGTGCTGCCTTATAGCCCATTCACACAGAGAAACAGAGCCATGAAATGGACAAAGAAATACAGCACATCAATTCCCCCTACTGTGTTGTGAGGAAGGGAACATGCCGTGTTAGTCCTCTGTCCTGGATCTGCTAAAGATAGAATCATTTGGAAACATCCAGTTTCAGCTCACACAGGGCATTTTTGTCCAATCCTAAAAGCATTAAACAATGAAAGATTGCACATAAGATCTGAAGAGCAAGACACACTTCATAAAGATCGATGCCCCAGGCACAAAAAGCCCTTTTTATTCACAGATCCACAAATAAATCTTTTATGAGGCAATGCTTCATAAAGTGACAGTGCAACCATTCAGATATCTGGGAGATGCCATCTGGAGGAAATAAGTCAATGAAAAGGAATGAGCCTACATTCTCAGTATGTGTGGCAGAGTTCGCAGATATAGATACCCTATTTTATGACTTGTGGACAAAATACATGCAAGTGTACAATCACACCAAATAGGTGTGAAGAGTTTGGTCGCCTTTATGGTAACTTTTAGTATGTTTAAGAATTTAAGCAACTTTTCAATTGGCCTTAATTTTTTTTTTAGTTTTTGAATTATCTGTCTTCTTCTGACACTTCCCAGCTTTTAAATGGGGATCACTGACCCTTCTAAAAAGCAAATGCTCTGTAAACCTACAAACTTATTACTGCTATTTTTTTTTTTTTTGCATCTTTTTATTCAGCACCCACCCCATTCAAATTTCAGTATCTTATGTAGTAATTCAATGCATTATTGGCAGGCTAAGTTGGACCCTAGCAACCAGATTGCTGAAACTGCAAACCAGAAAGATGCTGAATAAAAAGCTAAATAACTCAAAAAATACAAAAGAAAATACATATTGTCTGATAATATAACTTTCTACATAATACTAAAAATTTAATTTAAAGGTAAATAAACTCTTTCAAGATTAGTAAAATAATTATATATATTATGAGGATATTGTTACCTATATTCATCAATATTTTGCAAGTTGGAGCAATTTTAACTTCACAGTTGGTCAATATTTCTATGCAATTTGTATTTCTGATGTATGCACCCTTCCATTTTATCATGGTGCGGAATATATTAGCACTTTTTAAATATTTATTATTTTTTTAAAAATACCACAGTGAGTAGGATTTTCAGAAAAGGAATTATGGGGAACGGGGACCGATTAACTTCCATGAAGGCCATGGGCAGTTCCAAGGCCCTCCCTAGCTCCACCCCCAACCCGCCCACCCTACATGCTACTGGGCTCCATGGAAACCATAGGCCCAGAGTGACTTCCTGGACTGCCCTTTTGGTAATCCACCACTGATGGGGAAAATGCATTACCGTATATACTCGCGTATAAGCAGAGTTTTTCAGCACCCAAAATGTGCTGAAAAATTTGACCTCGGCTTATACGCGGGTCAGCCAGATACCAGCCGCGGATACAAGGTTCCTTCCGCGGCCCCAACACACCTCCCTCTCCCATAGCGCATCGGGAGACGTAGCGCAGCTCCTCCGTCTGGTGCAGAAGATGCAGCTGATATCAAAGTTCTGATCTACAGTCGCTCCTGCTTCTGTCGACATCTTCCAGTACTTAAGGTCTAGCTCACAGCGTCGCGTATTGTCACCAAACCTACTTGTGCCACTTCCCTGTCACCGGCTTGTATATACAACCTAGTCCTGTCTCTTACTTCTCCTCTTCCCCTACCCCGCCTAGGGAACATCCCCTTGCGGCTCTACGTCCTCCCTCTGTGACGTAGGCAAGATCGCGCTGCCCTGTAAGACTGGTGCTGCGTTTAAGAAGTATTTGTTGCTGCTGGCGCAAGAGAACTGCGAATTTCGCCTGCCGGTAAGGCTGTAGGCTACGTTTCGGCAGTTTCTTTGTCGTATCAAGAGTTTTACGGGGGAAAGGCAAAGCTGGCAGAAATGCTAAGCATGGCTTCCATTCACTGGGCAACATGCGGGTTTCACAGCTATTGTGTCACTGTTCTACATAATGAGTTTAATTCCTAGATCGCTTATGTTTTATGTGTAGGTGATGTAGTTCTTAAATCAACAATGTCCAGTCTCTGGGTCCTCAACCTCCTGTGTAAATTCCTGAAGTTCTCCTACTGCCTTAGTACATTTGCACGCTCTGCTTCAATTAACAGTCGACTGCGTGCACGAAGAATAGTTAGTTACCACATTTACCGGTACCGTATATTCAATTTTGAAATCTGACATGGGGCCCCTAGGCTTATACACGAGTCAATAAATTTTTCCAGTTTTCTTAGGTAAATTAGGTACCTCGGCTTATACACGAGTATATACGGTATGTCATTTGTATTATTTACAGCTCCACTTTAGTCTCCCTCATTCATTGAACATGTATAACCTCTCTGACATAAATTGTATGATTTTTAATGCAATTGACCCATGGATAGGAGTGTTTAAAGGGGGTTTAAAGTTTATCCTATGCTGCCCCTATTGCAGAGATGGAAACATAATGTATTTATTGGGAGGTCCTCAGGACACAGCATAACCTATTTCTAATGGGGCGTGGTCTATTGAGAGGGGCACTAGTCTACCATCGGCTGTGGATGAATGGCTCATTTTACCAAATGCTCACTACAAATGCGCACATCTTACTTGGAGGGCAACTTTTTTTAAAAAATGTGGGAATGGCATATGACTGGATTGCAGGGGATGGCTAAAAATCTGGGTAACTCCTGGGAAATCTGGGGGAATTGACAGGTATGCTTTTGCCAAAATAAGCATTATATCAATGACATGCTCAGTGTGCTCTTGGCTACTGCTCATTTAACAGAAAAGAAGCAGGGGAGATACTAGGGGTATATTCAGAGGTACCGATCTTCACTGCTAAAGGGCTGTTGTTGCTTTGGGCTAGTACAGTCCAAAACACAAGCTGTAGCACTTGCTTCTTTATCATTAACGTAAAAGAGATCTAAAGCTTAAAAAAGAAGAGCATGGGCTGATGGAGATTAAGCATTAACAACAAGCACTCACAATTACCATTGACTACTTCATGGCAACATTCATATCTTGCTTATAAAGCTGCAGCATATATTCACTTTGCAAAACACTCAAAATATAAAAAACACATTGCATAAGACCAATTTAAAGAGTCAGCTCATCTTAACGCTAACTTTTAGCATAATATAGACATTGAACTTCTTGGTTTTTATTCTTTAAAAAATTTTTTGAAGCACTCGAGAATCAACATAGTTATCTGACTGTTATTGGATGGCAGACAAAGAGCAACAGGAGAGGGTTAGAGTAAACAAAGTGAATAAAAAAATCCTTCTGGTAGCCCAGTAGTCCTGCAGTATGTTTATGTGGTTATGAAAATAATAAGTCAACTGTAAATTCTCACAATACCATCACATTAAGGGGCCTATAAAGTTTGCCCCATTGGCCTAAATGATCAATGCACCATCCCTTTAGATTATAGGAACAGAACTTTCATTTAAATCAATCAGTCTATGGCATCTTATAGCAGCCCTTCTAGCATTTGCCAGGGTTTCTAGATTGCCAGTCTGGACCTGAGAGTAATTGGTGAACATGCCCACTACTAGCCAGCTGTATAAGAAGGAAGATCTGTGCTGTAAGTAAGGGGCTGCTGGGCAGTCATCTGTGTTGGGTGAGAGATCCTCTGGCAATATACAAGTTACATACAGCTGCCCTTTGTTGTTGTCAATAAAATGTTCTCTTTGTAGAAGACAAGTAAACTCTAGGCATTTGTATTTGAGTCTGCTCTTGGCTAAAGGGATAGAGAGAATAAGGGCTATGGCACACAAAGTCACCCATGATAAATCTGTTCTACCACAGGCGACAAACACCTGAAAATGTTTTCCCAGTAGCCTTAATGTAAATTGTGGGTGGAAAAACATTGCACCACCTGTGCATCATGTAGTAGCCTCAGCACAAAATTGTCTCATGAAGCAATTATGGTGCATACGTTTTTCCACCAGTTTCTTACATTAATGCTGGTGGGGAAACATTTTCAGGAGATACCGCCTGGCATGCCATCACCCTAAGGGTTAGTCCACACGGGGAGATAGCCACGCGTTTGCGGTCGCGGCGACAAAGCGCCGCGACAGTCGCCGCGACCGGCGCAGGCGACAGTTTTGTATGGGCGCCTATGTAAAAACGCCTGTGCTAACCACACGAGGCGATTTGCTTTTCAACAGTCGCCTGAAAAAGCCTGGCGAGGCATTTTCAGGCGACTGTTGAAAAGTGCATCGCCTCGTGTGGTTAGCACAGGCGTTTTTACATAGGCGCCCATACAAAACTGTCGCCTGCGCCGGTCGCGGCGACTGTCGCGGCGCTTTGTCGCGGCGACTGTCGCGGCGCTTTGTCGCCGCGACCGCAAACGCGTGGCTATCTCCCCGTGTGGAATAGCCCTAAAGCTGATGATACCAAAGGACACTTGTCCCTGTTTGCCAGTACCCTAAGAAATGAATTGTAATCCTGCCAATACTACAACAATGTAACTGTTGCTTAACTTTTTACATTAACAGTTGAAATCTAATTATGACAGCTTATGACCCAGCACTTTACAGAGAATGTTCACTTTCACGCAACATATATCCAGCCTGTCTGTTTTTAGAGGGTGGGAGGAAAACCATGCAGACACAGGGAGAAGAAACACATTCCTTGCAAAAGTTCCAAGGCAAGAATTAAACTAAGAAACCCAAAGCTACTTTACAAGGCAGTAGTGATAAACGCCATACTGGATGCTGTTATATTCACATATTTCCATCTGTATACACAGAAGAAAAAAAAGAGATATACAGAGGAGAACAAACAGGGCATATATAAATTTCCCGGAGCTCCAATTTAACATTAGTGTTTCCATATAATGTAAGTGTGTGCCAGCAATCTCAGCAGGAGACCCCAACCCTGTGTGACATTACACTCATGTTTTACATATTTTTAAAATGAGCAGTTTCTTTTCATATAATAAATCAAGGAGAAAAATATGCACAAGATGACTATCTTCAGTGCAAAATCTGTGGCTTGTTAATTATATTAAGAGTACTGTTATCAAACTAAATCTAAAAACAAACAGCCTTACAGCACAGACATTGCATGGGAAGGAATTTACAAGTGCATGGGAACCCAAAGAGCAAGCTTGGTTCACTTATTTGCCTTCCTGATTGGGCTCATTGGACAAGCTGAGAAACACACAAATCTGAAGCGGATGTAAGTTAAACTTGCTCAGAATAGCTATAGGCCAAATATAAACCAACATGTAATAATAATACAAAGTAAGCACGGATGACTTGTATATGAGAACAACTTGCCATCCCACTAACTTTAGTTAGTTATGCGGGCTAGATACTGTGTCAGGGATGGCCATACTGGTGCACGCCAGCTGTTCTTAAAGATACAGTAACACCAAAAAATTAAAGTGTTTTAAAGTAATGAAAATATAATGTACTGTAGCTCTGCATTGGTAAAACTGGTATGTTTGCTTCAGAAAGACTACTACAGTTTATATAAACAAGCTGCTGTGTAGCCTAGCCATGGGGGCAGCCATTCGAGCTGGAAATGGGAGAAAATGCACAGGTTACACAGCAGATAACAGATAAGCTTTGTAGTATACAATGAGATTCTTCAGAACATATCTGCAATCTACTGTGTATCCTGTGCTTTAATGTCTGCCCCCATAGCTACACAGCAGCTTGTTTATATAAACTATAGTAGTCTAGTGTTTTTAAAGCAAACACAACTGTACCAGTGCATGGCAACAGTACATTATATTGTTATTCATTTAAAACTTAAATTTTTTGGTTTTACTGTTCCTTTAAACTCAGAACTCCTGGCTGGACAGATGACTGCATTCAATTGAAGGACTTCTCCCCCCACCCCATATGGCAAATTAGTAGAAACAGCCTAGTCGACTGGTGGATTTTGCCTTCTAGTGCCTAGCCCACTACACTGATATTTAGGGCCCACACACAAATATATATATATATAGACATAGTAATATATGTGTGTGTACCTTGAGGCATAGAATTAAAACATATCCAAGTTCAGATTTCATCACCTGAGTTTAAGATGGGTGCAGCTCAGCTAAGAATGTTGGAGCGTTTTAATCGTTGTCAGGAAAGCAGCTATACAACTTTTGATACATCCGGTTTAATTATATTGCTTTCATGTAAGTTACCCCAAAAAGCACATATAAAAGGTTTCCCTTGTGTTATTATATATATATATATATATATATATATATATATATATATATATATATATATATATACATACATACATACACACACACACTTGATATTTACACTACAACTACAAATGTAAATAAAGCTGGAAGCCAAGAGTTCCACAGATCTTATTCGATGGATTCTTTCATAAAATCAGGCACAAAGTACACATTGAAACTGTAGCAATGGCTTGGAGGGCAATTGACCAATTAGGGGAGCTTGAACAAAAAATCTATGTATACCTCTATGCACTGCTGATAATGTTGGTTACCACTGAAAGTGTAAGTAGTGTGTGTCACTGCTACTAGATCCAACCTTTTTGTTAAAGAAAAATAAAACGTCTTTTTCACAAAATGGCTAATTTCTTTGAATTTTTAAAGGAGAAGGAAAGGCTTGGTGCACTCGGGAGTGCCAAATGTTAGGCACCCCAAAGTGCCTAACATTTGGCACTAGACAACTTTTTAGTTAAAGTTCGGCTTTCCCTTCTATTGCGCATGCGCAGCCGCGCAAAGGAGGAAGAAGGAAGAACGCTCCATGGTGCTCACTGGTGTACCCCCGGGTCGGTGCAGTCTTCTGCTGATAGGAGCACCAGCCCAGGGTTTCAGGTAAGTCAATACAATCACTTAGGGGTGCCTAAAATTTGGCACCCCCAAGTGCACCAAGCCTTTCCTTCTCCTTTAAGTCTTTATGTCCCCTTTGAAGACAGTGAGACACTGCATTTCAGTGCCACATTAAACAGAATGGGCTAGCATTTTCCCCTAGCTATTAAAGAATTGCAATGTTATAAATCCATCCGTGTCTGTATTAAGAGCTACAGATGGAAAAGAAATACAAAGCTTCTGAAAATAAAAGTGATATTAAGTACTGGCATCCGTAGTAGTGAACCGGATACTGAATGCCAACCGCTAATTTATAAATACCACCAATATGTTGTTAAAGATCCAGGCAATTTGTCAGGCAAATTATTACATCATTATCAATAGTAATCATGTAAAAGTAATCACTCCTCTACCAGGTTATACTAATAAACATAGCCTATCCAATTCTCCGACGTATACTCAAACACCCTAACAGCTTTAACGGATGCAGGAGGCAGCAAAGCCATCATGAGGTGAGAAATGGCTAATGAGCTGCATTTACCTTTACTATTATTGAAATATCTACCTGTGAACTACTGATGTTATTATACTGGTATGATTAATAAACTTGAATTGTTAAAAAAATAAATGGATAATGAGGAAGTCATCATTGGACCTATCTAGCTGTACCCTCAACCATGTGTCTTGTACCATAAAGGGCTACATGCACCAACAAGTTTATCCACATAACATTAATACAAGATCACTGATTAAAAGGAACACAATATTTTGTCTCTGGAGTCTCGGATATCTTCATTCCACTTCCCAGTGACCCAGATGCCTTGTTATTAAATCATAAGTGGGTTATATATAGGGGCCCATTTATTAAACCTTGACTTTTTCTGGTTTTCATTAAAACCAGAAATAATCATATCTCAAAGCTGCTAAAAATCTGAAATGCCATCTCAAACCTGTCGAGGTGTTGAGTTTCAATCATAGTGTCAATCATATGGATCAGATTGTCGCTCAAATTTTGTCATGACGTTTTGTAGCTATGATTTTTAAAAAAAAAAAAACTTAAAATGATAAAGTTAAAATTGTGGAAGGGAGTTTAATCGAATTGTTTTATGAAAACAAATTCAACCAATTAATTTTTTTGTAAATGTGCCCCTTAATGAGCCAGTTACTCTTTCTTTTGCACTCCTTCTGCCACTGAGGTAGTTTTTACAGCCCTGCGTACAAAACCACACAGTTCATTATGGGTGGGGTGGGGGTTAGGCAGATGTTTAATTTGAAGGCCATCAAGAGTGTCATGATAAAGATTAAAGAGCAGTGATCTGTGAAAGTGAGAGAGACTGGTATATAAGCCAGGCAATCATGCATCCAGTATCTGGTATGTGGTGCCAAGATTCTGTCATTACCATGTTAGGGTGTCCTTAAGACATGTGTATATTGAAACTGCACATTGACCAAAGATTACTAAAGACAGGATAAAGAATTTTCCCTCTGCTGCCACCTTCTGGACATTTCAGAGTAATCCTGATCTAAACCAACAGTGGGAGAAACCCCTGCACAGGGTTTATGGAATTATTATCCTTTATTTAAATAGCCAACAATTATAGTACTAAAACTACACTAAAACTTGCACACATTAGTAAAGGAGTGCCTTTTTACATCCAAGAATTATCATGCCCAGTCAAAACAGATTTGTATCTGAATAAACCTGAACATATCTTAATATCTAAAAAAAAAAAAAACAGTGCTGGAAAGTTTAGAGACCTAACCAATAAAGTAATACTACACAAATAATAAAGCTCACAGGTCTTTAAGGGTGGTGGCACACGTGAAGATTTGGGGGAGATTAGTCGCCCAGCAACAAATCTTCTTCTTGGGTTGACTAATCTTCCCAAAATGTCTTCCTGATGGCAAGAATACAAATCGTCGGTGGGATGGCATACAAATCACTTCGGATTTCCAAAGTTGCCTTTCGAGGAAACTTGGGCAACTTCGGAAATCCGAAGCGTTTCGCATGCCACCCCGCGGGCAATTCGTTTTCTTGCTAGCTCAGACCCGCTCCCTGCACTGCCTCTCCTTACCTCCCTCCCTGATCCCAGTTGTTCCGACACGTCAGAATAAGGTGCACGTGCAGGGGGTAAGGCGCGTTGGCGAGAGAGAAGACTTTGCAGCTGGGGGGCCTGTGGGATGGTGTGGGGGCACCTGAGGCTGCAGGCCCCCCCAGTCCAACGCAGACAATAACTTGTTTATATAAACAATAAAAGAGTTCCTTAAGCAAACACATCCGTCGATACATTACATTTTGATTACTTTAATAGACTTTCATTTTTTAGTGTTACTGTTCCTTTTAGGATAATAAGTTTCCCCTTATCTGAAAGGCTCATTTACATTTATATCATAACCCCAAAGTCCCATAATGCTGGCTACAAGAAGCCTGAGAAAATGACAGCATGGATAATTTTGATGCAATATTTGCTTCTGTGTAGTAGTAGTCACTCTTTGTATGGCAAACACTAGTACTGTCAGGTAGGTCACTCAAATACCTACTTCCCAGATGTTCCCAGAAGCAATTCCCACCAAATTTCGAGCATCTGCTATAGACAGTATTTTTTTTATCAAGAACCACAGCTTAGCTTTTATTTGCTCTACCTACAGCTGGCTGAAAACAGTTAAACATTGATTGGTTGCTATGTGCTACTGCCCATACACATTTGGCAACCAAATTTACCATGGCATGCTGGTTCAGAGTGCTCTTTCATTATGTACATTAAGCTGGCAGGTGAAAAGCTCAGCAGTACAGTGCCCATGTGATTGTTTGTCTCATGAGGGGGATGAAGCTGGTTCTGGGGATGTGCACATTCAGGCAAAACATACAGCTCTGCTAATACATCCATTATCCGCTCCATATAGCCAGTGCTAATCTCCAGCAGGGTACAACATGCCATTGTTTCTGCAAATCTCTTTCACGGCCTGCTAGCAGACTGATTCAGAGCTGCCGGACTGTTTTTACTTCTTGGATAAAGGAGAATTGTAAGAGAGCCATCACAGAGGAAGTGTCCCAAGCTGCAGACAAAAGGGGGGTCTTACAGCTTTTTTTCTGGGCCAAAGCCAGATTGCACAGTGTCAAGGCAATTCTTCACAGATCTGACCTGGTATCTATGCTCTCATGTGCCCTGGGGTGTCACACTCACTGGCTTGCCACAACACTGAAGCAGCTATAATTAAAAGAGGTGTGACTCTGATCCTGTTTGCTACATGCCACACATAAATGAAACACAAAACCTTCAAACCTGGTACTCTGAGGGTGTATCTGTAATCATGTTGGTGCAAGAGACCTAAACATAAACAAAAGGGTTTTCTAGTTTTCATATGCAGACTACGGTCTTTGGGAAGGAAAAGATGTAGAGAGATAAGAATCATTTGATGGAACAATAAATTCCAATAGTCAAACAGTTGCCAACGTCCAGCACAGCATGAGGAGCTTTTTGTAGACTGGTGGAAATACTACTGTCCCAGTTACAGTATGCCATTGGAAAGTGAACCTCAAAACAAACTAACTGGTTATCTTTCTATTAAAACCTTACCTTCCTCTACCATTACTACAGATGGCATACTCATCAACCCAATTTATTTTGCATGCCAACACAGCAAACATCAAATCCACCCTTTCCTTCATCCTCCTTCATCACATACAGCAAACAATCAAAATTTGTTGCATTTTGCAGCGTATTATTGGTAAGTTCCACCCCTTCTCTCTTATACAAATTCTCAAAAGCTTGTGCATTTTTTGTCCTCTCCTGATCTACTGCTATGACTGGAGGTCCCCTAAATGTGCAGAACAGAGAGACACAATTATCACCTGACAAATGTATTGATATGCTATTAATATACTTTATGTTAAAAATTATAAGATATTTTAATTTTGTTAATACAGGTATGGGATTCATTATCTGGAAACCTGTTTTCCAGAAAGCTCTGAATTACGAGAAGGCCATCTCCAATAGACGCCATTATAATAAAATAACTTAAAATTTATAAAAATGATTTGTTTTATCTCTGTAATAATAATAATACTGTACATTATATTTAATCCCAACTAAGATATAATAAATCCTTATTGGAGGCAAAACAATCCTTTTGAGTTTATTTAATTTTTTTTTTTAAGTAGACAAGGTATGGAGATACAAATTAAAGAAAGACCCTTTATCCCGAATAGCCCAGGTCCCAAGCATTCTGGATAACAGGTCCCATACCTGTAACAGCTTTGCAAGAAACTCTCTCCTTATGTGTTTATGGCATTAAAGGAGTTGTTTTGAGATAACTTTTAGTATTATGCAGATAGTGATATTCTGAGACAATTTGCAATTGGTTTTCATTTATTATTATTTAAGGTTTTTGAGTTATTTAGCTTTTTATTCAGCAGCTCTTCAATATGCATTTTAAGTAATCTGGTAGTTATGGCACAAATTCCCCTAGCAACCATGCACTGATTTGAATAAGAGACTGGAATATGAATAGGAGAGGCCTGCTTAGAAAGACAAGTAATAAAAATTAGCAATAACAATACATTTGTAGCCTTACAGAGCATTTGTTTTATAGAACGGGTCAGTGACGCCCATTTGAAAGCTGCAAAGAGTCAGAAGAAAAAGGCAAATAAATAACTATAAAACTATAAAAAATAATGAAAACCAATTGAAAAGTTGCCTATAACTGACCATTCTATAACATACCAAAAGTCACTATACCACCCCTTTCAGAGAAACAAATTAAGTAAACCTTACTATTTTAATACCTTTTCCATAATGCCCTTTGAAAAATACAATATAACAGTGATTTGGGCCAATGAGATTATTGCAATTAAGAAAATCATGAAGTAATTCTTAATGCCATATCTGTGCTACATAAATATTTCAAAGGGGTCCTCCACAGGGTGGAACTGGCCCAGCGGGACACCGGGAATGGGCCCCCGCCGGATCAGACCCCCTCTCCTGATCTCCTGGTCCTAAAATAAAAAACAATTTGGGGCACCGGACAGCTCTGTGCGGATATGCGCACCGTGCAGCTCCGTGTGTGAATGCGCACCACACTCTTTTCCATAAGGTAAGGCAACATTGTAATATACAATAAACATTTCCATAGTTTTAAAGTTATCTGTAAATGTATTGGCTTTATAAGCATTGTCTGTCTGTGTATGTTCTCTGCTCTTCTGGAGGAGCTCTGGAGAGTTAACTTCTGCTACATTGTTTCAAGAGACAGAAACAGAGAACAAAAATGGATAAAAAAAAATTACTGCTTTCAATTGGAATCATATTTACAAAAAAAAGTTGCTAAGAATTAATTATTTTTATTATGCATAAACCAGTTCTTGGGTGGAGAGCCCCATTAACCTGATACCTGTGCTTAGCAAGTCTAGTGATCATATGTGCATTTTTAAGAATTACCGGTGTTATGTTTCAGATACACAGATAGGGTGCCAATTGCCCAGGGAAACCGATATATCTGTAATAAATGTGACAACCTGACTATAACAATTTGCTGTGCTTTTGCCAGGTTTATTGCAACATCTAGAGGCTTTTATTAACAAAATATAAACCTACAATATGCCCTTTCCCACCTGTTACTCAAATACAACTTGCACTCGGTCAATCAGCAGTAACAATATAAAATGCCCTCATTTTTACTCTTTGGAGTGCTAAGACAATGCACAGGATAACTAACCTTCAGCCCTCCAGATGTTATAATTATCATCTTTTACTTATATATTTCCAACATTTTCTGCAGCTCTTTACACAGATCTGTATCATTCACATCAGTCCCTGTGCCTATCACATTCATGTGCACTATTTAATAGTTATAACCAGATTTTTATGGTATAACCAGATTTGTTTAGAGTATGTGGGTTTCAGAAAGAAACCCATGCAAGCACTGAAGGAATATATAAACTCATTGCAGAAATTGCCCAGACTGGGAGGCAGCAGTGCTAAACCTAAAAATGCTAACTATTGCACCGCATATTGCCCACCATGAATAAACTACAACTCCCACTTAAAGTCGGGACTGTCCCACAAAAAACAGGACAGTTGGGAGATACAAGCTTGTCTTTGGGAAATGTCAAACTGGGAGTGTTTTTCGATGCTCTACACATTAGGTGTAAGCATGTAATAAGATGTAGGCATGCCATACTAAACAAAAAAATCTATTGGAACAGAATATTTGCTATTTCTAAAAATGTAGGAGATATTGGTGATACTTTGGTTGGAGCGTAAGAATAACAATTTCCATGGCAATTTTAGAATTTGCCATTTGCATCAGATTTTGTCACTTGTAGTCAATCTGTTGTGCTATGCCAAGAAGTAGGGTACAGAGTAAATGAGTTTAGACTAAAATGAATTCAGTTATTTTACATTATTTGCTACCCACTCTACAGTCATTACCCACTCACATGTATATAACATATGCTTAACTAGGTGCTATTCCCATTCTACCTCTTCATACTTATGCTCCCATCCCCACCCTATCTACAGGAATGTTTTTAGGTAGATTATGATAATTCTGTAGATGCTTCCAGATTCACATACCTTGACATATTCCATAGCTGGATCCAGATAGTGTTCTCTGAAGGGGAAAAAAAACAAGAGTTAGTTTATTCTGCCTCACACAAGCAGACTGGAGCTGCATATAAACAAAAGTGAATATGAAAAGCCATGAAAAGTGTAACAGTGAAAGTTACAGACTTTAACAGTAGGCCATTTTCTTCCAGTAACCTTCAGCACTGATAATAACCTTACATATAATAATCTGCTTCACAAAGACTGCCTTGTGCTGGTAACCATGGTACTTTTGATGTATGTGTTGAATGGAAACTTTACCCCATTCTAGCCTTATGCACACCAAAGACTTTCCTGCAATTGTATATAATTCAGGTCACATTTAGGCATTTTAAGTAGTCAGATCTCAATTGCAACTATTATACCTTTTTTTACATTACACTTTAACTTGTGATGAGGCAGTATGTAGTTCAGTGAACTATGTGACAATACCTCATAACCCAAGTGCCATAAGCATAAGGACAGGGCCACACAAATCACCTAGCAATAGACTGTAGCACCAGGTTTCAAGTTCGAAGGGGCAGAGAACACCAGCAACAATAAAACTACAGATGGAATAAAATTGACTGCGCAGCATTCCTAATACAATTTACCTCAGATTCCTTGGTGACCTTAACATGTAAGGCTAAAGACATAAATAAAAGCCTTAAATCTTTCCAATTAATCTAGTGCACTGACCCCTCACTATTTTATCTACATCACATAATTAGACATCTGAGAAATCCATGTTCAATTGCTATGCATTCGAAAACAGTCCCGGTAACACATTAATTAGGGTCTCCTCTCATAACACTTTGCCTCAGCGCGCCTGTTACACAAACTGGGAGGATTAAGAGGGGAAATCAGGTTATGAAAGGATAATGAGGTTAACACATCACAATTAAGGGCTCCCAGACAAGCCATTTGTGATTTTATTACTGATTTGCAGCAAGAGGGGTTACCTCCTGGGCATTAGTCTGAATGACTTTAATTATTGGTACTTATTAATCCTGTCAACACTAAAATATACAAATAGAATGACTTCTTTATAAAACTATATTTGTAGAGAGTTACTTCAAGGCTAAATTATTATATTAATTTAGTTTATGAAGTGTGAGCACTAAAAGAGAACAATCATAGGGCAATAACCATAAATGTTACAATCTAGTCACTAGCATTGCTACATTTGCAAGTCTATGGAGAGCAGTGAAGAAAAATAAACTTTGGACAAGCTGGTAAAGGATTTATTCTGTAACTTACACAGTCAATTTCTAAAGTGTCAGAAAGCAGAAGTAGTATGTTCTGGGGAGCCAGTGGGGTTTGTGTGCACGTCTGTGTGTGTGTGTGTGTGTGTGTGTGTGTCCCTGTGTGTGTGTGTGTGTGTGTGTGTGTCCCTGTCTCTGTGTGTGTGTGTGTGTGTGTCTCTGTGTGTGTGTGTGTGTGTGTCTCTGTGTGTGTGTGTGTGTCTCTGTGTGTGTGTCTCTGTGTGTGTGTGTGTGTCTCTGTGTGTGTGTGTGTGTCTCTGTGTGTGTGTGTGTCTCTGTGTATGTGTGTGTGTCTCTGTGTGTGTGTGTGTGTCTCTGTGTGTGTGTGTGTGTCTCTGTGTGTGTGTGTGTCTCTGTGTGTGTGTGTCTCTGTGTGTGTGTGTCTCTGTGTGTGTGTGTCTCTGTGTGTGTGTGTCTCTGTGTGTGTGTGTCTCTGTGTGTGTGTGTCTCTGTGTGTGTGTGTCTCTGTGTGTGTGTGTGTCTCTGTGTGTGTGTGTGTCTCTGTGTGTCTCTGTGTGTGTCTGTGTGTGTGTGTGTGTGTGTGTCCCTGTGTGTGTGTGTGTGTGTCCCTGTGTGTGTGTGTGTGTGTGTCCCTGTGTGTGTGTGTGTGTGTGTGTGTGTCCCTGTGTGTGTGTGTGTGTGTGTGTGTGTGTGTGTGTGTGTGTGTGTCTCTGTGTGTCTCTGTGTGTGTGTGTGTGTCTCTGTGTGTGTGTGTGTGTGTGTGTGTCTCTGTGTATGTGTGTGTGTCTCTGTGTATGTGTGTGTGTCTCTGTGTGTGTGTGTGTGTCTCTGTGTGTGTGTGTGTGTCTCTGTGTGTGTGTGTGTCTCTGTGTGTGTGTGCCTCTGTGTGTGTGTCTCTGTGTGTGTGTGTCTCTGTGTGTGTGTGTGTGTCTCTGTGTGTGTGTGTGTCTCTGTGTGTGTGTGTGTGTCAATCAAATCCTCTTCACCATGGTCTGCAAGGGCCCTAAAAAGTTTTTGCTGGGACACCAGTAACATACTTAACTTAAGTCAAATCAAGTACAGCAGCAAGCAGTTTATTTATATATTTTGCAATACTAATGATGGTCTGTAGAGGTCTCCCTAGGCTGAACAGGTTTACTAGCACATCCTTTACTCCATTAGCACATTTGATTTATAAGGTCTCTGATGTTGTTAGATAGGTAGTGTCCTACATAAACTAAGAGAAATAGTTAGAACACAAAACATTCAGGCATGGTTTGCCGTGTTTGGTGCCCCCAGATCGCATAGTCCTAGCAGCCACGGTTTTTGCTCATATGCTTCTCCCCCGCATGCATGCACGCCCGTGCCAGAACACTATTGCTTACAGGGACGAGCTGCATGTGCCCAGCGCACCATAGAATGCTGCTGAGCAGCATGCTGCCCCTAAAGTTTTGCTGTCCAGGCCTTTGAAACAAATCCAGGCCTGAAAACATGACATTATTTGGGGTGATTTGTAAATCAATCATTGCTATGTGTGAGTTTACACAGAAAATTCAGCATAACGTTAAAGGGAAAAATGTTTTTCCATGAACTCATCAGTTGGGCTTATGTAGAAATGTGCATAAACATGCCTTCACTTCTAATGCAACCCCATTGCTCATCTTGTTCCATTGCGAATTGATTGATCTCCCCCTGATTTCCATAGTGGGTGGTGCACAGATTCTCTGGTAAGCAGAGGGACTTCAAGTACCAGAATCCAGGACTTCACAATGGAACAAGGTGAGAGAGGGGTTGTAGAACTCTGAGGCTAGGGGTTGGTGAGCTGTCCCTCTGCAGCACAGACAGACAGACTATCATGGTTTCCTTTCAATCTGTGAAAGATATTTGCAAAAAAAGTTGAATTTGATACTTATTTTTTGTCAGTTCAGTTGGTGATTGTGCACCTTTTTTATTTTATATATGCCCAAATGAATGAGCTCATGTCAAAGAAGGAGAATATATTTTCCCTTTAATACCTGCTCAAAAACGGTCTAAATTAGCAAAAAAAGTGATTCCATGGTAATTTAAAAGGCAAGGGTCTATAAAATGTATTTTGTTTTGTTAACTGCAAATATTTTCTTATGTCTGTGTGACTGTTTCTGTAGAAAGATGCAGAGGCCTTACAATTTGAGTCAACAATGCACTGAATCCCACACTATGAGGCAAGCCACCTATGGAGACCTAAATCAAATGAAGGGGCATCCTTAAAGCTACTTTAGGGTAAATGCTTAAAGGAACCGTAACATCAAAAAATACGTTTTTTTAAAGTAATGAAAATATAATGCAGTGTTGCCCTGCACTTTGCTTAAGAAACACTACTATTGTTTATATAAATAAGCTGCTGTGTAGCAATGGGGGCAGCCATTCAAAGGAAAAAAGACTCCGGTTACACATCAGATAAAGCACTGCGTATCTTGACAGCGCTATATAAATAAATGATGATGAGATAGCAGATAAGCTCTGTCTGTCTAATGGTGTTATCCATTAGTTAACCTGTGCAATACAGACATTTTTCAGTTTCCGCCATTGCTTCCCAGCGTGTTTATATGAACTATAGTAGTGTTTCTGAAGCAAACAGATCAGTTTTACCAGTGCAGGGCAACACTACATGATATTTTCATTACTTTAAAACACTTACATTTTCTGGTGTTACTGTTCCTTTAAGTGCGGTTTGGGAAATCTCTGGGACTACAGGACAAGTTCCATAATCATGTAGTGGACTGTAGCAGTTCGTTTATGAAGCTGTAAAATTCGGGTTCTATTGTATAACTGCAATTGAAAGCAGCATTTGTCGGCCCTTCCTTCACTGATGGTTCTGAGCCTTCAAACAATGTAGCAGAAGTCTGCTCCTGGTTAACCAAGACTCCCATTCCCATAATGTTGTATGTTCCTTGACAGGTCTGTTACTCAGATAGATTCTAATACATTGGTACCAAAGTCAGAAGTAGCAGTACACGTATTATGGAAAATTAGACCCTTTTTTTATTAACACAATGTGATTTTTAGGTTTACAACCCATTGAAATGATTGGTATTTTGTTTTGTTTTTTATCCTATTGCAAAAATACATTTAGCCTCTTTTCCAATGGCTAACAATAAGAGTAGTTTTTGAACTGTTGCCAGCCTTTTGAAGTATACCTAGATGGCAACTGCATAACTAGAAGTTAATGGGCACCACAGCAAAATATTTTTAGAGAACCTTCTAAGCCATCAGAAAAGTGGTGTAACTAGCCAGTGATGGGCCCAGGGTCAGGATGTGCAACTGGGGCCCCTGCAAGGCCTCCTATAGAATTTTGTGCCAGCACGTTCCCTTTGCCCTGCTGCCTGTGAT
This sequence comes from Xenopus petersii, assembly GCA_038501925.1. Taxonomy (NCBI): domain Eukaryota; kingdom Metazoa; phylum Chordata; class Amphibia; order Anura; family Pipidae; genus Xenopus; species Xenopus petersii. Next base: position 103,050,851 of record CM076678.1, on the reverse strand, counting down.
ATGGCTTATTGCGGCTCTGGCCGACCAGGTGAAATCGCATCCCACACCCCTGGTAGTTGTGCCACTGCATCAGGAAGATTATGATTATTCTAATAAAAAGAATACATTAAACACAGACATACAAAAACAACAAATAATCAATAGAAGAGGTACAAAGGGCCCTGCATATAAGGGTTTACAATGTAAAAGATGAGCTATTCTGCAAAACAACTATAACACTGGCACAGATAAGCACAGGTTGGTGCAAGCACATTTTAAATGCTTAGTGCTTTGCAAATGAGCTCTTTCCTAGCAGTATTAATTAAGTGCTGTTTACTAGCACCACTAATAAGGAATTTAAAGCTCCCAGATGCAACCAAAAAAGTGATTCTCTCACAAAAATCATGTGATTTTACAAAGTTCCTTTATTGCCTGACATGTTTGGTGACTTGATTTGTTAACCAAAACAATAAATATTAGATAACTTTAAAGGTTATTATCAAGGATTGTTATGCCATTAGTCCTGAGAAAAAGGATTTTACATTGAGAATGTTTTGTTCTAGAGAGACACCTTTTCAAAACATGCAGCAAAGCTGCTGTATGCTTCAACCACCACTATGCCCCATTACAAAAAGTATATATACATATTTAAAAATAACTGGGCATAGCTGTTTTTTGGCCTAAAATTCCCTGATCAAATGATCAAAGATTTGATTCAGTAAAGGTTATATACACTGCATATTTGTGTTTTATTTTATGAGTGGGAGAAACCACTGGTACAGGTATGGGATACAGTCTCCTATAGACTCCATTTTATCCAAATAATCCGTTTTTTTTTTTTTTTTTTAAATAATTACCTTTTTCATTGTAATAATAAAACAGTACTTTGTACTTAATCCAAACTAATATAATCCTTATTGGAAGCAAATCCAGCCTATTCGGTTTATATAATGTATAAATGTATTATGTACACTTTTTTCTAGAAGACTTAAGGTATAAAGATCCAAATTACAGATAGATCTGTTATCCAGAAAGCCTCTGGTCCCAAGCATTCCGGATAACAGGTCCCATACCTGTACCACCATTGTAATGGTAATCAGTGGTCAAACATAATTCCACCTTATTATAAACACCTTTTAAGCAGAGCATCTCTCAGACATTTCCATTTCTTGATTTCTAATGACTCATTAAAATATTATTCATTTCTATCTAATATAATAATTTATCTTAAATAAACAGATATACACTTCAAAAGTATGATTCAGTGAGAACAATGACAAAAAGTCAACCTTTGCAACCTGATCTTATGAAGCGGAACTGCTGAATTACACAAAGGGTGATCTATCATGGTAAAATGACTGTGCCTTGGTTCAGCTTCTAGTCAGACATAGAAAATGGTCATAAGATACAGTAGAAAACACAGGGTCTGCACAATAAATCACACAGGTATTTGTTAAACATACATGTTGTATTAGGCAAATCTATTCATCAGTAACTCAAGATGCAAGACCAACAAACCTTATCCCACACTGCAGCCAGGAAAGGCTGTGGGTGCAGATACATTTTAGTCTGATATCAATGTACAAGAGGGTTATAGATAACGATGTTAAGGGAATGTTAGGTTAAATTTTTCATGCCTAGACATAGTCACGGAAAGCCTCATTCTTACTGAAAAGTGTATCAGATGAGAAAAAGCCAGCAGAGAAATTGCAATGCGTGCCTGAATGTAAATTGTAAGGAAAGATTTAACACTTTGTCAGTCTAGAACAAAGGCAAGAACAGACTGATGCATTAGCTGCTTTTAGCTTTCCTATGGGACCTCTAGGGAAGTGGCCCAGGATAGTTTTCACATGTAAGACACCAGATGCAGCTTTGTGCTTTTCTTAGGCAGAGTACAAAAGCATCAGGTTTATTGCCAGCCTATTACAAAGCACCTCCACCAGAAGACTAACACAGAAGTTACTTCTAAAAAAAGCAAGTTCTAACACAGTGAAGACTTGATTAATCACTACCCTCAGAGACAAAAATACAAAGACAAATTTTTAGAGATGACACAGCAGTTTCCTTCTACAGATTTATTTTCTCTATTTATCTTTCTTTTTTTATTCAAAAAGAGACAATATTTCAGGTGATAATTAAGAAAACCTTAGTTATCACTCATTTATCCATACCTCAAGTATCTGACTTTTTCACCCATGAGTCACATTCAAATGTAAAAAGCATTGGGGAGCAACACAAGAATGCAAAAAAAAAGGGGGGGGTTAGGAAATAAGTGCTGTGATTGGCTATTTGGTAGCCCCTAAGTGGACTTGCAGTCAACAGGAGGCTCTGTTTTTTTTCATACAACCAAAACATGCCTCCAAGCCAGGAATTAAAAAATATGAATCTGCTTTGAGGCCACTGGGAGCAACATCCAATGGGTTGGCAAGTAACAGGTTACTCGTGAGCCACTGGTTAGGGCAGGGATCCCCAACCTTTAGAACGTGTGAGCAACATTCAGAGGTAAAAGGAGTTGAGGAGCAACACATACGGTAGCTCCCCATAGATCCTATGTGGATTGTCAACCTACATTGAGGCTCCATTTGACAGTGCACTTGGTTTTTATGCAATTAAAACTTGCCTCCAAGCCTGGAATTCAAAAATAAGCTCCTGCTTTGAGGCCACTGGGAGCAACATCCAAGGGGTTGGAGAGCAACATGTTGCTCACGAGCTACTGGTTGGGGATCACTGCCTTAGTAGATATGTCAAGTGATATTAGTACTATATGAGAGCTCATATGGATGCTAAGCTTGGGCTGATATATAATATGTATTTGACCTTACAGAAGTGCCAACTCCAGGATGACAGATGCACCTCAAATTACTGCCATGCTGAGTGGGTTCCATGCTTCTGTCATTCTGAGACTTCCAAGCCAAATGTAACGTATGTATGCAACCCCAAACAACTAGTGAGTCAAAAAAGTATGGGCAGAGAGGCTAAAACGTATAAATAAATTCAGCTTTGAGTATATTGTCTTTGGCTCCAGTATATTTAACAGTTTGAGAAGTATTACTAGCTCAAAAAACTTTACTGGAGTTCCACTGTAACAGCATGTTGCTGCTGAGGGTATAGTGGCCCTGGTAAGCCAAGGCTCATTCATGTGCTGGTCTTTATCCAGACACCCATTTAAGATTGTATTTATGAGATCCAATACCAAATGGGTGTCTCATTGTACAGCAAAGGTATCACACTGCTATGATATAGCTTGTGTCCAAACACTGGAGCAGTGCAAAAGACAAAACCAGACCAGCAAGGTCTAGTAAATGGTTCTGGTTATTAATCTACAAAGTAAAACAAAACAATGTATATTTATATATGGAAGGCTGCTCTGGTTCATTTTTTTATTATGCAACAAATATTGGACACTGGGACAAAGGAAATTTTATTCTCTTGCAGATCCAAATGCTTAACTTAGTGGGTGCCATGCCTCCCAGCTGTACAAAAGAATCTGCATTTGTTTCTATGTGCTTGTGAGACTTCCCAGCAGTCACTGCTACACACCCATATCTCTGCATTCTCTCATTCTGTAAGCAAGTGATACACACACAAACAGCTGTGACAGTTGCTTCCCTGAAAGGACTGACTTTTTTTCCTCATCAGTATTCCAGATATCTATGGATTCTCCAATTTTTGGGTGAGGACACAGTAATGCAAACGGATGGGATACGAATGTTTAAATATAGGGGTCTGCAGTGCATTACTTCATTCCAATGTGATCGAATGAGCTCTGCCGTATCCCACCATTAATTCTGTAAGAGAAAAATAGCAAATTTAGCTAAGCATATGGCAACTACAAGCATAGGGTCAGCTTCAGTAGCAGCACTTCTATGAGTGGTGAGGACCACTTTGAAGCAATCATTTTCTATGTGTCTTGAGGGTACTTTCAGTGAGTACAGTGAAGAGCAGCACTAGTGTGATAAACGCTTACTTAAAGATCTGGAATTTTAACAGAGGTTTATTTCATACTATCACAAGTCCACACTGCTATGTAACAATCATAGATTTCCTTGTGTACATATGCCGTTATGCTTTCATGGGCTTCTTTTCCAGGAAGGTAAATTCTTTCATTATTTTCACAATCTGTAGTACATTCGTGTGAATTTCAACAGCTTTGTGGATAATGTTTATGATCTATGAAATTCTTTAAAAATTCTGCATTCCATCTGCTTAAAGCTTGGGACTCAGGCCCCACTCATACCTTTCAGGAAACATTGCATACCTATGAGGAGTATACTAATGAGTGGGATGGGGAAATTCCTATTCACAGGTTTTTGTGCAGTTTCAATTCAATGGATCAGATAAAGAAACATGAATTAACTAGCACTGGGGACTACAAGGAATTACAGAGGAGATATGTATTACTACCTGAAAAGGATTAAAAACCTATATCAACCTACAGCAAAACAGCATCCATATCATATGGCCCAAACCTTTAGTATTGTGTTTTGCAATGTATTCCAAGTATCTTATCCCTTATTACCCTCCAAAACATTTCCTACCACTGATGTCAAACTAACAGACCTATCGTTTTCAGGCTGAGAACAGCATGCCTTTTTGAATAAAAAAACATTATTTCAGTTTTTGAGCCAACTCAGCAATTCAGGTTTGAGCCTACTGCCACACTTCCGGCTTCTGCAAGATGTACGAAAAAATTCCCTCAAATATATATGCACTAGTGACTTACGGCTGACACACAAAGAATTCAGGCCGAACTTTTCCTACCGACCTTCCCGTCTGCGACCTAAGCATGTGTTTAGCTTCTCGAAGCATCCGTTTATAGACGTGTGCCTGCCCCACCCCTCCGTGGCATCAGAGACGCTATAAAGAGAAGTGAAACTAGTGGGCTATGTTCAATTTACAAAATTTGTCAGGTTATGGAAGTTTGAACACATTTCTGTTTTATATGTTATTACAGTTTTGCTAATGAATGTGGATTGCCCTTGAAGCGGCATGTCACAGTTTCCCCAAGAGACCTGCTTATCTTAAACTGTTAAAAAAGTATCTATAAGTGCACCTGACATATTCTGGGCTCTCTGCCAAAAGGCAATAAAGTTAGAAACTTTGTATCTTTTTCTGGCTGTTAAGTGCAGGAGATCAAACAAAGTTAGGACATTTCAATAAACCCGGGGCTATGGATTGAGCTGTGAAAATCGCGACTATCCAGCGAAAAACGGGACAATTGGGAGGTATGAACTTGAATGCAATCGGGGGGAAAACTCGAATATTGAAATTGATTGAGTTATCGGTGAAAATAAACTCTAATGACAAAAACTGATGGGGTTTTTGGAGAACAAACCACAGAAAATTAATCAAGGGACCTTTGCCATTGACTTTTACATTACCAACAGGTTTTAGTCGGAATATTTTCAGATTCAGAGTTTATTCAAGTTTTTAGGGCTAGGCCACACAGGAAGATTTCATGGAGATTAGTCGCCTGGCGACTAATCGCCGTGTCTAATCTCCCTGAATGGCTTGCTGGTATCTTGCACTAAAGTCGCCTGCGCCTATTCACACGCGGCGACACATTTTTCAAAGTCGCTCGAAATTGCCTCGTGAGGCAATTTCAAGCGACTTTGAAAAACGTATCGCCGCGTGTGAATAGGCGCAGGCGACTTTAGCACTAGCAGGTGCGAGAAACCAGCAAGCCATTCAGGGAGATTAGTCGCCTCAAAGACGCGGCGCTTAGTCGCCAGGCGACCAATCTCCCTGAATCTTCTCGTGTGGCCCTAGCCTTACTGAAACTACCCTAGAAAAACAACTCGATGTTTGATAAATGACCCCCAACTGTTATGGCACAAGGGACCAGGAATTGTCGTGGGTCATTTTCCAGGGCCCCTCGTCTTGTGACTACTGTCCAAAAATGTGCTGATGACCAATACTTTGTATTATTTAACAATATGATCCATAAGAGTGCTTACAATTGTACATACCTAAAAGAGGTTCACTATCATTACTTAGGGTGTTATTTATCAAAGGTTTTGTCTAATCATTGCAATTGGGGCAAAAACTCGAATAACTCAAATTTATGGAGTTTGAGTTAAAACCATAAAAAAAATGTAAAAAAAACCAAACAAACATAATGAACGCTACAAACATCTTTAAATGGGTCAAGGGACCTCTGCCATTGATTTCTACATGATTGAAAGGTTTTAGCTAGAGTATTTGCGGATTCAAGCTCTTTCCAGCTTCGGGCATAAAAAAAAATTTAGAAACTACCGTTGAAATCTCGATTTCTCAGGAAAAACACAACCTAATTGTGAACAAGACTGTGTACAATTACAAAAATATTTACCTAGGATTTTAGGAAAACATCAAACAAATTTACATGATTTGGAAAATAAATTTTAGTCTTTGGAAATACACAGAAACAGGCATATGATCTCAAACTAACGTGCAAAATCTTAAAGGGGTAGTTTAACTTGAAGTTAACTTTTTTTGTTATAGGATGCCCTTTTCCTAGAAACTTTGCAATAGGTCTTCATCATTTATAGCATTATTTGTTTTCTTCTGATTTTTTAAAGGTTTAAAATGGGGGTCTCTGATTTAGACAGCCATGCTGTGAGGTAACAATTTTAATGTTATTCTTGCTTAACTTTCTATTCAGTGCCTTACCTACTCATCTTCCAGTATTCCATTCAAGCCACTGCCTGGTGCTAGGGTAAATAAGACCCTATCATAGCTCCTGAAAAACTAAACTGGAGAACTGCGGAACAGAAAATTAACTGAAAAACCACTTGAATTTAAAATGAAGACCAATTGCAAATTATCTGAGAATATCACTCTATGTTAAACTAAGATTTTATTTAAATGTAATAAATTACACATGACCAATTTGTCCTTGAATCTCAAATATTATATTAATAAAAACACTGATTCAAATGGTATCAGGAATCCTATTACGTGCAACTGGAAGAGATACAGACATTTAAACAGTTTAAGCTTTTACATTTAAAAGATATTCTGTCTACTAGAAGGACAAACTTTATGCATGCAATTGTATATAAAAAGCAAATGCACCACATATTTTGTTGAAATTTTCTGGTGCAGTTAGCATAAATAGCTACTCGTGTACCCACTTTATTTTGCTAATCACGACGGCCAAGGAATGAGCGAATGGGAAGTTATATCCTTTAATGAAAAGTCAATAGGGGGCCTTTTGATGAATGACACTAAAGCCTCACTGGGGTGGATTTTCACTCTACAAAACAACTTCTTGCCTTAGGACAATTAAACAAGGATAATGTACACATCACTTAACAGTGAATACATTCGTTTACTAAAAGCTAAATTGGCATACAGCTAAAATTCCTGGCCACCTAGAATGTTGTTGAATTAGATGATCTGGAACAGCAATACTAAATTCAGGCAACTCCAGCTGAAATGAATTACTTACCCCCCGCATCCTTAGTCAAACCCCTGAAGGGTATGAGTTCAGATGCATGGCATCCATTTTAATTGCTCTTCACTTTCTACTACTTATGCATGGAAACATACAGTGTTATCAGAATGACTATAAGGGTGGGGGGCCGATGGGGAGACGGGGGTATTAAATCTTGTGTGGCACTTTAAGGGGAAACAGTTCTGTTTCAATGGATTTTATAAATAAACAAGCATTTAAACATTAAATAACATCTCTTCATCAGGCATAATTAGGGATGCACCAAATCCAGGATTCGGTTCGGGATTCAGGCAGGATTCGGCCTTTTTCAGCAGGATTCGGATTTGGCCGAATCCTTCTGCCCAGCCGAACCTAATCCTAATTTGCATATGCAAATTAGGGGCGGGAGGGAAATTGCATGAGTTTTTGTCAGAAAACAAGGAAGTAAAAAATGTTTTCCCGTTACCACCCCTAATTTGCATAGGCAAATTAGGGTTCGGTATTCGGCCGAATCTTTCACGAAGGATTCGGGGGTTCGGCCGAATCCAAAAAAGTGGATTCGGCGCATCCCTAGGTATAATATATTAAGGATGATATCAGAATTTTCCCACAATTTAGCAGTCCTTTAGGGCAATGGCTGACAGGGAGATCTGCAGCCTGCAGTCATGCATACATTATCACAGGTGACAAATCTTCCGAAAATGTCTCTCCATTGGAAATAACTGAAGTTCTTCTGAAGTCACCCGAAGTTACCTCTGGAGGAGGTATGTTGGTTTTACCACCAGCGATTTCAGTTTTCAATAGAGATGCATTTTCGGGAGATTTGTTGGCTGCAGTCGCACAAACAATTGCGGGTGACATACTGTCTACATACCGGTCAGCCACTGCCCTAAATGACTGCTAAAATTATTTTTTTTTACAAAAGGAACGTGCTGTGAAAAGATTCTGATGTATTATCCTACATTTATAATGCATGAGGAAGAGATGAAATTTAATTTTTAAATGCTTGTTTAATTCTAAAAGCCATAGAAACAGAACTATGTTTAACTACCACTTCTCTCCTCAATAAAACATTTTTATAACCCTTTTCCTTTGGTGCCTTAACTGCAACTTCACCATACAACCCTGTCCTATCTACCAGAGAAAACTTATCATCCAAGGTGGACATTAGTGATCTTGTGTACTCCGTACAGAGAGCTATCTGCTGTAAAAGCCGAGCCAAGTTGTTCCCATTCTCACATGCTTTTAGTTATACTTCTATGATGTCAGACTATCAAACACAATGTAACTAGATGATGATTTCATGAACGCTCATATTTTGCGTTCAGCTGCCACGGTGCTGAAGTAATACACATTTTGGAACCCTTTTAACTTTTCAGACTTCAACACACAGAACTTTTTCATGAATACACAAACTGACAACACTAAAAAAAAAAAAAAAAAAATTAAAAAAAAATTAAATTCATGGACTACTGACAAACACACCTCATCCCTGGAATGGATAATATTTATGGGGACAACAAAAGACCAGAAACTATAAAGAAAATTGCAGGTGCAAAGGCCCAGAAGAACACCAGAGTGGTCTATAAGACAGCAATGATACATGTTGAAACGAGGAACACTTGGAATATAAAACACAGAGAGGGAGTCATTCATGTATGCAACAACTACAACACAATAGAATCAGGGACACCAAAAAAAACAGAGAGAAGGACTGCACCAATTGGATTTCATACAAAAAGAAACACTTTCCAATCAGGGCAGCTCAGCAATCTGCATTTATTTGAAGTGATCAGAGGATTTGGTAACCTTAGCATTGAGATGAACGTTTAACAGCAACTTCAATAAATGATAAGTCATGAGTGAACATCAAAAAAGGCTTCTTGCTATAGCAATGGATGGAACAGTTTTTCTTTCTTTGGAAAGTCTTTACAGCTCGTAGCTTATGACACAAATACAAGTAAAAATTAAAATGTTCGCCATGTTACCTCATATTGAATATTCCTGTTCTCCTCTCCTGAAATGGATAGTCCTCTTTCATATCCTGCATTAAAGGGTTAGGCAGTCTGTGTGATTTAGTGTGGGGCAATGTTCCCATATGGCAGAACATGTCAGAGGATCTGATAGGAACCCTTTCTTTCTTCTTCCGTGGAAGAGTCCCGTGGATGCATACATTTTTAAATGCATCTGATCGCCTCTCGCCAAGAGCAGATTTGCTGCCCAAAAGGTCCATTGATGATACCAGTGGGAACTGGTGGTTCATTTGTGCATTTCTATGGTAACTGGCAAACTTCCCAGCAGCCATTATTCTTCAGTTCTGGAAAAAAGAAAAACATACACATTGGTCACTGCATTGGCGAAGTGTCAAAAGGTATTTAGTTTTCAAGAGCCCCTCTAAATGCTGACAATCTAATGAAGGAAATCGCATTCAGCTAAACTATGGATTCTATTCTTTTAATCTGAATTCAAAGTGTCTTTGTTCACAGCCACTGCACTGAAATTAATTTGGCCAATTTCCATTTCTGCCAAACCTAACCTAACACAATTCTGCTTTCCTTCTAATTGCATGAATCCTCTCTCATCCTGGCACTAAGAATGTTCTGCGTTCTGACTCAAGGTCAAAATGCCATGCAATGAACTTCAGAAATATGTACTGAAGACACTAGACACAAATTCCATTGTACTAAACCCAGCAGTATATGATCACATCAAATTCAGTCTTTATCTGTTAAACAATGGCAATAATTCAAATATTAAACAAATACTACAACTTTTTTTTTTTTTTAACTATTTAACTTAGTGGACCCTATGTGTCCTATTCTGGTTATTAGGCTTCTGAAAGGCAAGTGTTGAAAGAATGTGTTCTGAATGCTGCATTCTAAATTTATGTTTGCATGCACATGAACTATTTAGCTAACTATTTTTATTACATGGGAGATGACAATTATTAAAAAAAAAAAAAAAAAAAAACAACTTCATCACATAATGAGAATATACTGTAAGCAGGGTTGCTACCTGGCTGGTATTTAACCATGGTGCAGCTCAAACAAGTACTTTGATAATAATAATAATAATAATAATAATAATAACAATAATAATAATAACAATAACAATAATAATAATAATGCTGGCTGTCCCATTCTGACATTAATATAATTATGTCTTATTATACACAGGCAGATTTTACCCACCGATTTAGGTCCTTCTGTTCAAGTTGAAAGTTTATATGCCTATATACTGAGTAGTTATACAGGCCTGCCAAACTGATATCTGGGTGAAAATCGTTCAGATGCAATGACTGCCCCGAGGTTAACCATCAGATCAGACTGACAACGCCCACCTCACGGTAAGCATAATGACACCTGCTTGTTTGGCAACCTTGCGAAATGAATGGATCTTTCAAAGTATGGCAGCTTAGGCAGCACTTTATTGTTCATCAATTATAATCAGTCACTGCTCCAGTGACGTGTATATTTAAATTTACTATACATTCATACACAATAAATCAGGAGCCAAGTTATCTGCCTGTATGTATTCAATCACTCAGCACATAAACAGACAACTGTATAGTATATTAAAAGAGGTGATGATGAAAATAAGTCAACTGCAATTTCATATTATAAAGAATGCTAAAGATTTGTGCAATGTGGCCATGTAAGAACACCTTTAACAATTCACAATATAAACTTTAAGAAACTAGAACAGTCAAGAGACCAAAGGTAAATGTGTGATAGATATTCATACTGATTTCAGCACATCCAACTCATCTTTGTTAGTAACAGGAGTGAGGGAACATCAAGCTCACCAGACTGCTCTGTGTAAATATTTAGAATCTGGATTTGATAGGTGACGAGGTATATAGAGTGTGTGCCTGGTGAGGTATCATTAAGACTTTGTTTGCCTTTTCATATACTCATTTAATGAAGGTTGTTGCTGGGAACTTATCTCTTCCTGTTTAAGTATATTTATACACCAGGGAATATCGTCAGAACACCAGGCTGTTATTGTCCATTATAAAAGGCCCAGATATGCCCCAGGGAGAGATAAACTCCCCTTTTTACAACTTTACCAAATAACAGCTATAAAAAGACATTAAACCTACCAAAGTCATGAGGACATATATAAAAGACTCTTCAATTACATCATTACAGTGTAGAAGCTCCTCAGTTTTATGAACAAAATCCTATTTCTTGGCCAACACCTACATATAAATCAGTTGCACTAAGATGATGCTCTCATAAAGTTTTATGTAATTAACAGTAACAAAACAAACAGCAATATTTGCCAATATTTACACTAAAATCACAAAGTGTAAGGCTAAGGCCACACTAGGCGATAGCGCCGCGATTTGACTCGCGGCGACTTTTCGCGGCGACTTTTAATCCGCAATCGCTGGGGAAACTTTTGCGCTGGCGTCTATGGGGAATCGCGGCGTAAAAACACACGCAGCGATCTTTTTTCTATTGTCGCTCGAAATCGCCTAGCGAGGCAATTTCGAGCGACAGTAGAAAAAAGATCGCCGCGTGTGTTTTTACGCTGGTGATTTTTCGCGATTCCCCATAGACGCCAGCGCAAAAGTTTCCCCAGCGATTGCGGATTAAAAGTCACGGCGAAAAGTCGCCGCGAGTCAAATCGCTGCGCTATCGCCTAGTGTGGCCCTAGCCTTAAACGTGTATGTATTTTCCATGAATAAAAAAAAAAATGGGTCAGGAGTTAAAACTTCCATTCCATACCAATTATCTAGCAGGAGTGTCTATAGCCATGGCAAAACCAGAATCTTTATCACAGCCACAAGGACTGCATTTATTTAGACTGCATTTATTGAAATACATGAAGAAAGTAGAGGCAAGCAATAACATAGCCCATCTCCTTTGTGTAAAGGAACATGCAGAAATGATGTGGGGAGAAAAAAGACACATAAGCAGATAGACCAATCAGACCAAGCTCAGCCATCTCGCATGACTCCATTTCATCCAAATGATTAAAAGTGATTGCCTTTTTCTCTGTAGTAATAAAACAGTACCTTGATCCAAACCGAGATATAATTAATCCTTATTGGAAGCAAAACCAGCCTGTTGGGTTTATTTAATATTTATGTGATGTTCTAGTAGACTTAAGGTATGAATTCTAATTATAGAAAGATCCATTATCCAAAAAACCCCCAGGTCCCAAGCATTTTGGATAACAGGTCCCATAATAGTAATACAATAAAAGAAAAACAGCATATATAGTTGTAAACTGAATTTGTCCATGTTCAAAATATGAGCAGGGACCAACAGTCACTGTCAGTGGGGTTTTCCCAAGTATTGTTATTAGTGAAAGTGTGTGTGAAAAAGGCTGAACGGTTCTCTTTTAGACATACTGTGCCTAGCAATCGTATTAAGGCCCTTGACCAATTCTTCCATTTTACCAATAAACATACCCTGTGCTTATAGCCAACCTATAAATACAAAGGCAGCTACAAAGTGAGATCATAGGGCAAATGAAAATTTTTAAAGGGAACCTATATTCCTAGAAAGGATTCCCTTGGGCCAATGGGCTAACACAGTCTGCTCTAAGTGGGTGAAACAATATTGTCACTGCCTGTGATGCGCTGTTGTGTGCAACAAAGCCATTGTTCATGTTCATTTAATACAACAGGAGAGCTGCGCCACTTGTCAGGCATGTAAAGCAGAAAGTAGGCATTTGTTGAGATGGCTGAAGGTTGTCTATGCAGGGCACCCTGTCTTGTCTTTATCTGTAAATCAGCTACAGAGCAACAGTTTCATTAAATGTCATCATCCGAGGTGAGGGATGAGACCAAAGAGTGAAATTTGTGCATAGAATAAAATTGTAAATTTACTTTTTGTAGCACTTTACGCAACATATTACACCTGCATATCGTCATAATTTGCATGTACCAGTCTAGTACAGGTATGGGACCTGTTTCCCAGAATGCTCGGGACCTGAGGTTTTCCGGATAATGGATCTTTCCATAATTTGGGTCATCATGCCTTAAGTCTGCTAGAAATTAATTTAAACATTAACTAAACCCAATAGGCTGGTTTTGCTTTAAATAAGGATTAATTATATCTTAGTTGGGATCAAGTACAAATTACTGTTTTGTTATTACAGAGAAAAGGATAAAGGAAATCAATTTCAAAAATTTGGATTATTTGGATAAAATGGAGTCTATGGTAATTCTGAGCTTTCTGGATATCGGGTTTCCGGATAAGGTATCCTATACCTGTAATCAATTTAGTTTTTTTACTTTAAACAGTGTATCTATTCTTACAAGCCATGTACAAAATTCATGGACTTTTCTACTTAATAGAATTACGAAAAGCATTAAGTGTGTGACATTTCTTATAATATCATGTGAGTAATTGACCTACTTAGCCAGTGCCATAAACCACTAAGGAAAACATAGCCCTGATTCACATTAACAAATTAGTAAGATTAGTTTGCAGATCTGCCAGTAAAGCAAAATGGGAACTATCTTCCATCCACTCTGATATGATCCAAATTATAAAATCTAATTACGCACACACAAAGAAAATTCAGTTCTGTCAATCGTATTAAACCTCACCACCTATTTGTATCCCCATGATTCTAATTTCCCATCTGAGTATTGCATATCATCCTGAAAAGTAAAAAACAGTGGGCTGTTTTTTGCTACAAGCCAAACAGCTAAAAACATGGGAGGGTAAGTTCTGGTTTGATTTACAAGGAATGGGTGTAAGGGGAAACATCTGCCCTAGAGAGGTTTCTTGCCATAAGGCAATTTCAGTTGGGACTTTGAGCAGCAAAAATCCTTGTCTGGTAACTTTAAGAAACAAATATCTATTTCTTCTTCTTGAAATGTAGCTCTCTTAGCAACAGCAGATCCTGAAGTACCCTTGATCTCCCCTATAAAGAGGGCACATTAGGGACACAATAATACAGCACAGCAGTTCAAAGTACCCTTAGACAGTGCCTTGGATACTGTTGACCCATTGAGAGTACATTTTCATTTTTTACATTACAAGTTCTATCTTTATATACTTATTTCGGCATTGCACACTTTTGTCAATTTCATTCTTTACAAGTCTGTTATTGACTAAACATGCAAGGCACCGTGGGGAGTCTTGGCTGGAGGTGAGCAAAATAATACTTTAAGGTACATGTAGTCAGGACCAGCTGTGCAGGGAATAGCAAAGGAAAGACAGAAGCTGCTTTCAGTTGCAATTATATTTAAGAATATTTTATAAAACATTGAAAATGCTGAATATATATATTTTCTATCATTTACAAAAGGAAATATTTAAGCTTACAATCCATTCAAGTGCCACTTGCTATACAATTATGGTACTGGCATAAACGTTTGTACATTTGTGTCAATGCTGTAGATTCTATGGTTTCAGGGTCCATTTTGACGGGGCAAGGCTACTGGTAACACCCAGTGTGGGCAGATCAAAGGACCCTGGCATAGAACCCTGCTTCCTTCTACTGTCAACAAAGACATTATATCATGTCTGGAGGAAAATAGATTTTGCCATTTGTTAAAGCTGACATAGCAGAAGAATGTCTGTGGAAGAGTTAAACAGTGTGCCCCTTTTCCAAGCAAATTCCCAGTGCCTTTGAACATGAACGTCTGTTCCACACAGCTGTGGGCTCCAGAAATTAGGGCAAAAAGTGTGCAGCTGTCACTCACAGCGTTCTGCAGTTATCCTTGAAAAATTTACTTTCGCATAGAAACATGTTCCATTGGTATTAGATTCCTGGAATTTTACAGCAACACTGTAATTTCACATTGAGATGAATGCTTGCACAAGAAATCGGCAGGTTTGTGAGATTCTTTTGAAAGGAATTTTTCAAGATTTCAACAGTATTTAAACAGGAGAACATAATTCTACCACAGTGACAAGTACCTTGTACCCCTAATAGGTACGTATGGGTTGTTTTCCCCTGATTTTAATGCTTTTTGAACCCACGGGTTTTTCAGGGCTTGTTTACTAATGTTTGGCAAAGTACTAGGTACAAAAATGGGCACCAAACTGTATCCATTGATAAAGCCATGCAAAAAGTGTTTTTGCCAATTGCACTCACCTATAGCAGTGCCAGCTGATCATTCTTTGGTGCAAAGAGAACACTACTACAACACTAAGTCAGAACACTACCATAAAAGGAAGCTCTTGTGTAACTATTGCACATATCTGTATCATCTTTTACTTAACCATTAATAAAAAAGGATTCAAGATATTAAAAAAAATACTTCCATTATCCTTGCACAAGCAGTGTTTGACTGGGCCTTGAAGTGTAGAACCAGACTTTGGGGCCCACTCTCGCAACAATTGTATGTGGATATGTATTGTAGCTATTATTTAGGTCTATGGTGCATATAATAAAATAATTTTATTTAACTGGTGCCCATTAGGATTAGGACCTACCCCTGGGGCCCATAGCCAACCCTGGGCATAAGGCAAGGCAAATTTTTGCTTCCTATACAACGTTCAGTAGGTAATACTGGGGACATACCGAATCCCAAATCCTTTGTGAAAGATTCAGCCAAATCCCAAACCGAAGAGAACCACACAAGCAGCGTGTGAATAACACATTTTTGACTTTTTTGTTTGTGTGATGAAAAATCACTTGATTTTTTGGCCAGGCACTTTGATTCAGTTGAACTTTGGCAGAATACAGGATTTGGTGCATCCTACAAAGGGTGCAATAATTATTTGTAATAAGATGTATTGAGCTCAGTGCCAACAGTTCAGGGATTTAAATGACATTTGATAAAAGCTATACATTTTAGTTTGAAGTACATAATTAATTTCAATGCAACAAAAGGAAGTATTGAAAATGCGTGGAAATGTGTTGCTTTAGCAACTCATAAAAATGTACAGTAGATAAAAGCATACCCAGACAAAACTACTCAATTCAAAATATTACCCCTCAAAATTTGTTTGTTCTAGGTCACTAAAAAGACAGGAAACATAGCACAAGCAAGCAGTTTGTTTCAACAGACAATAAAAGTACCGGTAGTGTCACAAAAGTAAGATTCGCCGTCCACAGTAAATATGCACTACCACAAGCGAAAAAATCTCCTGAAAATGCCCTGCTATTGGTCAACATATGGATCTCTGTAATAAAACCATTTTACTTGCAGCAATAAGTCTTAAACGTGGGAAAATGCCAAAGAAGAAGCAGATTTCCTGTGATTATAGTATATGTTTTACTTGTGGCAATCCACATCCAAATGTCAGGTAATGACCTTCGACTACGACTTCGAATTGAATGATTTAAACTAAAAATCGTTCAACTATTCAACCATTCCATAGTCGAAATACTGTCTCTTTAAAAAATACTTCGACCCCCTAGTTCGCCACCTAAAACCTACCGAGGCCAATGTTAGCCTATGGGGAAGGTCTCCATAGGCTTCCTAACAATTTTCTGATCTAAGGAAAATCCTTTGATCTATGGATTAAAATCCTTCGAATCGTTCAATCCAAAGGATTTAATCATTTAAACGATTATTCCTTCGATCGTTCGAATAGCGCTAAATCCTTCTACTTCGATATTCGAAGGATTTCAATTCGGCAGTCGAATATCGAGGGTTAATTAACCCTCGATATTCGACCCTAGGTAAATCTGCCCCTCAATGTCACATGCTATTATACAGAGGAGCACCTACAAATATAGTGTGGATTAATGACATATGGGACCCCTAGGCTACATATATTCCCTGATTTAAAACATTCAGTAAGCCTGGTATCACATTGATAATATCAGAACAATTTTTTGGATATTCAGACGATACTTTTTGCATTTACTGGGTTCTTGTGGTGGCTGTGTGGGCATCTAAATATGCATGAAAAATAATTTGGCTTGCAGACTGCATAGCAATAGTGGAAAGGCTGGCATTTTTTTTCTAATAATTTACAGAAGGATTGGAAACCCTGTTACTTTAAGTACAACTCCTAGCATGCCTGACAGCAACTGAAGCATGTTTGGGGTGTGGAAACCATAGTTCGGCAGTAACCAGCATGCCCATTTCTGGTTTATAGGCCTCAAACTGGTTCCTGTGAAATCCATCTCCTCCCTCTTTACAGGTACACCAGTAGAAAAGTGGTAGTTTTAAAAGATATGTAATACCATGTCAGAGCATACTATCTGTTAAGAAATATTATACGATGATGTACTGCATTTTATACCTGGATGGCGGCTTCAGTTCAGCTGAATTACTCTACTCCAACTGAAGAACGGATCCAATATTTTGAATTAAATACTCACCCTAAACTTTGCAACGTTGATGGTCACAATAGCTCTGAAAGGCCAATAATAATCCAAGCACAAAAGCATGGACTAAAGAAATCGAAAGTCAAGGATGACTAAAGCCAACAATACTGTATCAAAGGCACCATAATAAATGGACAGTTGCATACATCCAGGTAGTCGTACTAGAATTATTACACGCTATTTATATAAAACCAGTACATTTACACAGTGGAGCTTACAATCTAAGGTCCCTATAATTTACACTTGGATCAATTTTATCAGGTATTAGTGAAGTGTGGTCAGGCATTGTTTTGGTATCCAGGTATTGTTTTGCCTGGACCCAGATGCCCGGCCACACCGACAGTTTGCGATTTTGTTAATCCGCTGCAAACATCGCGTCAGGAGGAGGGTGGGGGCCCGGCTGCATGGCCTGCACCCTAACCCAGCGATGTATGGATACATTACTGGAGATATTGGAAAATGCACAATAATGCATACTTTTACATTTCTGAAATCCATAGTTAGAGTATGTAATTTATTTTGAAGATAAAGTTAAACGAATTTCCAGTAACTGTAAAGAACTGGTTTATTGGCCAATTTGGAAATGTATCCTGAATGGAACACCACAACTCCCCCAAGACCTTCATTTTATTTGTTTAGCTCAATTTAAGAACGTAAGCTGATTACATACGGGCACATATTTGTGATTGCTCTATTTTTTTTAAAATTCCCAAATCCAGTTGATTGGCTTTGACAGGATACATAAAACCTTACTTTGATTTTTTTCAGTGGGAATTTCGAAAGGACTAAATATTTATTTTCTGCTAAGGAAAAAAATATAAAGTTCAACATACACTAATAAAAACTAAAATAGGTACCGGTTTTGTGACGTACCTCCCCCAACCCATGTTTGTTTATCTGCAGGCTTCTCAATTTGTGTTGCGCATAAAGATCAGCTTAATGACACTTGATTTTATGATGTGCCTGAAGATTTCTCCTGAGATACAGCTTATCTACCCTTCAGGCACCTTAGATGGTGTAGATGCCTTCTTACAATGAATTTGGAGATACTTTTGCAGTTTAAAAACTGCTTTGGATAACTGGATACCAGTATGGTAAACTAGGACCTTATCAGTATACTCTTGTTGTCCGTACATGGTGCTTGAAGGCACTTAGTTCTCTTATTAAACAAATGGTGGTTATTTAGAGGGGAATGAGTGAGAATAATGGTGCCTGTAAAACAATGAAGCGACTGTCCCACTGTTTACGGTTCTTGACACTTAAGGGGTTTGGAAACAACAGTATTTAAAAACAAAAAAAAGTGTTTGTGTCTGAAACCTTATATTTAAAGGTAAAAAAGTATAGATACGTTTTGTTCAAAAGGATAGTGTTTTTGAGCTATAAAGCAAAAAAGCACCAGTAATGGTGTTTTCATGGGTTTTAGAGCTTCAAGTCAATGGAAGCCAGGATATGGATTCCTTAATTCAAGTCAGACAACCACTTTTAACTTATTTTTTAAAGTAATATATGAGACATTTCTCCCCAAAACTACATAATCTACATTATGCAGGCAGCACAATGGGTAACACTTCTGCCTGCTCTGGGGTTTTGAGATTATACAATCTACAATCGATCTTTAAGTGTCTGTGTGGATTTCTTCCAACACTCCAAAAAAATAAAGGCAGAATTATTGGCTCATGATAAAATTAACCCTACTATCTACTAGGGATTTTTTTTTTAAATTCCAGCACGGGGGGGGGGGGGGGTCAATAGCCATCTTGGCATGATGGAATATTTAGCATCCTGACACATCTAGTCTAGATAAAGAAAATCAGTTACACAAATTTGACCCAGTGGCTGGCTGCTCTGCAGGAACACCTATCTAGACAGGTAAGAGTAAAAGCAGTAAAATATTGTATGAATGTATTTTTAAAAAAAAATATGGTACATATAAAGTGGATTGCTCATGTACTTATACAAGTCCCTATATACCGATATGCCTATGTTAAAGATGTCCAAACTTTACTACTCCCACTATGAAAAGCAGAGGGACTTCACTTTCCAGAATTTCTCAGATCACCAAAAAACAAGGAAAGGCAGGGGTTGCATTTCAGTTTCAGAATAAGGGATCTTGGGAAATAGTTATTTGGAGATAGTGACCTTCAGTCCATGGATTAGGTATATTTGCTTAGCAAAAATTATATTTAAATCTGTAAATTCAGATGTTTATGTACCTTTTGTACAACTGAATGAGCTCATGTCATAAAGGGGGTATATGTTCACATTAATTTGAGAATTGTGAGCAAAAGGTGTATTTAAGTGCTCCTTTAATAAAGCAAAGAAATTGCAAGCACTCAAACAAAGGTCTGTTCTGACATAATAAAGATATGTTGCAGTTGGTGGGTAGAAGTCATGCTGACCACAGATACCGATTGTCATGCAACAGTTTGTCATAAATATGAATTCTGAAAATTTTAAATTGATCCAATTGGTCAGATTAGCTCAATTAGCTCAGTTTAAATCAGCCCCTGCATGGCCACCTTTACCAACCCCTCAAATGGTTTTCCTATACACATAAAGAAACTTTTGAATTCTGATAATCCAAAACCATAAATACAGATATTATCACAAAAGTCAGTTAAAATAACATCCTGTACTTTCCATAATGAACACACCAAAACTCTACCACCAGGGCTGAAAAGGTTACCTAAACTATACAACAGTGAACACAGCAGTTCTCAGAGTAAATGAAAAACTATATGTCAGTTAATATAAACTTAATTTGTTTGGTAAGTTCTGATTGCTATTGTCAAGTTTTTATCCTTTTAAATTTTGCGCAACTATGTTGACAACTGTGTTCCCTGCGCAAATATTTCTAGAAAAACAGTGATATCCTAGGCCACACTGGGCGTTTTGGGGAGATTTGGTCGCCTGGCGACTAATCGCCTAGTTTTTGTAGCGACCAATAAATGCCACAATAGGGGATATTTTTAAGGGTCAAGTCACACTGGGCGTTTTGGCGACTAATCGCCTAGTTTTTATGGCGACCAATCTCCCCAAATGCCTTCCCTCACTCTGCGTCAGCTAAAATGAAAAAAAAATGACGGTGCTAATCACACGCGGCGATTCGTTTTCTGAAGTTTCCTCGTGAGCCAACTTCTGGCGACTTCGAAAAGCGAATTGACGCGTGTGATTAGCACCGGCGTTTTTTCATTTTAGCCGGCGCAGAGTGAGGGAAGGCATTTTGGGAAATTGGTCGCCATAAAAATTAGGCGATTAGTCGCCAAAATGCCCAGTGTGGCCTGACCCTAATAATATCCCCTATTGTAGCATTCGTCACCACTGCTTATTCTCTCTACAGAATATTCCTTGGCTGCGTGTTTGCATTTCTACAGGAAGACATGTCATATCACTACTCCTGACTCAGATCAAAGAAATGTATCTGTAGACAGCCAGGTGTCACTCCCTGGGTGTTAGACATTATTTTCTCAAATAACATCAGTATTGGTTATAGACTTCTAAGGGTATTGTGTGGCTTGTGTGAAAAGACGCAATCACCTAGCCATTGTGCTAATGCAGTATGACAGCGCCTATCTGTTTGCCAAATAAAATATATACTAAAGAATGTTCTATGCACACAATAAGCAATAATGTCATGCTTAGTCTATTTATGAAAATAAAAAGGGAAGATAATTCCTACTCATAGTCATAAAGCAGCTTACACATAGACAAGTTCCTTCAATTAGTGATAGAATGATTTTTGCCCTAATGTTAAGAGTACAAATAGGCTACAAATTTAAAAGTGCCATTAGCTTTTGTACATGAAGGCAGGTTTGAATTTAACCAGGCGAGTTTCACAAAAAATATTACATTTTGTATAAAATACTG
The DNA here is from genome assembly GCA_038501925.1 of Xenopus petersii. Lineage (NCBI taxonomy): Eukaryota > Metazoa > Chordata > Amphibia > Anura > Pipidae > Xenopus > Xenopus petersii. Next base: position 103,029,331 of record CM076678.1, on the reverse strand, counting down.
CACACACAATTATTTCAATAAAATAATTATTAAAGGACGTCAACCCAAAAAAATGTTTTTTATATATAAATTAAAGACAACATTATTCTAAGAAACTTTGGTACAATGATACACCCATCATGTCTGAAGTTTAGCATGATTTAGTTATCATATTACATCTGCTGAGTGTGCACTGTTTTGTCCTGTCCCTACACTATGTTGTCCTGTCTTGCAGGAGTTGCATATTTTTGCACTTGCACTTTTTGTCTGTTGTCCGGTACATCTATGTTGTGTAGCACAATGGTCCTAGAGGAACACTGTTTCATTCCACTGTGTACTGTACAAACGTATATGGATGAAATGACAAACTCACCCTTGACTCTTAATTTATTTAGACATATATTGCTATTGAAAGCAGTGTTTGTCTGTCCCTTTCTATTCTCGGCCCTGGTGGCTCTGGCTTTTGAAACAATGTCCTGACTTGTGGGAGGATACTGGCTTTTGCAACATTGTTAAAAACATCCAGGAGCTAAGCAAATACAGCTTTCTATGGCAGTTACATTTTCAAATAACTTTGAAAAGCACTAATCATTTTTAATAGATTCATATTGGAAAGATGTTTATAATTGTGTTTTCTTTAATAGGCAAAAAATTCTTTTTTGGGTTGACATGTCCTTTAAGCAAATGGCTTAATTATCATGAAAAACATGAACTTGTGCGTTTTGCTGGATGTGACCATCTTGTAATTGGGTTGTTCCCTAGGTGGATAATCTAATAATTGCCCCCTTCACAGAGAATGCACTTCCCCCTGTTTTTTAGGATACATTTTTTGAAAGTACAAGTTTTCTCTGTAGACGTGATACCATAGAAGGCACAGGAGGAGCCCATAATACGCCTAAATGAATGTGAAATCTTGCCAAGCAGTGTGAGAGGAGAGCTATTAACAGCCCACATGGCATAATATAAAACACTGCTAACTATTCATTCTCTGGGTGACAATGAAGAGAACAATGTTACCCAGACCCTCTCATGCAACCTACTTCTTCAGACTTTTCTGACTATGCAAGGGTGATCGGAATGCATGCCTCCTCCAACTAAGAAACATTTCAAACCCCTATCAGAACAGAACAGCAACAATAAGCCAGATGGCCTGTGCAAGGGCTGCAATAGGAGACTTCAAATACATTTCAAGCACAAAAGGGTATTTGATCACATATTAAATCCCTCTGCTGTTAGAAGGGTCAGCAACTTGCTTCTTTTCTGGGTAAACACTGGATCCTCTGTGCACTGCTACTAAAAGGTGGCAATGAACATATTAGTAAAATGATGTTATTGACAAGTGTAATGTGCTGCAAAGTCTTTTTTTTTAACCCCAAAGAAATACAGTGTGGGCGTGGCTTTGCACTTGTGGTGTATTGATACAAAATGTCTGAATCTCTGGCTGCTTGTAGTTTAACAGATGTAAAATATATATTCCATATAGCAAAGTAATGATTCTATTATTTCCATAGGCTGCATCCTATGGAAAAGGGGGTGGAACTGTTCTGGTCACCAGGTGGGTTATCATAGTTTCTTTGTTTATTGATCACTGGCAAACTACAGAAATTGGGTAAAAGTGGGTAAAGTACAATATAATGGGATTTGTCACTATGGCCTAGACCTTGGCTGGACATGAAGAACAACTACACACAGAGAGGCTACTGCAAACGTAGCTATATGCAACAAATATATGCATATGCATCTCATTCTAGTCCTGTAGAAGTCAGATAACTGTTATTATAATTTAAGGTATTAGATCTACAACTACTGTGCAAAAAAAAAAAACACATTTTAACCAACCCACAAATGCTTGTATGTGCATGTTGTGCTCTGTACAGACCACTAAGAGAATACACATTTGTTGCACACTGGCTTAGGTCTGGCTAGAGCACTAAATAATTAATTATTGTCAGAATAATTATGAAAAAGCAAACAATGTAGGCTCTAGAGAGTAAGCAATATTGATCATCCATGTCTTGGTATAAAAACAATAAGATATCAGAAGTAGAGTGGTCCATAGACACCAGGTACATGCAAATCACAGATCCCTCCAGCTGTTGCAGAGTAAAGCCACACAGCATCTTAAAACAGCTGAATGGAGTTGAAGTACAGCATATTGATGGCCACAGGTTTGATATCCCTTATGGACATACTACTGCAAAATCATTATTGTGCTCTTTCCCTATGGACATACATTTTTATACATTTTACACCAGATGTAATGCTTAACAGAGCACTACATCTGGTAAGTGCTTAGAGTTTTTGGCTGGGCATACACCAATGCACTGGGCCAAATCAAGATGATCTGTCTGGCCCCATGACCAATGATAGGCTCATAATGGAGGCCTTGGGGGCAGGACGGGAGGTAATAGGGGTACTCCAGTAAGGGCACACTTGCTAGAAGTGAAATTAGCATATGGCAAACTGGGTGGGCTTTGAGCAGAGTGGAGTCTGAATCAGAGTGGGGTTTTGACATAATGGGGCATACTCAGGCTGGATAAAAAATTGCCATGCTGCATTTTCATGTAACAAAATAAAGCCAGATTTTTTATTTATTTTTTGTCATTGAGATATATTGACTGTTGTCAATGCACATGTAAGTGCAGATAAAAACAAATGCTATAAAATGTAGACTACATTTTATATTACAATACAGAGGAATAGATTTTGTAGCATCCCACAAAAATCCTGGTTGTTGCATGCAGTAGCAGGTTGTGTGCAACACATAAGTCTATCCAATCCAAGTCTCTTTGCAACACCTACTACACTTCACACACCTCATTCCAGTTCTGTAATTATAATGTTATATACTCTTTGATTTAGTCTCAACACCACAGATGTTTTTTTCTCTACTAGATTTGTGGATGAGGGGGCGAAAGACCAAAGGAAGTCTGCTTCAAAGCAAATGTGCTTCTTTGTAATGAGTTTGATTTGTAAACAACAGCAACAGAAAGGTAATGACTTCTCCAGCTCTTGCCCTTCCTAATCACCTTCAGAATGTGAGACTAGAAAGAGGGTGCAATGAACCTTCCTATCCATGAAATACAGAGGTGGCATTCTTCCTTTAAGAACAAACATAGGAGCTCAGAAAGCTGCACATAGTACATATATTTGTTCAAAACGGAATGCGAATAACAAGCATATGGTTGATATTCCTGATACAAGGCTGTCCTCATACACTTATCTAGAAACAAGCAAATAACATGAAAAAGATGTGCTCGGTGGGGGCAAAGAACTAACAATCTACTAAAAGCATTTTCTTAAATTCAAGCTTTCTTGTGATAAGATCTACTTACAGAAATCTACTTTATAGGCTCGTGGTAAAGTCACCATAATTTCAAGCCATTCAGTGCTAACCTAAATGAATGAGGCTGCATCCTCCAAGTCTGATTGTAACACATAGTACCATGAATAACCTGTTGAACAAATTAAAGCCAACCTTTGTCTGTGAGGGAATGATGCTGACAGTGTAAGTATATGCACAGAGTTACATTTACAGAAGGTATAGAATAGAGCACAACCCTTAGGACCACTTGTAAGAAGTCATACTGAATAACCACTAAGTTAAAATTGCTTGAATATACAATTGCAGGGGATGTTCATTCATTTCTGCTTCAGACTCATAACAATGTGACAGGCAAGGCCAGCTACTTGTGCTAAATTGCTTCAGGAGTCAGAAGTATTTGGCAGGGTTTTGCTACTAACTATAATGAATGGGACCCCGAGCAGAGGTGGGTCTGGCTCCAGCTGAACACTGAGCCGGGTTTTGCTTACCTTTGCTCCCACTCACTGAAGGGTATATTATCCAACACGCATGGTCTCAGCCGGTGATCTCTGCTCCTAGTACGTCGTACTGGCGGCTGCTTGTTGTGCCAAGCTCACTGCTGCGACTCTACACTCGAATAAACTCCCCACCCCAGGCAGCAACACGGACACAATCTCTAGCTGGGAGCTTCTTCTTTAGCACTTTGAGGCCACGCCCCGTGCCTGGCCGCTCGCTCCCCCCACACATACAATTTTCCCCTCAAGCAGGTTTAAAGCAAGTGTCTCAGGTCCTAGAAATGATAAAGCTCACAGTTAGTATACTCTGCCTCGCTCTCCTGACAGGTTTGATCTTTCCCAGCTATTGCTCTTTTATAACTTAATACATTGCATCTTTTCATCCTGGGCTGCCTCACAGCCTGGCCACATGATGCTCTGTGTGTGAGGATGAGTGTGGCGGTCAGGTTGGCGGTTTTCCAGCTAAATTGGGTCACTAATTGAAAGCCTAGGCTGGTTTTGATCTTGCCCTAAATGTGCCAAGCCTGCATCTCACAATGCATGTTGGGTAATGTAGTTTGCCCACTGCTAAGTTTAATGTAAGACTACAATACCCAGCATGCAATGGGACTGACTTGTGTAGAAGTTGGGAGTTATCAGATTCTGGCCTCTGTACCCAGGGCCGCCATTAGAAATCACGGGGCCCGTACAACAATATTTTCGGGGGCCCCAGGGCCCCCTTATTAGTTTTTTTAAAAAAAAAACATTGGCACCAGGGCCCCCCATAAAATTATATTCGTGAGTTTGGGTCTTTTCGCCGCTTCTGGACTTTGGCTTCGGCTATTATCGTGGCTTTGGGTCTTTTCGCTGCTTCGGGAGTTCTGCTGTTCGGCCTTTCGGCACTTCCGCATTTTCGGCTGTTCGGCTGGCTGCAGGCTTCAGCGCTCGCAAGGGGAGTCCGGCTCTTTAAAACTGCAACACTTGTCCCCCCTGATTGCAGCCCTGTCTGTACCCCATTCTCCCATCGCTCTTAGTCTGGCCATAGATGTAATGATTTTTATAAGATCCAATTATTATCGTGAGACCATGATTATCTCGAAATGATTGTTTAAATGTACAATGTGTCCATCTTTTAAAAAGACCATTTCAGGCGATATTGCCAGCTAAATTGAAGGGTTGCCTCTTGCTTGGCCCTGCAAACATAGATAGATTGCACTGGGACCGATAAAGATGTTTGAACCTGGCCGATCAATTTTCTGACAGATGTCGGCCGAAAAATCGTAAGATGTACGATCGTTCGAATCCCACTACCCGCACGATAATTTGATGGATTGGTCTGACTGCACTGAAATCGGTCGTTCACCAAAGAAGAATCGTCGCATCTATGGGGACCTCTATGCATTCTCGCAGTGACATTTCCCAATTTCAAATAATTTTGGGGCAAAAATCTGCTGGCCACCAAAATGTCTAGAGGTTGCCCTGTTTTACCATTATTTATTGAAATTGTATATGTATAAGGGCTTTATGTGGCCCCTATACTTCCTGGGCCCCCAGTATTTACACCCTGATTTACCTGGTTCTGATCCTGTTATCAAAAAAAGTTATGAAAGTTTTGCTAGAAAGAAAGTAAACAATGTCACGTGGCTACCAAGAAATACATTCCCCCATGTTTAAAGAAAAAAGGTGTTGGTAACTAAATATTTGTTTGCAAAACAATAATAATTCCCTCAATATTTGTTTGCAAAACTATAATAATTCACTCAATATTTCACATTGATTTCAGATAAACGCAAATTCTTGGTTTTCTGATGACAATTGAGCATTTATAAACAGTGGGCAAATGTACACTAGTGAAGCAACTCATGGAAACCATATTTCATTATGAGCTTACTGTCCTGGTATCCCTTTAAGTCCAAATTTAAATTGTCTGTTCTTGTTTCTGTCTACATCATTCGAAAGATAATTCAAGGTAAACATTCCCTATATTTGTAAGCAAAATTGGACATCAGACCAGCTTTGATTAATAGTCTCTCTTTCAGCATACTTAGACAAGCAGGCCACCGCCTAGAAAGTATTTTGTTGTAGGGAAACTAATGGCAGATACATCACACTCCCGCGTTTGCGGCGCAGATCCTGGACAACACAATGCAAAATTCAGGCTTTATTCCATACACACAGGTGAGGGTTAGGGCGGTGGGTATGCACGCTGACTTACGCGTTTCTTGCCGGATCCACCGGCACTTCCTCAGAGTCTACTACTAAACTAATGGCAGGTAGTCTTGTAAGAAAGAACTTTCCACTAGGTGGGAGATTTTTTTTGGAAATCATTATACCAAAGATCTTCAAAATGAACCAGAAAACATCTGGAGATTGCAAAACCCTTTTCTGTTTGACAGGATAAATACACTTAACTAAAGAAGTAGGGCAGAAATATTGCATATTATGTTTTGTGATTCTTTACCAGCCCAAGGTAACTACAACCCTTTAGCAATAAAGATCTGTAGCTCCCCATCTGGTTCACTGCACATGATTTTTGCTGCTGTCAGTTACTGAGCTTAGGAGCCAAAACACAACATACTTTATATATACAATGTAGCAATATAAGACTAATTATTAAATCTTTCAGTTTATTGGTACATGGCAGCTCAGAAACCAGCATAATTAGCACAATTTAATAATCAGCCATTTAACATTAGGTTATATGACAGGCAAACCTGCTTGATGATTTGTTCTTCTCAACAGGCGCTCAAAGCACACTGAGCATGTGCGTGTCACAGACACTCCTACCCAAATCCAAGATGGGAAACTCATGTAACAACTTTGAAGACCTTGATCATTACTACTATAGAGACAGTTTCAGACTGGGCCTGCTGGACACAATGTTATTGGTCAGTGACAAATGTATTGGTCATTTTCCTGCCTTTAAGATCATTAATCCAGCAAATATTTGTTTACAGCTAGAGATTAGTATTCCCAATACTTTACAGATCTCATTTGTTAAGTCTGTGGTCTCCAAACAATTTTCTTCTAACCAAAAAGATCAGGCTTCAGTAAAAAATGAATGGTCAAGAAGAGTCTGCGGTAGAAAACATAATTGTCTTCAGAGTTTCCCAAGGATTTTTGCAATACTTATTCACTGTTGAGGCTTTGCTCCTCTTAGCCTTTGTCACATTTTTTTGAAGAAATTGTGCTACAACTTCTGCAATAAAATGTGACAAAGGCTTATGCTGATATAAGTTGGTGTGCTTCTTCCCTATACACAGCCTAGAAGCTGTATTTGACCTGGAAGCAGTCAAGTAAGTGGTGTTCAGCAGAAAAGTTTGCTCCTCTTAGAACACTTTTAGATCAGTCATTCTGATGTTTAAGGCCTGATAAATGCCTTAAAGGGGTTGTTCACCTTTCAAATACTTTTTTCTGTTCAGTTGTTTTCTGAAAAATAGAAACTTTTTTTCAATTACTTTGCATTACTCTATTTTATTTTTTTACATTTTTTCCCAAAATCTAAATTTAAAATTTAATGTCCCTGTCTCTGGTGTTTAAATCTGGCAGCTCAGTAATTCAGATGCAGACAGAATCCAAACTGTTACAAATTTGCAACATTTAATTGATACATTTTTCAGCAGCATCTCTGGAGGATAAGCAACTATTGTATAAATTCTAACAGCTGCCTTTAATGAAACCCAGGGATTCTCAGCAGGGACAAAGATAAGAAGTGTATCAACTTAGAAAAGTTTACAGGGTCGGTGACCCCCCCGAGCTGCTATAGAAGTTGAAAAATGACACTTTACAGTATTAGTAAAACAATCACACATAAAAAATAGAAAGTAATTGGTAAAAATCTGAACAATCTGAAACCAACTGAACTGTGAAAAGTGTTGGAAGATGAACAACCCCTTTAAACGAAATTCCCTTTCAAACCAGATAGTAAGGATTCTGTGACCTCTCATGGGGTGGAGTTGGGCACTGTACTCACAAACTGTGACTTTGCTAATTAAATGTGACTATGCCATGACATCACTTTCTAGTGAGTAACACCCAGTGCCACCATAATGAAACCACATTTTCATTACCACATTTTAGTGCCAGAATATTTGCAGTACTCCATCTTTACTATGCTTATCTGCTTTTTGCACTAACTTGTGACTTCACATTACGCTCACCTTACTGCTTGAAAGTGCTTAGCAGTGCCCTAATGTTCTACTTCCTCTTCAGTATTCACTTCCTTGTCCCGACACCCTGTTACCTTGACACTGAATGCTAAAATGCAGAGAACCACAGAATATCGTTCTCCTACACCTGTAGTTCCACAGCGTGATTTCATACATTTTTCTTGTTCGTGGATTAAGGAATACCCTGTATTTTTATATCTTGCTTTTTAGATCCTTTGCTCACACTAAAAGCAATTCTGAAAAAAGACTGCAACATTCTGCAATTATACAATGTGAATTTAGTGCTTTTTGGGTTCCAGAAAAGACACACATGTGGCAATGTTTTAGGCCTATGTTGGCCCTTTGTTAAGCATACTGTGCAATATCCCAATTGAAAATATATCCTGAAATGGAGGCCAGAACGTCCCCCAAACCCACCTCCAATTATTTAAAGGAAGTTCTTATACAGTCAATAATTTCTTTTTTGTTATTATAGTCTACGCAAAGTCATCTTCTGTGCATATAATACAAAACATATGTATGGAAAAATTGGTTTCAATTAAAAACCTGTTTATATTTTAATGCTACTTAAACTATTATTATTTGTATCTATATGTACATATATTGAGCCAATTATTCCATTCTATGAATAGCCCATTATAGCACTGATATAAAAACAAAGTGTTTACACATGGAGGTCATGGTCTGACGACCCCAGACATACCGTAGCTGTCCAACTCTTCTGTTGTTGTATAAAGCCAAACTGCTAGTAAAACCCTTTCTTGCTTTTAAGTACACACAAAACCTGCATTACTCTGCTCCCATTAATGTTCACAACAAATAATAAAGCATAAAGCGTATTCGTTTCTTTAAAGGATCACTGCCCTTTCTGTATATGCTGGCCTTTTATAAACATAAGTTCTACTGCAAACATAATATTTCTATTTCTATGCAATTTGATATTTTTTTATCTGATAAAAATTTAAATGATAAGACTGTGTCTTTAACTACTGGTGCCTTAATATTACGCTGAAAGCATTTATGTCTCATCTTTCAGCACTAATGTAAAAAATTGAATGCTTTTTTCATTCCTATAAAGATTCGCTTATTCCTTGAAGCACTAAAGTCTCTTTGGGAGAGGCTCTGCCATAAAACAAGGAAAGTTGGTTATGGCATGCTTTGAAGTTACATATTCAAGTGGATATATATTAATTCTTGCAAACTAAGAGAAAATGCTAAAACTGAGTACTCATCAGCAAATTCCCTTGTAACCTGAGTGTTTGGCCTACATATAAGATTGCATGTTCATCATTATATTAAGAGCATATCAGTCTTTGCTACAATAACATCTTTGGTTTTTATTATTTTGAATGTAAGTCATGTAACATTTTGTGCTTGCTTAAATTCAAATAAGGGTTTCTATTTGGAATGGGATAAACTCAGAGTAGCATTGCAACCAGTTAGCAATGGAGGGAGGAAGGTGTCTTGGCTTTGTGGTGCCCCAAATAGAATTCCAGGCTTGTTGGGAAGTCACTAATTAACCGTTTATATCTTTAAAATGAATTACTAAGCATCAAATGCAGTTTTGTGTAGTTTTATGATAGAAATAGTTCCCTTTTAGAAGTGTTAAACTGTTGTCCTTTCAAGCCATGAATTCCCCTAATCCTTTGTTTTTTTTCTTGTCTGTGGCTGTAATAATGTCATAAACAGGCTCTCCACATCTTTTATAATACAAAATTAATAATAATATTATCCCAACATATTATTTAATTTATATTAAATGAAACTACAGACCTATTTTGTGATTTAAAAAAAAGAAATTAAAAATATAAGCACACTTCGGGAACACTGACTAACTATGATAAAGTTGCATTAGTTTTTGTAGTGCAAAATTCTGTTAATTGTGCTGATGCAACTAAAAATAATATAATAGCTATCCAACTAGCCCCGATTCTGGGGCTGATGATGCCTGAGGCAGCAGCCCCAATGCCGCCCCCCCTATCCAGTTCCGTGCTTAAAACTGTAGTGTTGGAGTGGATCATGGGGGGGGGCACATTGCTAGTGAAGCTAGTGCTTCTGCAAATCCAAATTTCTGTTTTAATTATAATTTGTCTCTTAAAGTTAACAGAGGTGGCATTTTGCCACCCTTGTTAACTGGTCAAGACTGGTCAAGTGCCTACAGTGCTACACCAGTAAGTGGCTGGGGGTGGGACTGCACCAGGATACAACAGTTGCTAATATTCCACAGATGCTGCTGAGAAATATATTCACTAATGTAGCAAATTGATTTAAAGTTTGGAAAAATTGTCAAAATTAAAACATGGAAAGCAATTAGAAAAGTCTTTATTTCTGGTGAACAGTCCGAAAACAACCGAACAGCATTTGAACAAGGAAACAATACATGAGATTAGGGAAAATAACAAAAACAGCACTGTTTTAGGTAAATCATGTTTTGCATCCATATCACCACTGTGAAAAAGTAACCATTTTGGTGACACAAAAGAAATGGGAAATTAAGTAAGAAGGTAATGAGAAAGTATACTACAGTCAGATTATTGGTAAATAACTTTTGCTCAGCAGCCATCACAATGCAGACTGTATATCTTATAGAGGATCTGCCCCGGTGAGTGTGGTAAACCTCTCTAAAGTCTTACTTACTTTGGATTCACATCAGTGATCAATCATAGTCTAGAGATTTTATTTACTTCCTTTGTCCCTTTTTTTTGAATGAAAACTGCTTGAGGGAAAAAAACCATAAAATCGTTGTACATTCTTCAGTGAACTGATAAGGCCTGGGCAGATTGCAGTACATATCTGCCTTTTGCTTCGGCATACAGGGGGGGGGGGTTATATGTAAGGACTCGTGGGGCAGTTGGTGCTATTTACATAGCAATGCAGCACATTGTTCCTTAAAGGAGTATTTCACCTTTACATTAACTTTTAGTATGTTATAGAATGACCAATTCTATTTCAATTGGTCTTGATTTTTTTTTTTATAGTTTTTAATTATTTGACGTTTTCTTCTGACTCTTTCCAGCTTTCAAATGGGGTCACTAACCCCATCTAAAAACAAATGCTCTGTCTTTCTCTCCAGGCCCTCTCCTATTCATTTTCCAGTCTCTGTGCATGGTTACTAGGGTAATTTATACCCTACCAACTGCAAAAATCTCAAACTGGAGAGCTGCTGAATAAAAAGCTAAATAACTCAAAAATCACAATAATAAAACATGAAAAGCAACTGCAAATGGTCTCAGGATATCACTCTCTACATCATACTAATATTTAACTCAAAGCTGCACAACCCTTGAAACACATTCTTGAATTAGTTTTAACACATACAGATTTTTTTCTGACATATCAAACTATGTGCCCTAGAATAGAGACCTGTGTTATATCCACAACCAGAGTATTCCACATTCAGACACACAACAGCTTTACCAGTGGCCAGCTGTTTTTATTTTTTTACTGACAATTTTTATTAGTTTTCAACAATACAAACAATATATTGGTATATAATGGTTTAAACTGTTGCAGGTATACTCACTGAGTTAACCAAAATAATATACACACAAGGATTTCAGGATTGCCTGCACTAAAGCAAACGCGGCAAATTTGTTTTCAGAAGTTGCCCAAAGTTTCCTCGTGAGGCAACTTTGGGTGACTTCAGAAAACGAAGCACCGTGTGTGCTTTAGCACAGGTGACTTTTCTTTTTTTTTTTTTTTATAGTGGACAGGAAGACACGCAAAGGCAGTACAGGGAGATTGTTACCCAGAAGAAGAGGCGATTAGTCGCCAGGCGATAAATCTCCCCGAATCTGCTCGTGTGGACTAACCCTTAGAGAGCACTTGCTGCTGTGCTTTTAGAGAGGAGATCTACAGCTTCCATGTCCCATGGAACACTTGGTCACTGATAATTAGGGATACACCGAATCCAGGATTTGGTTCGGGATTCGGCCTTTTTCAGCAGGATTCGGATTCGGCCGAATCCTTCTGCCCAGCCAAACTGAATCCAAATCCTAATTTGCATATGCAAATTAGGGGCAGGGAGGGAAATCACGTGACTTTTTGTCACAAAACAAGGAAGTAAAAAATGTTTTCCCATTCTCACCCCTAATTAGCATATGCAAATTAGGGATTGGATTCAGTTCAGTATTCACCCAAATCTTTTGTGAAGGATTATGGGGTTCGGCCAATCCAAAATAGTAGATTCGGTGAATCCATACTGATAATACAGATTAGCCCAGACCACTACTGGGACCTCTACACATACGTGCCTGCCACCCCCTCCTAAACACAATTATGATGTTGTTCAGAAATTGGCTAGTTTGTGTGAAGCCCCTGTTGGGATTATAGGGTCATTTAAAGGAACAGTTCAGTGTAAAAAAAAAAACGAGGTAAATAGATGGACTGTGCAAAATTAAAATGATGGTAATATAGTTAGTTAGCCAAAAATGTAATGTATAAAGGTTGGAGTGATTGGATGTCTAACATAACAGAACATTACTTCCTGCTTTTCAGCTACTATAAGGGGAACCACATGGGAAATGTTAACTGTTCAGTGAACTCGCAATTGATCCTTAACATTTAGCTCAGATTCAAGCACCAGATATGATCCATGTGCCCCCCCCTCAAGTCACTGATTGCTTATTGTCTGGTAACCAATCAGTGAAAACTAAGAGGGCTGCAAAGCAGGAAGCAATGTTTTGTTACTGTGTGTTATGTTAGACATCTAGTCACTCCAGCCTTTATACATTACATTTTTGGCAAACGAACTATATTGGAAACATTTTTTTATTTTGCACAGCCTATCTATTTACCCAGTTTTTATTTTTATATTGAACAAATCCTTTAAAAAAATGCAAAAACTTACAAATTACTATGATCATGCCTGCCGCAGCCCTGTGCAAACCTTTGTCAGATGATAAAGTGTTGCACTGATTGTGAATAGCTTGCATTTGACTGCAAGTTACAGTATATCTGACATGTTAGGGGCAAAATGGGAGAGAAGAGATGCTAGTATGCAACTTTTATCTTTAGCAAAGCCCATTCTGCCCTCTAACCACACACTGTTCTGCCCCAGGCCACACACCCTGCCCCATGTAGTTTTAGTGCAAATAACTGGTTGAGAGGGAGGGTAAATCAAGGTAAATTTAAAAAAACTCTGTGTGAGTTGTTGTGTCTGTACTCCACTTTTATGGGAGTTGGTGTGTCGGGATTCCACTTTTATGTCCCTACTAGACATGATAACAAGCAATTATGGGCACAGCATGCTGAACTTAGCTTGCCATCAAGCTAGTACAGAGCACCCTCTCACATAGGCACACTGCACCTTATGGCTGGGGCAGCTGGAACAATTGCACAGCTGCTACTATAGGGGAGCATGGGTAGGAGCAAACACTAGGGGGTATATTTATCAAAGAGTGAAGTTAATAGTGAAGTTCAGCCACTAGAGTGAAATTCCGCAACTCTCCATTCATTTCTATGGGATTTTTATAATGGGTGAACTTTCACCCATTGATAAATATGCCTTTCAAAATCCCATAGAAATGAATGGAGAGCTGCGGAATTTCACTCTAGTGGCGGAACTTCACTCTTTGATAAATTTACCCCTAGGTGCTTAGAATGGTTAAAGACCTACCATTGATATGAGTCCTATTATTATATTTATTCTGTTCTATTTCATCGTCATTGTGGTGTTCATGCAAATGGCCTGTAGATGTCACTGTGCTCATACTTATACTGTGCATACTTTCTGGTAGCTTAAAAGTGAAAGTTACATGCCTGCATGACTCTGCTAATAAAGCACTGTTATACTCTACTCATCCTCAGCGACCCAAAATATAACAAATGGTGACAAGGATGGCTCTTCTACCTCTGCAGCAGCCTGCACCTTTTCTTCCAAACCCTGGTGAGCCTACCATACCTTTTACTGCTTGGATCCGTATGTTTGAAAAATTACATTATTGCTTCTGACCAAGGGGAGATTTCTGCTGCTAGAAAGTGTGCTTTACTTATTCACTGCCTGGGAGCAGAGGGACAGCGTATATTCTATATATTACCATTACCTGATGATACTTATGAAACTGCACTTACTGCTATAAAGAACTTTTTCGTGCCAAGAGTAAATGTGGTTGCTGAAAGATATAAATTCCTCCAACGTGGCCAGCGTAATGGCGAATCCACAGAACACTTTGAAGAAGCTTTGAGAGAGCTGGTTGTTACCTGTGAGTTTGGGAATCTAACAGATGAAATGCTAAGAGACCAAATAGTGGAAAAAACAAACTCACTTCGCATTAGAAAGAGACTGCTCCTAGAGCAGGATTTAACACTTGCAAAGGCTATTACAGTTGCTAGCCAGATTAAAACAGCAGTGACAGAGGCTAAAACTCTCAGTCAGGGAACTGCTGGGAATGTACAGATTGTGAATTCAACACTGTGGCCTCATAATGCACAGTCACAGGCAAAAAACAGTGCTAAGGAAAGGGATTCACTTACGCTGCAAAACCATACAGCAAATACAAATAGAAACTACTGCTTTCGCTGTGGTTCAACACAACACACTGCAAATCATGTGACGTCCTGCAAAAGCTAAATGTTGCCGCAACTGCACAAAAGTAGGACATTTTGCTAAGATCTGCCATAGTTCTGCTAAAGATGTTCATGAAGTCACTACTACAAATGTTACAGTATTAAGTGTGGATAAAGCTGGTACATTTATTCCAGACAAGTTTATATGCACTGTCAGTGTCAGTACTGCTTCTGCTGACAAGGGACACTCCATTAACCTGATGCTTGATACAGGTTCAGCTGTTTCTATACTACCAAAGGATATTTTCTTGAAATATTTTGCAAAAGATCCGCTTGTTGCACCTGCCCTGAAACTGGTCAGTTACTTAAAGGACCCAATCCCTGTGCTTGGTTGCTTGCCAGTGACTGTACAATTTGAATCAAATCCTGCAAAATGTGACTTTTTACATTATGAATAAGGGTACTGCTATACTTGGAAGGGATCTCGTTGCTGCATTAAACCTACAATTAGTTCATGGTCTCATTACTACAGCACCAGTGCCTGCCACACAGCCAGTGTCTAAAATTTCACCACACTTCACTGGGCTGTGCAATGAACTTTGTACACAAAGTTAAGATGAGACCAGATGTAAAACCAGTACCATTCCCTGATTCAGCATGAGAAAAACTTGCTATTGATATTGTGGGTCCTTTTACAGATGATCCTATAGACTGCAGATTTGCTATAACCTTGATGGACTATTACAGTAAATGGCATGAAATTGCATTTGTTTCTCATACAACATCAGCTGCAGTAATAACATTTCTATCTACAGCTTTCAGCAGAGAAGGTAATCCAAAGGAGTTAATATAAGACAAGGGACCACAGTTTGTCTCATATGAGTTTGAATTCTTTCTGAGAGAGAGGAGTATTGTGCATAGGAAATCTTCAGTGTATTACCCACAAGCAAATGGAGAAATCGAGCGATTCAACAGTAGTCTGAAAGAAGCACTATAGACAGCAAATCTTACTGGGAAATCTTGGAAAGTATTTACAACAGAGTTCCTACATAACTACAGAGCACTGTGCCATGCAACAACCCAATGGTCTCCAGCTAAAATATTACATGGCAGACAGATGCGCACTAAGTTACATGTTGCAGACATCAAACTTCCACAAAATACTGTGCCTACAAAATCATCTACTGCTGACATTAACGTCAACAAGCCAAATGCAAGGCTTATACTGACAGAAAACGTGGTGCAAGAGAAGTGCACTTTCAGCCTGGATCTTTAGTCAGAATCAAGAAACCAGTAATACTGAAACAAGGACAATCTAAATTTACTACACCACTTGAAGTGAGACCCAGAGAGAACCATACACATATGAACTGTCTGATGGACGCATATAGAATGCAAGTCATCTTGTTCCTGTTAGATATGACTTTGGCGTACTGAGAGAATCAGAAAACTACCTGCATGGACCCAGGACTATGTGATGTAAATAATGTATATTATTGCTTTAAGATGCATTGTTGTTGTTTATTACATTTGCCCAAATGCTTTCCTTCTATAGGGGGGAATATCTGGTGTTCATGCAAATGGCCTGTAGATGTCACTGTGCCCATACTTATACTGTGCATACTTCCTGGTAGCTTAAAAGTGAAAGTTACTGTTGTGTAATGCCTGCATGACTCTGCTAATAAAGCACTGTTATACTCTACTCATCCTCGGTTATCCAAAACATAACAGTCATTACTGCAGACTTTTTTGTCATTTGATAATGCTTCCTATACAAATAAGAGCTGTAAGCATTGGATGCTTGAGGCCTCTGTAGGATAATTCACTTCCCACAAGATTCCTATTCAGTCTAGACAGCAAACATATTTTTGCAATGACAGTTGTGAGTCAGTCAGTTAGTTTACTCTTTATGAAATAACTCATTTTGTTTTAAGCAATTAAAAACCTAAATAGCTCCAGGTCTCTGAATAAAAGCAAGTTCCCAGTCAACCAATCATTAGAAGAAAAACAAAAAAGTGTTTGTTTTGTTTGGTGACATATGAAAGCAATGGGTCGTATTCTCTTAAACAGAACAAGTGGTGACATGTAACATTAACAGCGGCAATTAAAAACTAAGCTGAGGCAACATGTGATATTTTGAAAAGCAGGGCCTTCTTATCCTATTTTTTATTCTGTAACACTTCCATATTGGTGCCAAAATTTAATTTGAGCAGCAGAGTTTAGAACAGACTGCAGTCTAGAAAGACTTTCCCCCATATCTAATGAAAGGCACCAATTTTGCCTAGGTGCAGTAAACTTTGAACAACCAATACAATGTTTGCTTTTAAACAGGTGATTGGTTAGTGCTTCCTGCTGACTGGTTGCTACCAGTAGAATACATTGCACCTTTAATGACATGCTCATGGCACACATGGCATCTTCTTTACCAAGGTTTTTCTGCTTGAGGAAAAATGCCTAACTTGGTCAGGCATCCTGTCATTGAATTTAATAGTAGTCAAAGGCAGAATTTGCCACAAAAACATGCATTTGAGCTTTGCGCAACACCAACAAAAAATGGGAGTGAGGAGGAGATAAACACAACATGGCTGGTCTAAAAGATACATTTTAAATGAGCAGTGTCACTAATAGCAGTAGAATACAGAATATCCAGGAGGTGGTGGGTGATTAGTGTACAAAACTTTTTCTCAAAATATTTGCAAAGATGCCCATTGCTCACGTTACCTGAACAATTCTTCAAAAAGTGCAATCACAGCAGCATCTTTAGTGGTCAATACATTCAAATAAGCAGCAAAGGAGTATTATGTATACAGAATATATGCAGTCCCCAATATAGCTTTAAAAGCTTCAACAATTGGTCCATCAAAAGGCTGAATGGGAAGGGTATTAATTTGAGCTGTAAATAAAGGGTCTCTGGGGGCAGAAGGATTAACAAAATTCTGAAAGTGCATTGTTGCAAAACAGAACTCTGCCTGTAATCCTGGGTGTTATGTAATGCTCAGAGCACAATGTAGTTATAAAGTAGTACAGGTATGGGATCTTTTATCCGGATACCCATTATCCAGAAAGCTCCAATTTAGGGAAATGCCTTCTTCCATTGACTCCATTTTATCCAAATAATCCTAATTTTTAAAAATGATTCCCTTTTCTCTGTAATAATAAAACAGTACCTTGTACCAAACTAAGATATAATAAATCCTTATTGAAACCAAAACCAGTCTGTTTTGCGTTTAATGTTAGCATGATTTTCTAGTAGACTTAAGTTATGAAGATCCAAATTATGGAAAGATCTGTTATCTTGAAAACCCTAGGTCTCAAGTATTCTGGATAACAGGTCCCATATCTGTAATATGATTGCATCATTCAGTATGCAGAGTGTCTATGTATTACAAATTAATATACATTCAACACATGAGTTTATGAAGGTCCCGCCTAAGAAGAGATTTATAAAAGTATCTTGGGGCAAAGTCAGCCACCTTGTGTCAAAAATGTCCATATTAGCTGACGAAGCCAACCCATGGGTGGCCAGTCTATAAGACAATGAAACAAATCACATGGAAATATTAATACAAGACAGTAAATAGTGGATGAAAGCAACAAATATTGTTTTATAATGGAAAAGATTAATTAATGTGCCAATTTTTATTCCGACATATTTATGCTTAGGTTTCAACCGCAAACTGCTGAGGATTTAGCAATTATCTACAAAGTATGATCATATAATATTTTATTCACCATAAGGGAGGGATGGGAATGATCTTACATTACACTAAAACATTTAAGCCTCGGGCTTAGAGAATGCAGATTGGACCCACAACATATGAAATCTGGTTACTTACTGTCAGCAGAAGACAGAATCCATTTCTTATCACTTTAAATTTGCAGAAAAGATTTATGAATGCTATGAGTTTTGCCTGGAGAAAGTCTATTGTTAGGCAATAACAGATGTATGGATCATGTTCATTGACTCGATCAAACATGTAACACAAGTCTTATTACCATGTGAATATACAATATTTTCAAGCAAATACACTATCCATAATCCAACGAATTACAGTTCCCGCTTACAGTCTGGTAATTTAGAAGAAAAATAGACCATACCCAAAAGAGCAATTAGCATAACTGAGGTGTGGATGAAATATTGATTTCTAATGTTACATTTCAGACATGAAATTGCAGCCCAAGATATAGGGGAAGTATAAATGCAGCTAATATAAGTGTGGAACAGCAACAGAACCTGCCCCAATAGAACCTCGGTGTGTAGATTGTGTATTTAGATCTTAAAGGGGTCGTTTACCTTTAAGTTTTACTTTTTAGTATGTTATAGAAAAGCAACAACTTTTCAATTGGTCTTTATTTTTTATTTAATATAATTTTTCGATTATTTGCCTTCTCTTGACTCTTTCCAGCTTTAAAATTGGGGGACACTGACCACATCAGTCACGAAACTATTGCTCTGTGAAGCTACAATATTATTATTATTATTATTATTGTTACTTTTTATTGCTCACTTTTCTGTTCAACCCCTCTCCCATTCATATTTCAGTCTCTCATTTAAACCACTGCCTGGTTGCTAGGGTTAGACCCTAGCAACCAGATAGGTGATGAAATTCCAAACTGAGAGTTGCTGAACAAAAAGCTGAATAATTCAAAAGTCACAAATAATAATACATGAAAATCAATTGCAAATTGTCCCAGAATATCAC
The DNA here is from genome assembly GCA_038501925.1 of Xenopus petersii. NCBI lineage: Eukaryota > Metazoa > Chordata > Amphibia > Anura > Pipidae > Xenopus > Xenopus petersii. The sequence goes on along the minus strand of CM076678.1, from coordinate 103,010,175 downwards.
ACTCTAACTTAAATTTAATTTAAATATACATGCATTCTCTGTCTTCTTTACTTTCCTATATTTTTCCTACATATGGCCACAACTTACATAGTTTCTAGTTTCTTAGTGCTATAAGATTCTGGGGAAAACATTTGCTCTCATTGATAAGATTTCAGTGGTATTGTAATAATAAAAACATAGTCCTGCTGCAATCACGAGATAAACTATAATGACATTCCGTGGTTTTGAGTAAATACAATAATATCAGTTTGATACGACACAACATACGCAGCAATATGATGTGAAATTAAAATAATAAGGCTGCACCTAGTGCAACAAATGATCAGTTTCTGTATTTGGGGAAAATACGAATTACATGATTGCTGTTTGAAGCAGAAATGCAGTGTAACCCAACTATTCGAGTAATGAGATAAATCAGGAAAAGAACACTGTGCCCGACTGTGGCCTTGCAAGATATTGCTGCCAGGCATGCTGATAAACTCAATTATCTCACAATACACACATTATTATTCATTTCTGCTGGCTGCCTTCATATCACCAATGCTCTGTATATTGAAACAAAGAATTCCTAACTCTGCGGTAACAAAATATGTGGGAGAAGGAAAATGATGCCTTATGGCTAAAAGTTTCTAATCCACAGCAATCATGGCAAGAAAGGAAAATTCCAAATGCCTAGATTTACATTTCTCTTGATAGATTTTTTACACACAGCACAAAAATGCTCTTATGTTCACACTTTAACCAAGACCAGGCTGCTGTTTGCATTGCCAGAGATAAGTCTCAGGGTACAATTGAATCTCTTAGTACACAGGCAAATACACACAAAAGAGAAAGCTCTATATTGCTGCCCAGTTTGCAGGACTAACACCTCTATTGTTCTCAAAGAGGCCCAGCTAGCTGCAACTAGTTTTAGCTTGTCCCATAAGCCCTTGTCTCCATCTACTGATTTTCAGCACTATTTACGTCTAATCTAGCAAAACTAGTATGAATTTATATTTATGCACTGAAGGGTTAATGTTTTAGGCTAATGCTACACTAGGCTGTTTTTCTGCCTGCGTTTCTCCACAGGCAGAGAAACAGCTGATTGGAGCAGATCAGTGGAAACGTTTTTGGGACCTTGTACTCACAAGCCACCTTCTGCTGACATTAAGCACAGGGCTCCTCCAACCCACCTCTTTTCCCACCTCATACATCATAGTCCCGCGCCAAATGATGTCACACCCCACCCACAAGTGACTCCATGGCCTGCCCCTGACCTGAAGGCTGGTAACAGTCAAGTAAAAAGGTGGTAACCCTATGGACACATCAATACATGGTTGTAAAAAATGTATATAATAACTTCACTGAGGTTATACTGTTTACTACAGCTCCAACTACCAAATTTCCTTGTGAGGCAACTTCGGGCGTCTTCGGAAAATGAAGTGTTCCGAGTGCCATTAACATTCTAGCGGCGGGAAGGCAGTTCGGGGAGATTAACCGCCAGAAGTGATTTGTCACTGGGCAAATAATCTGCTGAAATAGCAGCGTGTTTCTCTGCCCTTAGATTGTAGAGAAAGCAGATAATGTAGGACCTTGCTTCAGACAATGAGAACCTGATTCTTAAAGGGATACTGTTATGGGAAAAAAAAATTTTTTTTTTCAAAATGAATCAGTTAATAGTGCTGCTCCAGCAGAATTCTGCACTGAAATTCATTTTTCAAAAGAGCAAACAGATTTTTTTATATTCAATTTTGAAATCTGACATGGGGCTAGACATATTGTCAATTTCCCAGCTGCCCCAAGTCATGTGACTTGTGCTCTAATAAACTTCAATAACTCTTTACTGCTGTACTGCAAGTTGGAGTGATATCAACCCCTCCCTTTTTCCCTCCAGCAGCTAAACAAAAGAACAATGGGAAGGTAACCAGATAACAGTTCCCTAGTAGATCTAAGAACAACACTCAATAGTAAAAACCCATGTCCCACTGAGACACATTCAGTTACATTGAGAAGGAAAAACAGCAGCCTGCCAAAAAGCAGGCACAAGTCACATGACCAGGGGCAGCTGGGAAATGACAATGTCTAGCCCCATGTCAGATTTCAAAATTGAATATAAAAAAAATCTGTTTGCTCTTTTGAGAAATGGATTTCAGTGCAGAATTCTGCTGGAGCAGCACTATTAACTGATTGTCATTTTGAAAAAATGTTTTTTTCCCATGACAGTATCCCTTTAAGGTGGCCATATACAGCTGATAAAAACCTGCTGACTCAGCCCCAGTGCCATTGATCTTATCAGCCAATTTTGACCTGCACATGGGAGGCCAAATTAAGCCCTGATCCAGACTGCACCAAACAACCAGATCTGGAACTAATTAGGCCACCCACATAATGGACCAAACAAGACTGATCTAATTGGATCCAACAGAGGCCTTCAGATGAGGATTGTATTATCACACTGATGAGGTCCTTGTCAGATGGTGAAATGTAACCAGCCTAATTGATATCTGGCAGTTTTGGGTGGGCCCCATACACATACCAATAAGCAGCTGACTTTGCATAAGGTATAAATTAGGGATGGGGGTAAAAAGGCAATCACGTCAGTAAAAAACAAATGCTGATCTCTGCAAATAGTTCTATTTACTGGTAAAATAATTTACCCACATTTTCCCGTAAAATGCTCATTGCAATAAACATTTACAGTCAAGTACATCTACTTTCATTTGCACTTGCAAATGAGTCATTTTTGCAGTTGGCTGGTTTCTCTGATGGGTATAATTGTAGTACTTTTATGGCTAGATTGAGACATTCTTCAGATTTTTTTCTACATTTCAAAACGGCTTCTGGGCATCAGTTGATCGTCTTCCCATTAGTAAAACAGGTGGACTAAACTAGTTTCAGGTTTTCTTGAAGCCAAGTACATAAAGTTTACCATAACTCCTGGGACTGACAATGGATCTGGGATTCAGCCCATGAGCTATCTTCTCTTTGACCTTCTTTTTATTAGCAAAATAGACTTTTAAAGAATGTTAAGTACAAAAAAGGTTAATGTATTACTACTTACCTGTCTCTTTCATAAGTGACTGCTGGAGTAGCTGTACCATCCTGGCAGCACTTAAGACTAATAAAATACACAGGCTGAAGGTGTGACACAGCATGGATAACATTTGTTTCAGTGCAGCTTCTGTGTTTGCATGTGAACTGATTACTAAGGAGCCTTGCAGTACCTGAACTGATTATTTAATCGCCCCTTCACTGGTCTCTTATGCGCTGTGTGATGATCCCTAGAAATGCCATAGAGTTCTTCCCTACTGTTGCATTTGTGTTGTTTCTCAGGCAACACTTGCTAGTCAGTGAAGGAATGCCGAGTCCTTTTGTCCATATAATTTTTAATCCATTCATGAAGAAGCAGTGGCACAGAATATAGCCTTAAAGTGGACTCACTTTGCAAATTGTTTGACACTCCTTCCACAGGTAACAAAAAAAACTTGAATAAGTTTCTCATTCTCACGATATATACACTGAATCATATGTAGGCTAGGGCCAGTCGATACTTACGATTGTGGATTGTCCACAGGTAGAGAAACCACTGCCCTACTGCTCCCCTTGTCTTTTGAACTGTTGTTAGAATTCAACGCAAATGCAAAATGTCTCTTTTCGGTACCAAAATGTGCTGCATCTGCCTGCACCTGAGTGGATACAATGCTTCCAGGTGCAGAAGCTGAGAAGCAGTGCGGGAGCGGATACTTGGTCTGCAGGGAAACGCAGGCTGAAATCCACAATCATCCGGTCCATAGTCAAAAGTGAGACGACAAGAAGCCACAAAAAGACCCAAAACCACAAAAGGAGCTGAAGCCCTGAAGCCGCAAAAAGACCCAAAGCAAAGAAAGGAGCCAAAGGAAACCAAAGAAGCTGTCATCTCTGAGGACATGGAAGAAGAACCTTAGGTAAGTTCCACTGAACCCCTGGCCACCAATGTATTATTTTAATACTTTTCTAGGCCCCTGACCACCAATATTTTTTTTTAACTTGTAAGGGGAGCCCTTGGCAACAATTCTTCTTTTTAATTTTCTCTGGGGTCCCTAAACCACAAATTATATTTTTAACTTGTAAGGGGGGGGGCTGGCCACCATTTAAAAAAAAAAATTATATGGGGCCCCTGGCCACCAATGCTTTTTTTAACTTGTAGGTCAGGAGGCTGGCCACCAGTGAAGTTTTTTTAACTTTTGTGGGGACCTCAATGGGTTTTTAGCACCCCTGCTTGTTTGGCTTTTTGTTGTATGGGGTCTCTAGGGTGGGGCCTGTGGTGGTAGGAGGGGCCAAGGGGACCAGAAATGTTTGTCGTCTGGTGATTTCTGATCCTGAATATACTGTATAACAATAAATATACCAATAAATGGTGCTTAGTGATATCATCTCATCAGGCGTAATCTGTGTTTAGTGATGTCATTTGTCTAATTTTTAGAGCATTATACAAGGATATTAAAAGTCATTTTGGAGTTCCTTGGATTGTTGCCTTTATTTTACAATACAGGTACACTATCCTCAATGTAATGCTCAGAGCTGAATAGTCAAGCCATCAGCATCAGCCCAGAAAACAGGATGGGCTCAGGCATCACAACTGACACCAGGGATAACATCCATACAAAATTCAAACTAACACCTTCCTTTGTGACCAGAGCACTTTCATTAGCCAAAAAGTAATAATAGCTTCCAAGGTGAATTTACCAGACCGTAGGTCACATGTAATGAGCAGGAGAATTCAAAAGGGGTTGCAGGAGGTTCTGGCCACCTGCTTCAACCTTGCAATCTCCCCCATAGCTCAGGGAGGGATTACCAGTTTGAGAATGAGAAGATGAAAGGGAACATGAATGTTTCAGGAGGGAGGCAGGCTAAATTGTGTACCATGGCCCATGGGCCTTTAGTTATACTGCTTTTAGAGATCAGTGTTTGCAGCTGGCACACAGTTTATCTAATTGTTTTGGACAGGAGCATGATAAAAAGATCACATTATTGGTGGTGTTGTAGGTCATATAATAACACTCAATTTGCTTTTAATATGACAAGCTCAAGTTCCATTAATGCTAAGGCCAACTTCATCTGCAGTGATTGACTAATTAGAGAAGTTGCTGATTGATTCTACGTAGTCTGCCACAAAAATGTCATCCATGCCATTCACTTGTGAAGACTCCTGGCAGGATATAGGTTATGTTGCTTGTAAAATCCAAACAATGCAATATGCTTAGAAGCCATTATATGGCATTAAATGTCTGTTTTTAACTAGTTAGTAAAGCTCCAATAGCTGGTCTGCAGAGTAGGGATACACCAAATCCAGGATTCGGTTTGTGATTCGGCCAGGATTCGGCCTTTTTCAGCAGGATTCAGATTCGGCCGAATCCTTCTGCCTGGCTGAATATGCAAATTAGGGGTGGGGAGGGAAATCGCGTGACTTTTTGTCATTAAACAAGGAAGTAAAAAAAATCCCTTTCCCACCCCTAATTTGCATATGCAAATTAGGGTTCAGATTCGGATCAGTATTCGGCTGAATCTTTCACAAAGGATTCAGGGGTTCGGCCGAATCCAAAATAGTGGATTTGGTGCATTCCTACTGCAGAGCAGTGCCAAGTAACTTTGGCACCCAAAGCAACGGCAGCAATTTGTTCCACTCCCCAGAGCCCCACCACACTATTAATTTTGTCTGAAATAGCTAGTATTGGACACAGACCAGCTGCCATGGAGGGTTAAGGAGAGGGAAGGAACTGGTCTAATGATGGACAGTAATGTGCCCCCATTCCCCAAACTAGTTGCACCATAAGCAGGTGCTTCTGCTACTTACCCCTAGTTCTATCCCTGCTGGTCTGCCAATCCAGTGGGGGTTATTCATAAACACTGGGCAAATTTGCACCTGGGCAGTAACCCATGGCAACCAATCAATGCAACCTGCTTCTGGCTGATACAAGCTAATCACTAATTGGTTGCTATGTGTTACTGCCCGGGCAAATTTGCCAATTGTTTATAAATGAGCCCTATGTCTTTTCTATCTCTCTGGCTCCTGGTACAACTCTTGGAATTGCACATTCCAATGGTTTACTTGAATGAACAGTTGTTGTGAAAGCTGTATGAATCTAATTCCAGTAATGTGCTGATGCTATGCAGGCATATCTAATGCCACTACATATCTAGTCATAACTCATATAGGGACTTGGGGCATTATTGCTGGACAAGGCAAGCATACATTGGACTAGGTAACTGCCTGCTCTGCTACCTCAACCATCAGCAGTGTTGCTCATTCAGCAGAAGGAAATAGAAAAAAAAATACCAAATGAAATACATTGGAATGGTAACACATTTTTCTTCAGGAATGTAAAAGAAATACTTTGGCTCTCCTAGAGGGCAATCAGATAACACAGTGGATCAGCATTCTACTAATTCATATAACCTGATGATTCACAAACTGTTAAAGGTATTCCATGAATCCTTTATACACCCAGTATTTGCATTATTTACATGTTCTTATCTGTCACTCAGTCTGCTAATTACATTTTTTCTATTGCAACATCTCCACATGCTACAATGGGGAAAGCATTTGAATGCAAGGAATTTCTGCCATAAAACATGGCTGGACTCTCTTTCTTTGTTACACAGGACAGAAACAGTTGAAGTAATATTGCTGGGAAAAAAAAACTTTTCCACGTGCAACCATTAAAATCAGCTTCTAAAAGAATGTACAACTGTGCCACTATACTCCATGTTTTTCCCCACAATGCATTTTCCCCCTAGAATTATAGCAAGATTGTGGGCTGCTGCCACTGCACTGCATCTACCGCAACTTTTTTACCGAGGACGACAAAACCCCCTGTGCCATTGCCCAAAGGGCAGAGACACTCAAAAAGACTTGTCACCCAGAAAACTGTGCTACTGCAGGCGACATATCTCCTGAAAATTTCTTTGTTTTACTATCCTGTGGATTGCCCATGGAAAACAGTTTACATGCAGTGATTTGGCATCATTTGAAAATACCTTCTCCATTTTTCAGCGATTACACTGGATCATCTTATGTAAAGTGTTTATACAACCTCACCATGTTAGTAAGGGGAAAGGCATTTTTCTGGTAGCACAGATATCCTGCAGGCAATAAATCCCCCCCCCCTACCATAGCCCTAAAGCACTGGATTGTTTTTCCATCAGCATAAATGTATTCTAGCTAATGAAAGGTGCTTGTCTTGCATATCTTTCGCTTTAGGCCTTTCTGATTCATCTTCATGCAGACCACTGTCTAGTTAGTGACCATTCAAGCTAAAACTCAAATACAAATTGCCTTAGTGTTAAGGTGGCCATACACGGGCCGATAAAAGCTGCCGACAGACCGTGTCGGCAGCTTATTGGCCCGTGTATGGGGCCCCCCGACGGGCTTCACCGATCGAGATCTGGCCGAAAGTCGGCCAGATCTCGATCGGATGGGATAGAAAATCCCGTCGGATCGCGGCCGCATCTATTCGTTGATGCGGTCCCGCGATCCGACCGCCCGTTAAGGCCTCGTTAGGATCCGATCGTTGGGCCCTAGGGCCCAAGATCGGATCGGCCCGATATTGCCCACCTCAAGGTGGGCATATCGGAGGGAGATCCGCTCGTTTGGCGACATTGCCAAACGAGCGGATCTCTCAGTGTATGGCCACCTTTAGTGTGGTCCCCAACCAGTGGCTTCAAATCAGGTGCTTATTTTTGAATTCCTGGCTTGGAGGCATGTTTTGGTGACATAAAACTAGATGTACTGCCTCCTAATGCCAGAGGGAGCAAATACGATGAAACATCAAAAGAGACTGGAACAGGCTGCAGGCCTGGATTTGTGGCGAGGCCACAAAGGCCTGGGCCTAGCATGGCAAATTTTGAGGGGCAGCACGCCACCCAGCCGCAGCTCCACAGCGAGCAGCCACATGCGCTTGCGCATGATCGCACTGGTATCAAGACATGCGTAAAAGAGGCAGGGGCTAGGACCTGGGGCGGCCTAGGGGCGCCAGGCACGGAAATCCAGCCCTGACAGGCTGTACCACACCAGGTAGAGAAGCAGAGGAACAAGTGCTTTTATTTATGGAAAATAAAATGTACATTTTTAACTTCTACAATCTGCTTCTCTAATCTGGTGTGGTTCGGCCTGTGCCAGCCTCTTTTGATGATCTCTGTTATGAACACATGTACGATTAACCGCAAAGGTTCACGCCGCGGTTTTTAAAAAAGCTGACCATTGTGTAAATACACTAGCAGAAGTGCCTTGACTTGAAACCGGTCGGATTTTTTAAAAACCGAAGCGTGGACCGTGTTTTAACGTATGTGTGTCCATAGGCTTAGTGGCTGGCATGTGGTCATGTCCCTGTGCAGCCATGTCTGATTTGAGGGACAATGTAATCCATGCCCTACCTGACTAGTTTATTTAGCCTGTTTAAGCCAAAATAGGGTTATATAATACCGTACAGTGCTGTCTATCGTAGTTCTTTTAAATAAAGGTATACAAACATACATATTGTGGGAATTCATTCAAATGTAAGCCTTAGCAATAACGTAGAAATGCAGTGACATTCAGGTAGCTTTAAACAGAAATACGTCTGTTTTAGTCACAACAGCGTTTTAAAGACAGACAATCTTGTAACTGTGTGTAACAAAAAGCAAACGTAATGGAATATATTCCCTCATGAAAGTGAAAACTTGTTTGTTTTAAGGGGAAGGTCATTGATTGCTTTTTCCTACAATCTTTTATTGCTTTTTCCTACAATCTTTTATTGCTTTTTCCTACAATCTTTTATGATTGCTTTAACCCAAGGCATGAGCATAAATTATTGCTAAGTCAGATATAGATGGTCCTTTTCTACCATAACTTAAAAGCTAATTTTTGGGCTATGGGCTGGGTTCAGACACATGGAACAGATTTTATGCTCTAATGCCCAAGTACATATTTAAATGAAAAAAATTCAATCAGTGTTAGGACACCCAGGCTGACACAGAGTCTCCGGATGCAGTCAAAAGAGAAGGCTGATTCAAGCAGCAGAGATAATACTCTGCCTGTGAAAAAAAAACCCCACAGAATCAGCCCCTTGTGGTATTAGCTTTTTGAACAATGTGATTCTACTCAAAATTCAGTTTATTTGCTTTGCCAAGAGTGTATTACGTTATTTAATGCAAACACAGGGGAGTGGGCTAACTTACAAAGCCTTGCTAGGTCTCTATTTTTATATAACACTTTTTAGATGTTAGAATAGAGAAAAGCTTCAATTATTATGTAAATATAAGAGGCCAAGTTATTACAGTGTTTGAAAACAGTTTCCACTGGATAACTAGCATTAATCCCATGTAATAAGTACTCTGCACAGAATAATATAGGAATAAAGAATCTTTCCTGATGGCGTACTATGCTCAATCTATGAAATGCCAGACCCTTCTATTATTTATAAGCCGGACTGATGGTCTTGATGAACTCAAATGTTTTCTCAGCAATATAAAAACCAGTGATTACTGTGTGGGCAAAATCTCTGTGCAGAAACAGTGTATTGCACTTAATCATAGTTTTATTTTTCTCAGACAGCAAAGTCTAATTAGACAGCAAAATGTTGGTTTGAAGTTACTAAGACAGCAAGCCAGCCATTTACCCCCCAAAAACAACTTAATTAATTTGGTTTTCATGTTTTCACCTGTAGCCTGATTCACTTGGCAATAACATCTTCAGTTTAATTGCTTTTAATTACCTTTATATTAGAAAGTATAGGTGGGGGATACATTACCCCTCTGGACTGCAACAGCTTTTATTATCATACGTGCCAGTATCACCCCTTGCAGGAGTATCCTGAAGAATCCAATGCAGTTTCATATTAGACAACTGTGGGGTATAAATACAATGCAAACAGTAAGTGGTTGTGCAACACCTAGTTAAAAAGCAACTATACAGTACTAGATATATTGTACATTGTACATTATCTATTAAAGGGACATTATAAACTATCTCTCATATGTAATTAAAGACACTAAAGGTGGCCATACACGGGCCGATAAAAGCTGCCGACAGACCAAGTCGGCAGCTTATTGGCCCGTGTATGGGGCCCCTCGACGAGCTTCCCTGATCGAGATCTGGCCGAAAGTCGGGCAGATATCGATCGGATGGGACAAAAAATCCCGTTGGATCGCGGCCGCATCTATTTGTTGATGTGGTCCCGCGATCTGACCCCTGTTCCCATTCGTTAGGATCCTATCGCTGGGCCCTAGGGCCCATGATCGGATCAGCCCAATATTGCTCACCTCAAGGTGGGCATTTCGGAGAGAGATCCGCTCGTTTGGCGACATCGCCAAACGAGTGGATCCCTCTGTGTATGGCCACCTTTAGTTTGTCCAGGCACAGTAACCCCTAGCAACCAATAAGATGTTTGCAGATAATATCGTATGATTTTCGGTGTATGGAGACAAGCCAACTATTATCAGCAAAAGACTTGGATATCAGTCAGCTCGTCAATCGGCCAAGAAGGAAAATTTTGATTGGTGCCTTGGAGGTGCCCGGAAATCAGCCAGGGTTTACTGCTGAATCATCAGATAGAGGCAGATTTCTATTGTTTCTACCTGTATATCTGACGATTCAGCTCTTAACGTCTGTTATGAAAACAAACCAAGGGTCATAATAGTTACATGTAAGGCCACCTTTAAGGTGGTTAAGCTTATTGGCCCGTGTGTGAGGCCCTCCGACGGGCTTCCCCCCGATCAGCATCTGGCCGAAAGTCGGCCAGATGCCAATTGGGCATAGGTAAAAATCCTGTTGGATCATGTTTTAAATATGATCTGATTGTTGGGCCCTAGGGCCCACAAATGGATCAGCCCACTATCGCTATCACTTTGAAGGTGGGCATATCAAGGAGAAATCAAGTTTTGCGAAATCGACAAACAAGCGGATCTCTATGTGTACATCTGCCTTTATACAGGGGCAGATCTAAGCTGCCAATCTGGGCCCTTCAGACTGATTCGGCAGCTTATCTGCCTATTTGTGGGGCCCTCAGATGGGCCTTCTCAACCAAAATCTATCACACAACCAGTCAGATGTCCATTGGACAGGTTTAATTTCCTCATCAGATTGAGGTCCACATTTGCCAGTTGATGTGGTCCTCAATCCAACTACTGGCATAGCAGCAATTATGATCAGCCCAATATTTTCCACCTCAAGGTCACCAAACAAGCAGATGTAGTAGTGGCCAGCTTTAGTTACAATATCTTGATATTATCAATGTGAACAGCCATTCCAGGTACTTTAGGTAATGGACTTCATTTATGGACTAATAATAATAAACAGTAGCCTCTGCTGGTAAAATTTTCACAAAAATGGTAGAAAGTAATAACTTTAAGCGTATTAAAAGATCTTACTATTAAAAATCTTTTAGATATGGGAGCACCTTTTTTTAGCTTAACAGGAGCATGTTATTCAGGTTCATGCATGGCATGATTTAAAACAGCCTTTTCAGATGAGCCACATTCAGATGCAAAAGAATGGGGGAGCAACACAAGCATGAATAATGTTCCAGGTTGGTGCAAAATCAGGGCTGTAATTGGCTATGTGGTAGCCCCTGTGTGGACTGACAGCCTACAGGAGACTCTGTTTGGCAGTGCACCTGGTTTATGTGCAACTAAAACTTGCCTCCAAGCCAGTAATTTAAAAATAAGCACCTGCTTTGAGGCCATTAAAGTAACATCCAATGAGTTGGCGAGCAACATGCTGCACAAGAGCCACTAATTGCTCTCTAATTTCTCTCATATTTGCTCTCTTTCCATGAAATATGTTTTCGTGAATTTAAATGGATAATTAGATAAAGGAGAATGCTGCTCAGCTTTACCAACCAATGAGTTATGAACACAGCATTTCCTAGACAAGGGTGTATCAAGTACCATACCAATCATTTATGCTATTATAAATACAAGACCAGTCATTCATTTTCCATGTTATAGAGATCTACATGCTCTCCAATGTTCTGCAGCAGAGATAACTAATGTAAGGTTTGTGGAAATTGTGCCACAGAGGGTTATCTGACCAGCTCATTCATCTATGGAAATATGTCATGTACAATGGAAATTCAGTACCACCCAAGTTTCCAGAGGAAGTCTGTTTATAACCTGTAATATTTTTAGCTGCATTAAAAAAAGAAAATGAACAATCTGTGCAGTATGATTTCTGCTGAGACAAACACAAGTAATGTCATATCAGTCATCTACATTTCACATGTTTCTTGACCCTTTAATTAGTATTTCAAAGTGCCTTCATTTTTGCCACTCTTGTACCCACGTTTTCAAAATAAGCAAATAACAGAAATTCAGTACTTGCCACTCCAGCAAAAGCCAAACTCCTACTTCTGAAAAGATAACAATTCTTAACAACAAATACACAATTGTAAGCCCAAATGTCAGAGGAAAAATCTTACAAGCAAAGCAATGTTCCTACAATAATAATCATATCCAAAATGTCTTATAGGAGAATATATGATTTAGGATGCCAGGAATTCAAAAATAAGCACCTTCATTGCGACCACTGAGAGCAACATCGAAGGGGTCAGAGAACAACATGTTACTCATAAGACACTAGTTAAAGGATCACTGACCTAGAGTGATGAAGACTCCTTTTTATTATGAGCTAGATCAACTGAGCCAAGCTCAAAAGTTTCAAAAACGTAAAAAGTCTTATAACATATGGTATAAATGGACCACATTGCAGAATTGAGCAATGCAGTGAAAATAGTATGGAGGGGTCCCTTCTTGTATCCTCCTGTTTTTATGGGCAACTGGGCAAGGGAAGTACTTTTTAATATCTTCTAATAAAATGTGCATTGTGATTTTATTTTAGTAATCCCATAAGTACCAGGGGAAAGTTAGAGGTTGTATTGTTCTATTATTGCATAGGAAAACAAAGTTCCTGGCTGGGAATCTGTATTTTTCAGTCTTTGTATATTAATCTGAATGGGCCCTACACTCCTCTTTTCTTTACAAATGTATTTCAATATATGGCAACTGAGGGCCACACCCCAAAAGCTGCCACCCTAGGAACAGGCCCTGGGGTGCTTGATGACTATTCGAATTTGACTTTGAATGGGGGGTTGATTTATTACATTTTGTCCCTTACCCATGGAGCAAGACAATGTTTGCCAACATCTACAGCTGGCCATACATTTACAGATCTGCTCCAGCAGATCTTACTCCCAATATGCCCACCTCGATATGTGCCATATCAGGCTGATCCAATCATTTGGCTTGTGCTAAATAATTGGATCACAACAATGGTAATCAATTGCTCTGATAAGATTTTTAAACCTGCCTGATTTTCAGCCAGATAGTGGTCAGTAGGCCCCACACACAGGCCAACAATCTGGCAACTTGGTCCAGCAGGACTGAATCAGCAGCATTTATTAGCCCCGAGTATAGCCACCTATAGGGAATGCAGGAACCGCACAATGTCTGACACGGAAATAGACATGGAGGCAACCGATTTACTTCCAGAGCAAGAGAGTAGAAGACACCCAGTGGCTTTTACAGAAGCTGTCAAGGAAACAAAAGTAATAAAAGCACAGCCCAGAGTTCATTTAGGTCAGAGAATAAATATTTCTTTTTCTTGGAAATGGTACAAAATTTGCAGTAAGTTGATAAGGGAAATATGCGTTTTTTACACTGGGGAGCAAATGTAGAGTTTTAAAAAGTAGGCTATAAGTCCTTTTTAATGTAATTACAGAAGAAATGCAAGGCAAGGATTGACCTTAGGTATCATGCAATAGGGTTAATGAACACAGAATCATTAGTAATTGTGAAAGAGAGACAAGAGTAAAGTTTGGATAGAGAGATTTTAGTTCTGTTCACTTGGAGGTGGCATTGCTTTCTCCACGAGGAGATAGATCAAAGGCAGTTAGAGATAGGAGACTAAATGGATGAATTTCAGGCAGAGCAAAAGTGATCAAACATGCCCAGTGACATCTCACTTTTCAGACTTGAAAAAAAAAACTAGTACTAATCTGGTATAACCTGATATAAACTATACAATTTATAATGCAGTTTGCTAGGGCTGGTCCACAGATTGTAGTATCTGTAAAAAAGTTATGCAATAAAAAGTCTTATGTTTTCCCACATCTAATAACCCCCATCAACCAATCAGATGTTTGGTTTTCAAAGGGCTGATCATTAAATGCTGTCTGCTGATTGGCTGCTATGGGTTATTAGACAAGTAGCAAACCATTTTACTGCATATGCCCCTAAAGGTCTTAAAGAAATTCATTTTAAGGGTCTGGCCACACAAGCAGATTCAGGGAGATTAGTCGCTTCTGCGACAAATCTCTTCTTCTTCGGGGCAACAATCTCCCCGAACTGCCTTCCCCCTGCCCTCCGCCGCAATGCACACGCGGCGCTTCGTTTTACGAGGTCGCCCGAAGTTTCCTTGTGATCTGATCTGTTTGCTTCAGAAACACTACTATAGTTCATATAAACAAGCTGCTGTGGAGCAATGGCAGAAATTGAAAAAAAGTCTATATGGTACAGGTTAAACAGTGGATAACAGATAACATAATTATGTTCTACAGAGCTTATCTGCTGTATAACTTGAACCTTTTTTCCTTTGAATGGCTGCCCCCATTGCTACACAGCAGCTTATTTATATAAATAATAGTAGTGTTTCTGAAGCAAACTCAGCAGTTTTACTAGTGCAGGGCAACACTGCATTACAGTTTTATTTCTTTAAAACAATTTCATTTTTTGATGTTACTATTCCTTTAATAAATAAACCCAATGACCTAAAGTTACCTTGATGGTGAGAATGTGCTAGGATTTTAGCAGCTTTTAGACAAAGGGAAGTATATGTTCCAAACTAATAACATCAAAAGGAAAACTTATTACTACGTCTCTTTGAATATGTACTTAAGTAAGAGTTTAATTATTCCACTTTTTATTGAATTACCTGTGTGTGGTAATTATACTGTACCCAGGAGCTGCAGCTTAATGCTCCATGTCTAGCCACGCTTCACCACACGTGGATCCCAAGCAGATAACGGCTGTAAAATGTCACACAAGAAATATTGCATTACCCAAGTGATACAGGCTCTGAAGCCTTTTCCCCAAAGTGGGAGAGACATGAGGAGTTATTGTAACATGGAGTAAGTGATATCATGCTCTTGCTGACATCTGACATATTGATGACCAGATGTTCCATTATATTTGCTTAGACTTGGGTAATGCACAATGCTAGTATAAAGCTTGCTAGAATAAGTAATTACATATTTCATATTGCAGTAAAACGGAGATAAAAATTGAGGTCACAACAAATTCAGAGAGGCAGAAAGGAAAGCAACAGATGGATGTTCTAATTAAATGGAAAATGTACCGTAAAACAAAGGCCACATAGGTGACTGCCATCAAATGTGATATAGTTATAGCACATTGCAGAATGGGTGCAGCATTTGGCCACTACTAACACTGCACCGTCCTCCATCTCCACCTCAGTTAATAAATTACCCAAAGGCTTAAGGCAAACAAGGCATTTCCATCCCATGAGGCTAAACTTAAGCTTTCAAAATTTCAAAAAGAGCTCTTTACTCCTTGTGTTTACTCTTTATAAATGGAGGAGCTTTAATCTTGTGTATTTCAATTCATCATCTCGATATTACAAGTAGCATTTGTAGGAACAACAGCCCATTTAACTTAATATAATTGTTATAAGGGATCATTTACTGTGACCCTGGAAAAACGTACAACAGCACTAAGTGGTGCAATAGTGTGCCCCTTAGTTTTCATGTAGTGACTACTTCTGACCAGTGCCTGGCTGCTCCTTGCACATTTGCTCCTCACAAATCTGAAGAGTGCAGCATCAGTGGGTGCATTCCTGCCCTACCCTTATCGCCTATCATAGGGCAGGTGTTATGTACGGGACCTGCTGCTGCTGCAGTCTGAATGACATGCAATTTAGGGGGTGGGTAGGGGTGGGTGGGGATGAATGCCTTTCCCCTACCACTCATGGATAGAACTTTGAGGGTGGCAATTTATTTTGGTTGTAAGGAAGGGTGCAAAATTAAAAAAAAATGGATGCACCCATGCATTGCACCCTGCCTTCCACATCGTAAATTACCCTATAGTTGTATATGATAAATGCCTCATCCAAGGCAAGGATAATGCAGAAATATAAAAATGCTGAAATTGTTCTTTTCATGCAGCACAATGGAATTCAGAATAGAGTTTACTGTATCTTTTACTAACCACAAAAAAAAAAGAGAGAGAATGACCCATGAAGTTTCAACTTCATGTGTCATTCTCTCTCTTTTTTGTGGTTTGATTTACTGTATCTTGACCCTTTTTTGTTTTTGGTTACCTTATCCAGTGGAAGGTGCTAACTTTGCTTGTACTATATGTATCTTTTACTATACTATACTTATGTTTATTCAGTTATGCTTTATATAATACGTTATACTATAACATGTTATACAGGTCATTTCTCCTTTTGCATATATCACACATATAAGGCCTCACTTGCAAATAGGGATGTCGCGGACTGTTCGCCCGCGAACTAGTTCGCGCGAACATCGACTGTTCGCGTTCGCCGAATGTTCGCGAACGTCGCGCGACGTTCGCCAATTTGGGTTCGCCTTAGCTGGCGCTTTTTTTTTTACATTTCTCCCCCAGACCAGCAGATACATGGCAGCCAATCAGGAAGCACTCCCTCCTGGACCACCGCCACACCCCCTGGACCACTCCCCTTCCATATATAAACTGATGTCCTGCAGTGTTTTTTCATTCTGCCTGTGTGTGCTTGGAAGAGCTAGTGTAGGGAGAGAGCTGTTTAGTGATTTGAGGGACAGTTGATAGTAACTTTGCTGGCTAGTAATCTACTTGATACTGCACTGTATTGTAGGGACAGAACTCTGCAGGGATTTGAGGGACAGTGAGTTTAGGTTAGTTAGCTTTGCTGACTAGTAGTAATCTACCTTCTACTGCAGTGCTCTGTATGTAGCTGCTGTGGGCACTGCTTCTGATCTCATCTGCTGAGTGGTGACTGCTGTAATAACCCAATAGTCCTTGTAAGGACTGCTTTTATTTTCTTTTTTGTTTTTTTACTTTGCTACTATAAGAGGCCAGTGCTATTAGTATAGCTGTGTTGGGGAGTGGGACTGGTGTGCTGCACCTAGTAGTTCAGCACCAACCAGAGTAATTTTTTTGTTTGCCCAGTGTGTTCTTCAAACAACTGCCACCTAGCTGTGTGAGCTTTTTCACATTCTGTCTAAATATCAATAATAATACCGTCTCCAGAAACACCAACTGAATGACGTTTTCCAAGCAGCAATAATATATTCCGTATCCACTGCTGTAGTGTATACGTTGACCTTGCAGGCATTGTTGTTTGCCCAGTGTGTTCTTCAAACAACTGCCACCTAGCTGTGTGAGCTTTTTCACATTCTGTCAAAATATATATAATAATACCGTCTCCAGAAACACCACCTGAGTGACGTTTTCCAAGCAGCAATAATATATTCCGTATCCACTGCTGTAGTGTATACGTTGACCTTGCAGGCATTGTTTGCCCAGTGTGTTCTTCAAACCACTGCCACCTAGCTGTGTGAGCTTTTTCACATTCCGTGTCCAGAAACATCACCTGAGTGACATAGTGTGATTTCTGCCCTTTTCAGCACAAAACGCAGTGCTGTGTCAACAATGTATTTTTCAGATACATTTTTGCCCTTGATCCCCCTCTGGCATGCCACTGTCCAGGTCGTTGCACCCTTTAAACAACTTTAAAATATTTTTTCTGGCCAGAAATATCTTTTCTAGCTTTTAAAATTCGCCTTCCCATTGAAGTCTATGGGGATCGCGACGTTCGCGAACCGTTCACATTTTTGACGCAAGTTCGCGAATATGTTCGCAAACATTTTTTCCGACGTTCACTACATCCCTACTTGCAAAGCATTTTTTTGCACTTTACAGGCTGCGTTAGGCGGTCGGCAAATGACGAAGCTCAGATATTGGCAGCGCAGTCTTTGAATCCAGTATTGACTGATGTGAGAGGAGGGAGGCATGTAGACTTCCCTTTGCCTGCAAGCTACCTGTCCCTTTTTGCGCATCATTCAGATGTGGCAGGGAACAGTAGGTAGTACAGCCCACCCCAGGAAGGACACTGCTGTGGTGAGTATCACACACAGCTGCTTCTCTCACAACTACGCACTAAGTGCTGCGTTCCTGCTCCAGTTAGGGCTCTTGCACTTCCACCCCCAGGGTCAAGTATAACCCCTATGGTGTCCAATGTATTTCATTCAGTAAATATATACAGTAAGCATATTGTGTGCATCATTTATCTATTTCTCACCATTTCACCTTTTTTTGTGCCTAAATTTTCTTAATTCCTTATAGAAAAACAGTAGTTTACTGTATAAGCAACTTGTTTGCATGTGCCAGACAGAACCAATCTACAAACCTCTATCTGCTGATGTAACTACAACTCCCAGAAGTCGCTGGCAACAAAAGGCTTTTCCAGTGGTATAGTACAGTGCAAGGGCAAAAGGGTCTGCTTGTCTGCTGGATGTGCAAGTACAAAATGAGTACAGCTGTACAATGGCAGAAGCAGCTTTATGGCGGAGAGAGTGTGCAGGTGGTTTTGGGACAAGTTTGCAGAGATGATTCAGATCTGGCTGACAGTTACTATATTTCAAAGGTACATAAAACAAAGCCGAATATTAGATTACTTGTGTATAACAGTCTGTCATGAACATGATTTAAATGTTTAATAAAAAAAGAAAAGAGAAAAGCTCATTGTGTGTGTGGTTGCCAAGCATTGTCAGCATGTTGATGGATTCTGGAAAAAGTATGTCATTTGAATACTTATAACTCAATGCAGCTGGGTAAAATCCATTATCAGTGACTGTGGGCACAGGGGTTACAGGAGTGCTGTGCTGACCTAATGGTTTGATTTGAAGTCTGTGGCTTTGCCTAGATGGACTAGACACTAGAAGACTTAGAGCATCAGCGTGTTTCCACTATAAGTAAGGCATGTTTTCCATTTCCAAACAATTGATATAGGCTTGGGTTCCTGTTATATATAATATAATCAAAAGAGAATGTAATTTGCAGAGGAAGGAGTGATGTCAGACACGGATCAGTTATGTATCTGCTCATTATGGCAATGCAAAAGGTAATACAGCACCTCCACACAGCTGCCTGGTATTGCCTGGCATGCATATGGAACCAAACCGGTCAACATGCATTTGCAAAACCCAATTCATGCCAAATGCACATTATGCCAGTTCACACAGGTAATACAATCACCCATCATGGTCCTAATGTGTCTTTCTTATACAACCTGCTATATGAGACAGAGCAGCATTTGTATGGCTACCTGTGACTTCACGGATTATGCCCTGGGAAAGCTCAGAGCAATGTCTAGGATAACATAGCAGAACCTCAGCTTAATTCCAGTACCAATGGGTGTTGGGGAAGATATTTTTATTATAGCAGTTGCAGAATTGAAGTGAGACAGCCATCTCTCTTACATTATGTTTCATTGGTTTCTTTGCAGACTGTACCTCTTATGCTTCCTAGTCTCTATTCTTTACATACTATAATACTATAATCTATTATTCCAACTATTAGTTCACTTAGTTCTCATTGAAATAGGGAATGGCCATGAAATAGGCCAAATGTCTAGCAGCATGAGGGCCACTGACACCTGGGCCCACCAGGACTTTTCCTGGTATCCCAATCTGACACTGCTTCCACATACTGAAATAAGTAGTTTTCTAAATATATTTAATTCAAAATTCTGTACCATTTTTTGTTTATCTTCACTATTTCTCACCTGTTTCTCTTCATTGTGCAGGAGTTTCTCTTCATGCAGGAGTTGGGTGTCAGATGTTCATTGACAATTAGATCCAATATATCTTATAGGGGGGTTCCTTTGCCTAGAAGAAACATCATGTCTCTCTACATGCAGGATTTGTGCAAAAGTCAGTTATTTTGCTAGATTTTGTTTGTACTGGAATCAGTTATTTGAGTGAGCTCTAATTCATCTGCTAGGAAAGAAAGCCCCCTATAAGATATATTGGATCTAACTGTCAATAAATATCTGACACCCAATATTGCACATTTCATGTTTACATATTTATTGTGTATTTTTAAGTGCCTTTTTGTGATATGTACTAGCTGGAGCCACGTCGTCTCGTCTCACTGTATATTCGTATACTGCTGAGATGACAATAAAGTTTACTTTGACATGAAGACAGAATGAAGAGAAACAGATGCTGAGAGAGGGATACTGAAGATAAACTTGATTAATTTAGAAACAATGCAACAATAATTAATTGATTGTATTTACAAAGTTTCTTATTTCAGTATGATGAAGCTTATAGTAAATTTAAATTTTTGCAATAGTTCCCCATTAATCAATATGACATACAAGCAAATGCATCCCATACAGATATGGTGAATGAATTGTGTTATGTGAATCACAATACTATATAACACAATAAATATAGTAATAGCACACTGCTATCTGCATAACCCTCAACTTCACTTTTAGTAATAACTTCAAAATTCTTTACAATTATCTCTGCTAGTGTATAAAAATAGAGCTTTGAAAAAAAGTTCCATTTAAATTAGCTGACTAGAAGAGGAAGATTAATTAGACACATTCCCATGATCATGCTTTTCTGGTCTGTCACCGTGGCCTAAATCCAGGCAAATGAATATTTATCTGTTGAAAAGGCATCTATCTTCTTCTGAATTAATTCTGGCTACAGACAAATTACAGGCTCACAGCTCGCTGAACTCCATTTGTCTCTCTTCTTTAGCTGCTTGAACTAACTCTACAGCAAGAAAATAAAATGGGACAGTATATTAAAGTAAAATATTGCAGCCAAGCATCTTCCACTGACAGTGTAGTGCGTGGGTGATAGGGGAAAATACATCATAGGTGGCAAATAGAGATTCTTGTAAGTTAAAAGTCTTTTTGTTTTTGCCGCATCCTGCTTTATGTTCTATATATATATATATATATATATATATATATATATATATATATATATATATATATATATATATATATATATATATATATATATATATGTATATATATATATATATTTTTTTTTAATATATATATATATATAAAGTACTGCTAATCACAGAAAGCGGCACTGTGTCATTCTTGCAAAGCTCTTTTTGCAGAAGAAAACGTTGTTTCTCTCATGAAGGGCACAACATTCCAGTCATGCTTTGGTTCCCCACCCTTTATTCCCTATCACTTTAGATGCCATACCAGCATATCATTCATATTCCTGCAGGTTTATTAATGAGGTGGGACATGAAATCTTCAGCAAGATGGACCAAAGAAAGCACATATTTTTCCACACACAATTTCTTGAGCTGCACAGCAAAGCTTTCTAATTCAGAATAACGTAAACCATAATGTCTCTCTTTGTGGTAAGTTAAAGGTTGTGTTGATTCTGTTGTGGTCCATTTGTTTTTATGACTGCAAGTACAGTGTCCAAAATGCACTTTTGGACCCAATCCCCATGTGCTGTATCCACAATGCAATGCTTTTTCATTTAATTCCAGCTTCATTGTGGTCGCTGGGGACCTGTGCTTGCACATCAATTGGATGCAATTGTACAGAACATTTTCTAAGTCTTGTTTGTCGGTGTCAATATATTGTCATCCTTTGGCAGTAGATGAGACAAAATTAAATATAATCTGGCTGGCTATGTGCCTTCTTCTGGTACTGTACTTCTGTAGCTCTCCTGGGTCCCCCTTGTCACAGACTCATAGCAACTCCACCAATTCAGTCTTTTGGCCCATCTCAGACTCAGAAATGGGTGATTTTTTTTTCTTTATATCAACAAAATGAGTTGGGCACTTGTGAAATCGCTACTTGTTTCTTGCTATAGGCATTCTGGTGCTGGTGTACTTGGACCACAGATTTTATCTGGTGAGATAATTGACAGAATCTGGTATGGCGTGGTGCAACTGCCTCCCACAGGGCCCATACATGTAACATGCATTATATATGTTAGTGAAGTATTTTTCTGAAGGTATAGTTTTCTTCCAGTACACAGAATTCACAAACCCAAAACCAATGCATGGACAGGATCAACTATAGCACGTCTCAAGAGCCAGAAATAAACTCATAATACAACTGCCAGCAGATGCCATGATATATGCATACGTGTCATTATATATGGACACACAGACTACTATTTGTGGATCTATCTACAGCTGGAGTAGGATATGTCAATTATATGGTTATTTGTTATAGCATAATGGCACCAATGAAGCAACCCTCCTTCATTGTTTACTCCATTTCTAGTCTAATACTGTATATCCCTTATGAGTAGTTTGGTCTCATAGTTCTCAGGTGACAATTTGGCAAGTCTTTGGTGTCCCCTAGTGGATAGCAGTGTTTATGGCAGAATTTGCTCTGTTCAGTATTCATAACACATTTGATGTACCCAAAGAAACGACTATTTTCAGTATGTGACATTTCTGCAGCATAAACCAAAAGTTGTTATAATTAAGGACTCAGGGACAAGCCCCAGCCTGCCTAATCTTACCTATACTGTGGTGGGTGTACAGGAGTGGGTGGCCTCTCAGTGATGGTGCATTTCTGCCTGTATCATCCAATGTCCTGTATAATCAAAGAAGTAAAAACATCCTGAGAAGAATATATGAACTCTAATTTATACACAATACCCTCCTTATGTTATATAAATAATCACAACTACAAAAATGCACAAAAAATACCGAAAGGGCCCAAACAAATCAGGTAAATATAAAAAGAATGAAAATGTAGGCAACTGCAGTCGGTTTAGAAACACACACTTACCTGACCTACTCAGAGAAAATCCAATGAGAAGAGACTGTATAAAGTGCCAAATCTACCACAGTAATGTCTATGCAACACTAGACAAAGCCCAGGCACAGCTGCCACATGTTCCATGTACTAGAGCAGGGTTCCCCAACCTTTTTTACCCATGAGCCACATGCAAATGTAAAAAGAGTTGGGGAGCAACACAAGCATGAAAAAGTCCATTGGGGTGCCAAATAAGGGGTATTATTGGTAGCCTCTATGTGGACTGGCAGCCTATAGGAGGCTCTACTTGGCACTATACTTAGTTTTATACAATTAAAACTTGCTTTCAAGCCAGGAATTCAAAAATAATCACCTGCTTTGAGGACACTGAGAGCAACATCCAAGGGGTTGGAGAGCAACATGTTGCTCACGAGGGTTGGGGATCACTATACTAGAGCTGGGTGACATAAGTAACGCATTCCCATTTTCCAGGAGACATTAAACAAATGGATGGTTATCTTATATGACAATTTGGTGGGAATGGGGGTGGTTTTTAGAAAGATCTTCATTGTATTCTCCTTGCATACTCTACTCTGGCTCCGCTAAATAGGTGACATTTTCTTTTTTTGGTGGGGCCCCTGGGGTGTATGTGATGAATTCTTTAAAACTTCTGAGCATGCTTCTAACATTCATTACACATCTTTAAAGTCTCCATCCTCACTTCCTTTTTGACCATGGTTGATGCTGAAAAGAGAATTTGCTCTGGCCTATTGTCAAAGATAATTCCCTGGAAGCAAAAAGGTTTTATTTATACCAGAGTTATATATTTTTGTCTAGCATAACAATACAAGTATGGGATCCTTTATCGAGACACCCATTATAATATACCTCTGAGGAAGCTGACTATTACAACAGCGAAACGCGTTAGGTACGTTGGGGGTACACTTTGGATCCAGGAAAGACACCACAGGGGAGCTTGAAAGATTTGGCAGGACTACCCCGAGGGAGTACATTCAAACTTTGTGGGACTAAATGCGCACTACCCAAAGAGGGTAAATGTGAGTGTATATTTTTACTTGTTTTTAACTATGTTTTAATAAAAGCGGTATTACACTATCCCTGGTTCCTATCTCTACTCCGGAGTCTGGCAGGAGCGATGAGCTGGAGGAGGGATCGGAAAGAATCTTTTTGATATGCACAGCGCCACAATAGTGGTTTGTAAGTAGGCATTTTATACACAGTGTGGAGGCGACTCACTATCGAATTGCACCTTTTTTATATACAAGAAAGGTCAACCTCAGTTCTTATATTCACTTGGATCCACTTTCCTTCTCTTCTTTCAACTAAATAACTGCCCAAAGACAAGGGGAACACCTTTGAAAAATCTTTTTTGTACACGCACAGGGTGATATTCCCTTTAATTGAACGTATTACGCTATGCTTGTTTCTATTTTCTGTTGCCACAGTCGCTGATCTCTTTATATATACCCCATAGGGAATATATATATATTTGTTTTATGCTTGAACATGAATTGCAGCTAGGGTTGCCACCTTTTATAAATTTTTTTACCGGCTGCTGGGGCCGGGGCCTCAAAAGGGCGGGACGTGACGTCAAAAGGGGCGGGACCATGCGCCAGAGACCCGCGGACGCTAGAAGAGGAAAAAAAAAGGTAAGTTGCAGGGGATTGGGGACAGGCCGAGGGCTCCTTTTGATTGTATTACAAATTTACTGGCAGCTACATTGCCAGTAAATTTGTAATACCGGCCCCGGCCTTGGCAGGTATTTTACCGGCTAGGTCGGTAAAATACCGGCCGGGTGGTAACCCTAATTGCAGCCCCCATGGCTATGTAGCAGCCAGGCCCAGAATGGCAATCTGGTTATTCTGCCAAATGCCAGAGGGACAGCTGTGAACTGTCAGAGACTGGCTGCCCCCATTGCTACACAGCAGCTTGTTTATATAAACTATTGTAGTCTTTTTGAAGCAAACACATCAACTGTACCAGTGCAGTGCAACAGTACATTATATTTTCAGTACTTTAATACATTTTAATTTTTTGGTGTTACTGTTCCTGTGCCCTGATATATAGTTCCAGTGTACCTGTTTTCTGTTGGGATGTTCCAGATTTGTTAGCATATTCCGCCTGTTTACAGCATCAATTCGCTCCCTATGTCATCAGCCGACCCTGAGCTCAAACTGTAAATAGGAAACCCTAATTGAGCTGGAGCCTCTGCTTTATTCGACCTGACTAAATAGCACCTATACTTTGTTACTCCTAAAAGACACTGTATGGATGGATAATATGAAATAATTTTAATTCAAACTTTACTTCTGCTCTTTTTATACTGTACATCAGGATAATGAATGCTGTTTAAGTAAACACCCATGCCCCGCCAATTTGACTCCCATAATAATATGGCTGTATTGTGTATTCTGTTAATTAAAGGATATTAAAAAGTCAATAAGGATCTGCATGAAAATATAATGCACCAGGCCAAGTGTTTTCATACACATTACAGAACTTTGTCTTGGGGACTGGGAACAGAACCATACAGGGAGTCAAGGCAATAAATGCAAGATAGACAAAAGTAAAAATTTAATTTTATTAGAAATGATAAAAAAACATAAAATATTTTTTCAACAATTGACAGGTTAAATACAGAAGAATACATCTACATCTCTCTTTGCATGGGAAACTGTACCTGAGAACCTGCCAGAAGATGCACCTTATGTGTTTTTAAACACAAGCATTGATCCAATCTTCTGTTTAGTCATAGAGCCATATATATGTTATCAGAGCTAATTGCACTGAGAAGAAATCTCTTACTTTCTGTAATGCAGGACTTTAGAATAAAGGTGCAAAACTGCTCATCTGAACTGCACTGCAGTCAGAATGTGAGCATATTCTGTTTCATAGAAGAAGGAGATCATGACTGTCCGATGCCTACCAGCAGAGCTATCAGAAAAGCCAGATTCCCGCAGACGAAGGTCACTAGTATAACTGACTCACTCTGCAGCTGAAATGGAATGTGGAAAATATTAGTATTTATTTTTAGAACCTAGAGAATCCCAATGTATTTAGTGACATAGAGCAGCCAACTGAGTCTACCAAGTTGCATATATGCCAGGGGGCACTGGTGCATTATGGTGTGCAAGCACAGGGTTCGTGTACTGAATTTGGCCCAACTGCTTAAATCCCAGACCCAATTGCTAATACAAGTTCATTTGTGAAGAACTGTAAATTACTGAATCAATATTATTCAGCACATACTGTATGTGTTATGTAAAATGTAGGGCTATTCCGGTGCAACTGGTCTATGAAATATTTTATCTAAGCACTATTAAAATGGAATGCAGTGTTATTCCATTATATTATTATTGGCAATTCCAAAAGTTTTGCAATATATATATATATATATATATATATATATATATAAATATTCAACAACAACAAAAACTAGAGCAACCACTTTGATTGATGGTACACAGGTGATTTCTCCTCTGTGTTTTTTAATTTTATATTTTATAAACATAAACTGATTTTATATTTTCCAGGATTTTACACCACTTTTTTTCTGGTCCCCTGAAAAATGTATAGCAGTTATCTGCAGCCATGTCAAGTGGATAGTTATATGGCAGCAAACCTTTAGAATATATAAAATAGTAGAGAGGTTACCTTTTTATCCACTTCATCATACACTGCTGAAAGACACAAAAATGCAGATATTGTCATTTATAGTTTATTACATTTTAAATGGATAGAAATACAGAAATCAAAGTGATTTGTATATTTAGCACAGGAAACAAATGATTTTGCCTTTTAAGAAGTATCCAAAGCTAACGCTCATTGCAGATATTGGCAGCTATCAGATTTATAGATCCTGCTGAACCACTTCACCTCCTTCATGCAAGTAGCATTTAGGGGGATGCTTTTAAAGAGCTGTATTTCTGCAACATCTTGCCCAGGGCTCATTTATCCACACTGGACAATTTGCACCTAGGCTTACCCATGGCAACCAGTTAATGATTAGTTTTCTTCAAAGAAATGAAAAAAAAGTAAAAAAAAGTTTCCTTAGGTTACTGCCCTGGTCAGGCAGAACTACAGAACAGTGTAAGAAACATGGAAGGTAGAGAGGATCAAGATCAAGTTAGAAGTAATATAGGAGCATATACGACTGTGGCTGTGAAAAAAAATACTGATGCCAAAATAATATCTCCTTGGCTATGTGTGCAAAAAGAACTTATTTTATGCACACTTTTGAAAAACTGGTGTGCACATATCAAAATAAGTACAACATGATATGTCTTCAAACAAAATCTTTGTGTGCACCACAATTAATTGTCTGTATTGTGTGTGAGGCACAGCTTAGTGAACAGTGAGTGCTGCTATAGTCCAAAGGAACACAAAGCTTTGAGAGAATATCAGGTAGTCTTCGTTAGTGAAGCCAGTAACTAGAGTTACACTTTCATGAAACTGGCAAATACTTTCCCATTTCAACACTGCTATGTGATTAAATATTAAACACATCTGAAAAATACTGATAGGGTTTTATAGCTTGCTGGATAGTCTGAGAACCTGACTCTGGAAATGCTTACCTTTTTCATTCCAACGTGCATTGACTTCAAGAATGATGTAGAATAAAACTTCCCACCCATAAAAGCCACCCATCACCTTTGGCATCCACTGGTTAGAGGAAGTATCCACAAGCTGAAGGCCAAGGAACAATGTAGCCACTAACAAACAAATAAAAAGGCTTCAGCTGCAGACTCCATTCAGATATTTACATTAAACCCAACCATTATAGGCTAATACATACAATGAGAGAGATACAAAATGAGTATCTATAACAAGTCAACTCATATGTATTCAAATTGCATACCCACTGATTAAGGACACACATACTTCCTGCTGCTTACCTGCCAATACCTTGATGACCAATGCATTCAGCCCATGTGCCCAGTTGAAGATGAAACGCCTGTAAATTGATGTCAGTGAATTACATGGGAAAGAGATGCAAAAATTTCACACCCAAGTTGATCTGCCCAGTAATCCATTCAACAAACGTCCATTCCGAATTCCTATACAAAGGGGGTTATTTACTAAACCTCAAATTTATCTTGTCAGGGTTTTTGGGGCAAAAACTCGAATTTATTGTGGAAAAAAAAACATATTTTGAGATTTATTATACCACGAAGCTGAGGTCATGTATGAGTCAATGGAAGATGTCCATATCCCATATGAGGAAAGACTGGCCAAATTGGGGATGTTCACGCTGGAGAAGAGGCGCTTAAGGTGTGATATGATAACTATGTATAAATATATAAGGGGATCATATAATAATCTCTCTAATGCTTTATTTACCAGTAGGTCTTTCCAGCTGACACGAGGTCACCCACTCCTATTAGAAGAAAAGAGGTTCCGCCTAAATATTCGGAAGGGGTTTTTTACAGTGAGAGCTGTGAGATGTGGAATTCTCTCCCTGAATCAGTGGTACAGGCTGATACATTAGATAGCTTTAAGAAGGGGTTGGATGGCTTTTTAGCAAGTGAGGGAATACAGGGTTATGGAAGATAGCTCATAGTACAAGTTGATCCAGGGACTAGACCGATTACCATTTTGGAGTCAGGAAGGAATTTTTCCCCCCTCTGAGGCAATTTGGAGAGGCTTCAGATGGGTTTTTTTGCCTTCCTCTGGATCAACTGGCAGATAGGCAGATAAAAAAAAACAAAAAAACTAAAAGGTTGAACGTGATAGACGTGTGTCTTTTTTCAACCTTACTTACTATGTTACTATGTAATTTGAAGATATTGTGTTTTGCGCTTGGTTTAGCCAGATAAGCCAATAAGTTTGGGGTTTTCATGCAAAAACCAGAAAAAAATCAAGCGATTTGAGAAAAAAGTCAGAAAAAACAGTTTAGGTTTTCGCTCGTTTTTGTTGGGTTTTTGCCAGATCCGATTAATTACAGTTATTTTATTGATAAATAAGGCAAAATCGGGGATTTGATTTTGGTCAAGCTTTTTTTATTTAAAGTATGAGATTAATTTAGATTTTAGTAAATAATGCCCTAAGTGTGTGCTTTTCCTACAATTACACAACTTATTTTGATAAAAACAAATCCCAATGGCATAATGCAACTTTCTGGATCCCTGTACCTTTTATCATTTGGAGCTGGACGCAGCAAAGCACCAAACGGTTGTAGAAATGAGAGAATCATCACGATACATCCAAGGACAGGATGGGCACCAGTATCCTGAGCAAACAATATGAGTACAATTAGCTGTATCCAGTGCACTATCACCAGCAACATGAACTAAATACATATTATAGATATTATCAAGGATATAGTAATGCACTTCTGTGAGTTTTGGAGACTTTAAACTTACAGATATTCTCATAACTCACCCACAGGTTCTCAGCAGCAAACATGCTGATCATCTGTGATCCAATGGGATCAAAGGATTCTATATCAAAATGGCCACCTGTCCTGGTATACAAATCCAGATAGTCAGGTATTTGTCTATAATTGCCTGACCAAATCTGGGCACCCCAAAACTGTCTGGCTTGCAATGTTGCTTCAGTAATCAAACAGACAGACAAATACTACTATCTATGTGTAAAAACATTTTTGGGTGGAGGACCCCTTTTATAGAAACAGTGTTTTAAAAATTCCAGGACTGGACATAATCTGCCAAACAACACAGACATAGCTGACATTCCTGTACCATGCTGAGTCACTTGGCTGAAACTATGGTATATAAATGTATTTGACAATTTCATTTAGTGCTAATATCACCATGGATGCTACATGCAACTAATAATTGCATTAGTATAAGCATACCCATAAAGTGGAAATACTCACAGAGCTCCAGCCAGCAACCTCTGAAAAAATCATGATGAAGGCGATACTTGTCAGCATAACAGTCAGGATCATTAGGAAAACATGAAGCTAAAAAACATTTTATTTAGAAAATTGTTAGCAACTCAGACATAAAACCCTAGAAGTTTTTTTTCTGAAGAATTTTCCAGAAGTCTGAAGTACATCTGTTTTGCATTTGAAGTAGAAGCTAAACCTGTTGTGGTGTTTATACAAATGGCCTATAGATGTCACTGTGCTCAGACATACTGTGCATAATTCCTGGTAGCTTACTGTTGTGTAATGCCTGCATGACTCTGCTAATATACTCTACTCATCCTCGGCTACCCAAAACATAACACCTGTCATCTCAGTAAACCTGCTTCTCTAATGTCACATTCCCCCTAACTACTAACAAGTCTGTGCATATGCCAAGGAATGGGATGCTCAGCTTGGGGCTTCCAGCGGTTACTGCATTTAAACTCCCAGAACTGCCAGCTGCTGTTACTTGTAGGCCATTATCAGTAAACAATCTGCAGATTTAAAGTAAATGTAAACCCTGAAAACAAATGAATGTATCATTTCTCAGAATGTTCTTCTATATATTTCTCGATATCAACATTTTAAGCTGTCAATATAATAGAACTGAAACACCTCAGAAAAATGTAAGAAGAAGAGTGGAAAAGTTTCTGGTGTTGAGCTGATGTCAGACGCGCTTTCTCTAGTCTTTCCCAAGCAGAGCAACATTAGAAAAATTTCCTCCATGTATATGACTAAAGGGTGATTGGCAAAACCTGCCAGCAGGTGGAACTGGTGTTCCATATTAGCAGCTAAAAATATTGATAATATCTTGAAATTAGGGATACATTGATTCAAACCCTGTAGTCAGAGGTTTGGCAGAACCCTTACATCCTAGGGAATGGATTCAACCAAACACCAAACACCAAACAGAATCCGAACCCTCGATGGAACCAGAAATTCTTGGGCCAAGGAAGTTAAAAGCTGATGCATTTTGCAAAAAAAGTCGGAAAAAAGGCTTAGATCTGGCCAAAGCCTGAACTGAATCTGGGATTCAGTGCATCCCTACTTGAAATCTTGAAAAAAATTAAATGTAAAGTGCATTAGTGCTTAGAAGAACTCTCCAAGCTACATCTACAGTTTTATGCTGTGGCATAAAAACAGCAACAACGCTCTCTGCACTAGTGGAGTCGAATTTCTGTTTTGAAAAATGAAGAGTCGGTTTTAAAGAGGTGGCTTTTTGCTGCCCCTGGTAACTGGCGCTCACTGTCGATTGAGGTAAGGCTCTCACTTTGCCTAATGGCAGGAGCTGCCCTGCTGCTTACCTGTAGGGGGCTGCTAAAAAACAGCATAAATTGCAAGCACAAAAAAATCAGGATTCTGCTGTATTTGTTTTGTGGGGTTACATTTCCTTTAATATATATATATATATATATATATATATATATATATATATATATATATATATATATATATATATATATAGAACCCTCCCTTCCTGTTATGTGACAGAAATGTGTAGACAGGTGGTACAAAGCAGATATGGGTAGGACGTTAGAAGAAAAGAAGTTAGAGAACATAAGGGAAATGATATACTGGTTATAAACTTGAATGAGGCTCACCAGAAACCAAAGGCCTTTTCCAGCATATTGCTCTTTAGCTGCATTTTTCATATAGCGAGCTATAAGCATTCCTATAGTGCCAGTAGTCATCCAAGCAATGAGCATCAGTGCACCTGTAAACAAATAGTTCAAATCAGGCAAACCAATCAGACTGGGATGCATAAGGAGATGTGGAAATATTGGTGAATTATTTTTTATTACAGAATTAAGGAACCTTCACCACATATTTTTCATGAGAGTCAATGAACACCTATATTCAGCTATGTTCATTATGTATCCATGGTTTTTATAATTTCTAAAATGTTTTGTTTAGTTTTCAGTTATATTATGAATTATAATAATTATATATGTTTACTCTTACATTCGCCTCCTGTACTTTTAAATAAAATTATCATAAAATCATGTATTTTCTAGCATCACTATCAGTCAGGTGTGACTTTGCCCTTTGTTTGTGTTGCGTAAATGTGGTAGGAAAGTGCTTATAGATAGATTTTTATAGATGCCCTTCAGTTTAAATTAAATTGCAAAATATCAGCAATTTTTATTTAGTACTGTATTACAATGTGTGCTTCTTATCTATTACACTGAATGATCACTGCTTTTCTCCAAAAGCCTGATTATTTGGTCTTTAATCTTTGATCACAGAAGAAGTTTTATTTGATAAATATTTCTGGTCAAAATAAAGCCAATAAAAATTAAAGTGCTTACTCATTATCAACAAGGGATATTATGACAATGACTCATATGCTGCAGTGCCATCCCAGTGTAGATATGTGTTTACCTGCTCCTGTTTTCTCATGTGGTCAGATTACTGACTGCCCTGTGTGGTGCAACATACATAGTAAGTAATTAAACACACACACATCATCATCTAGAAGATGAGTAAGGTGGCCATACACAGGCAGATTAAAGCTGCTGATATCAGTCCTATAGATTGATTCAAATATCTGCCAGTGTATGGGGGCTTCAGATGGGTCTCCTTGATCGATATCTGGACAAGATATCCATTGGGGAGTTTGATTCTTCTGGTGAATGTTTGGATTATCCTAATATCGCCTTGCTGTTGGTGGGCATATCGGATAAAAAATCTGCTCTTTTGGATCTTATCGTGTATGGCCACCTTAAATCAGCACCTCCTTTTACAGCAGATTAAAATAAATAGTTCCTCTTCAGTAATAACCTAAAAGTATGTGTTTGATTTGCGGTGTTATTGCTTAATGCCTTTACTTACCATGGCCAAGAACAAGCGAGCTTGATCCACTGGCTGCTTTGGTGCTTCCATAAATTGAGAGATCAATTTTAGTGGCTGTTATTAGTGGATTCTTTATGTGCTGTTGAATCTGACCTGTATTAAAAGATTGTTATCAGTCCCACAATTTAGATTGCTATGTTGTACAAATAAACAAACTTTTAGAAATGAACAAACTCAGAAACGAACAGTAACACATTATAATGACTAATGTTAGGTCAAGGTAACACCCAAAACATAAAGACCTCAGTTATTTTTATGATTAATATGGCTGCTAGGGGTGCTGTTTCACTGAAGTCAGCTTACATTTACTATATTTAGACAAGTATTTAGATAAGTAAGAATATACTATGCCTGGTTTATACTGAAAATGTACATATTACTTGCAAGTATCTATATTTCATTTCTAAGAATAAACCTAAACCTTTGCATATAATAAAAAACAAACTTTACCACTGAACACTGCAGGTCACTATAAGAAGTATCACATAACGCTGTCCATATATTTAAAATATATTTTTATAGACATATATTTTTTGATGAAATCTACATTTTTCTAATATGATTCACTGAATTTTTCCAAACTGCCATTCTAAAGTTCGTACTCTTGTAAAAGCTGCTATGTTCACACACAAACCAAGAGCACAAAGGTGTATCTTTTATCCTCACACTTCTTGCAACCTTCTCACAGAATACCACAAAATATTAGCTCAAGATAATATATGTAAAATTATACTATATTTACTTAGGTTCTCTAAAGGGGGTCACCTACTGGGATTTAAATTATATGTGGGTTAAAAAAATTTCACAGAAAATACATTTGCCCTTTAGGACCTAATTATATTGCTGCCCCTAACAGGAAGCATTCTCTGTTTGTAAGAAGAAGCGACTTTTCTTATTCTTTCATAAATGTACATTTTATGTTTTCATTTATGAGAGTCTGCATTGTCCATAGTGAATGCAGAGTATATACAAATTCAAGATCCTAGACTCTTATGAAAAAGAGCTTATTGCTTTACTCAGTAAGTTATGCTTTGCAGAGCATTTAAATCCGGTTAAGGGATCTTTCCATAATATGGATATCCATATATTAAGCTTACTAAAAATCATTTAAACATTAAACAAACCAAATGCAGTATTGTTTTTTTTTTTTACTCCAAAAAGGATTAGTTATATATACTGTATTAGTTGGGAACAAGTGCAAGATACTGCTTTATTACAGAGTAAAAGGACATTATTTTTTAAAATATAAAATATTTGACTAAAATGGAGTTTATGGGAGATAGCATTGTCGTAATTTTGAACTTTCTGGATAACGGGTTTCAGATATCATATCCCATACCTGTATTGGGAAATGGAAAAAGGAATATAATGTGCCCGTGTGCTTCATATAACTTAGCCTGTATAATGATCTTTTACATATGGATAACACACACTGTAGGCGGTATAAGGAAGGGCCTTATTTGTGGCTTGTAAAGTCTCACCTACCATTTGCCTGGGTGGGGCCGGTAGCAAGGAAAATGAAGTAAGTGGAAGATGCACTTGCTCGAGATGGAGATGTGGAGATACTGGCCCCAGAACTGAAGATGCAATTCAATACTCCATTAATGTATGATGAGACAGGGGATCCTGACAAGCTCTAGAAAGAAGAAAATATATAAAGATCGCTCAGGGTTACCAATTGCCACAGCAGATTTTATAAACCTTTTGTACTTGGTGCTATAAGAATAAGTAAGCTTAATCTCTTGTAGTGTTAAACAGGTTCTGAAGAAGCTAAACGCGAATAAACAGAGCAAGACACGGAGATGCAAGAGAATGTTGCTTCAGGCAGCACATTACCAGGGGCAGCAAATATGATACCAATCTACAAGCTGGGATATAAGGGTAGAGGGTGACCATTGAATCAGGAGGAATTTGTTGGGGGTTTCATTCAGGATTTAGTCTTTTGTCTCAGGCTGGAACTGCCGAGAATTAACCCTGTCCGACATACAAACTGGAGATGGAATAGTCAGGTGTGTAAAAAAGAAAATATCTATCCTTGACTTAAGCTGGCCATAGATGTTCAGATTTTATTTTGGACGTTGAACGGTCGTATAGCAATCATTTGTTTTAATACAACGATCTGAAACTAATCAGTCAGATTTAAATTGTAGGATTAAAGTAGGAATAACAACAAATAAGACAATGTCCTGAAAAGTCAGCAGTCCCATGGATATCATCAGATAGGTAGTGATGAGCAAATTTATTACGCCATAGACTCTAATGTGTGAAAAAATATGTAGTGCATCAAAAATTGGAAGCGCAATTTGTCGTGCTTCAAAAAAATTTTGCCGCCCATGGACTTTCAGCATTCAGTGAATTTTCGCTGTTTCACAAATTTTGGGCGAAGCGAGATGGGTCAAATTCATCAATCACTAAATATAGCCCTGGCATTTAAAGAACCAGAGGCCCAAACATCTCGACAAAGGCCCAATAACAAGTGACTGTCTGTAGCATCTTATCTTATAGCAGCCCCTCTGACATTTGCCAGAATCTATATTGCCAGTCCAGGCCTGCTGGGGAATCTTCTAACACCCTTCCATTGAGATAATTCACTACACTCATGTCCTCCTATGCCTCAGTATACTGCTTTCTCTGGTTCATCTGTTTACCTCACCTTTACCTGTGTATCGTATACACTTCAGTGTATTGTTAAAGTTTCTGCCTTTCATCCCGTAGGGGGTTATTTATGAAGGTTCGTGTAGTGTTTTCCATGAAAATTTGAGTTTTAGAAGTTAATTTTCTGGTCAAAACTCCCATTTTCAGGTTACAAAAAAACTTGAATTTTTTTGGAGATTTATTATACCCCAACCCTGGAAGTAGCTAGAATTTGAAAATACCCCATCTTAAACCTGTCAAGGTCTAGTACAATTCAATGGCAGAGGTCCCTTGAACCATTCGAAGATGTTAATACTCTGCATGATGATCGATTTTTTTTCGGAGGGTTTTGACAGAAAACGTGATCAATTTGAGTTTTTTTTTTACGAAAACTCAATTAACTCCAGTTTCCGGGTTTCGCTACTCGAAATCACAGAATCAAGTTTTTTCCATTTGAGTTTTCTTCTTAAATAAGGAACCATTCGAGTTGTGACTTAATTCGAGGTATAAAAGACTCTAACATTCAACCTTTGATGAATAACCCCCTTAGTGTATTTAAGCCAACTTCTCATTGTAGTATTGTACACCCACAAAAGTTTTAGTGCAATTTCCCAGGACCTTCCATCCCTTGTTGCTTTTTCTTTATGTTTCCTTGCTTCACTCTCTGGGGCAAATTCACTAAGAATCGTAGTTGCGCCAGGCGCAAATTCACCGCACTTCGCCAGGCGTATTTTCGCCCAGCGCTCCGCAAATTCACTAAAATCCGAAGTTGCGCACAGGGGTAGCAGAAGTTTGCGAAGTTGCGCTAGCATTAATTCGCCAAGCGAAGCGAAGTTTCGCTAGCGATGGTTCATTTGCATACGGCGCCAAATTCAAATTTCAATGGAGGAATACGTATCAGCACTACAAATGCCTAGAAAACCTTCAAAGCAGCAAATAAAAATTTTATTTTGCCCTACACATGTGCCCACTGTCTAGGTAAGTTGCCATGAGTCAGGAAATGTAGGGGGGAAGGAGGGGAACCCCAAAAATATTTTCGATCTTTTTCAGCCTATCACCCATCATGTAGAAAACACGCCAGCGTTTTTTGGGACTTAGAAAAAAATTTGACTTTTTTTGAAACAATCCCTATCTACTCTATTGCACTTCGCCAGGGCTGAGGTGGCGAAGGAAGTCTAGCGTAAAAGGTAGCGTTCAGTTCACTGCGCAAGTTAGTGAATTTGCGTAGTTACGTCGCTAGCGAAAATTCACCTGGCGTAAGGGTGCGAAGTAACACTAGCGAATTTACGCCAGCGTTCGTTAGTGAATTTGCGAAGTACCGAAAATGCCAAACGCTAGCGAATTGACGCTAGTGTTCGGCGCTTCGGCGCTTAGTGAATTTGCGCCTCTCTCTCCTATCATTTCTCACACCAACTTTTATTTCACATTAGAAAATCAAAAGTGTATATTATCTGCAACATCATTTTATGTCAGCAAATTCAGCACACAGACACAATTCATACATATCCCTAAAATAAATGTTCATCAACAACATCTGATTTTGTATCCTGCACTAAAAATGGAAATTGTTTTTTATATTTAGGTCCAATTTTTTAGCTTTGACAGTGCAGTTCTGCTACAGAGGATGCTTTTGACCCTAAATATGAGCGAACCATAGTGAGAAGGAGAAGCATGAGCCAAGAGGTGAAGGGCATTGAACCTAGTAGGGGCACCTGACAAAGGTTATTTAGGGCAGGACATGCTGAAATTATTATTTTAAAACACCCTTGATGAATCTTGAGGTACTTACTGTGTTCCTGGATTGAGGAGTAACAGGCCCAGTGGAGTAAGCTCTTTGAATCAGGACATTTTCAGATGAATTTTTGGCACAAATGTAATAATCATCACTTCCCTGGGAAACAGAATGCTTGGCATTAAGCATCATGGTATGTATTATGGTGAAAACATTTCTAAAGCAATGAGAAATAATTAGTAGTGTCTGTTAATAAAGGGGAAATTTGAAATCTTACACTGCACAAATATTCAAGATTAAGCTGCCCTTTGCTTGGAATATATCTGTGACCAGTCTCTGCTTGTTGTGTCACAAGTAAAGCAATACATTCACATAAAAGGCATAAACTGGACTTACTTTCATTAGTCATGTTGTAGTTGAACAGAAGATAAATAAATAAGGGTTGCTATGGGTTAATATCACAAAGATAAATTACATCAATTTTGCACATTTTCTTTTCAGTCATTTGACCATAACAAAGGCCGCAGATTTCAATGAGGATTTATTTTCTATTATACGGCAAATGTGTAAAATGCACCAGTATTTAAATAGAACCAATTACTTGTATTTCTCCTCAACTCACCATTTTCTGATCATCTGAAAATCCAATGGCTATATATCCTGAGGTGGATCCACTCATTTCAAACACATATCCGCTACTGGACGGTACTGCGGACATGAATAGACAGTTACTGCTGTTAGGGCTGCAGTTTGCTGGGTCACTGAAGCAGAACTTGGCAGTCCCACAAGTGGTGTTAGAAACCTGTAACTAGAAGAAAATAGTTACCAGTTATAGCTTTCTGTTTATAAACGCAATGAGTCATATTAAAGTGATACTAAAGCCAACCTTTTTTCTTGCTTGATTTAGTAGTGAGGAGTACCCATGCTCTCTCTCTCTATATATTTATTGAATGCCTCTGTGCAAGCTATGGGCAAATTAAGGTAGTCGTTTAGGTTGCTGCTTTGCTCTTAGGAGGCAATTTCTATTTAATCATCATCCATTTCATCTGGATATAAGTATGGAATCCCTTATCAAGGAACTGGTTATGCAGAAGGAAGGCCATCTCCCATTGACTCCATTTAAAGCAAACAATTCTAGTGTTTCAAAACTATTTTCTTTTTTCACTGTTGTAAAGTGCCTTGTACTTTATCCTCACTTGCATGAATCCATATTGGTGGCAAACCAATCCTATTGGGTTTATTTACTGTTTAAAAGTATTTTTAGCAACTGGTGATCCAAATTAAATAAAAATCCCTTATCTGGAAAACTCCAGGTCCCAAGTGTTCCGGATAACTGATCCTATACCTGCATATCTTACTTCTGGATACATATACATATGGATACACGTGAAAAACGTAAAGTGATTAGCAGTCCTACATACATAATATATCAGAGACTACCTGTGCATCAAACATATTAAAATAGTAAGAAAATAAAATTTACTGGTGAATGCTTCTTTACAATATATCACAAGAATTATAGGAGAGTGACCATATTTTATATATCTGTAACTTTGTTATGACATAAGGAGACCACTAAAAGTTTGACAATAAGGGGGGCCAGAATCAAAAAAAAAATCAGAAGAGCTAAGGTATATGAGCAGAAAAGGATATACAGAGGAAAATCACATATGGCGGGGTTACAATTTCTAGAAAAAAAAGCGTCTCTAATCACATCAAGCAACTAATTGAACTGGACTACTAAGTAGGTACTCTATGTGCAGTGGTAGAAGACAAACAGTACAGATAGAGACTTACTGGCATAAGTGTATCACTCTCTACGTCACTCCAGAAAGTGAAAAAATCATGTAAAACTGTTGCTCTGAAAAGACAAGGAGTCCAGGTGTTAATTGAGAAATTTCATATGAACCAGGAGACAAGCAATTAATTTAATTTAGGCAGAATCAGATGGGTTACTAAGACAAAGGGCACATGGGAGTATCCGCACTTGTTACTCTGAAAGTCAGTGGAAATCAATGTGATTACTTCTCACTGTTATCAATGGGAAATATTAAGCTTAAGGCTCCCAGGTCATAGTACTGCAAGACAGCAGTAGACTGCATTTCACACCATGGCTGCTAAAGGCTGTTAAATATTCCATTGTCAACCTATTGCTCTTTTGGATAATATTCAGGCTATTTGCTTCCCTACCCCAATAGTTAACTTTCTATAGCAGTGCTGTCCAACTTCTGTGGTACTGAGGGCTGGAATTTTTCTGGTGTGCGTGGTGGAGGGCTGATAATGGAAGCCGATGTAGGCCACTTACCCTTTTAAACCACTCCTCTCTTTTAACCCACACCCATGTTATCACATATAGTGTTATGACGATACCCTCATTAATGGTGATCGCACACAAAAAAACTAAATGGTTGGTGCTCACTGCAGGGATATCACTCATTACTCATGTGAAAAAAGTTTATTAAGTGATATTAAGACATAGCCTTAAATCCATATGCCTCCTTTTCCCCTGTGGATTAAACACCTTGGGGAACCCCTAACAAGTATTTCCAAATGCAACAAATTTTAATAGCACACGCAGGCTGCATAGGACAGATAGAGTATGGCACATGGGCTGTATAGGACAGGCAGAGCATGGCATAAACAAGCAGAGCAGAGCAGGCAAAGTGTGGGGAAACAGCCATAGCCAGTACTGCAGACAATACTATGCTCATAATATATGTTATCTAATAAAACTTTTCAAATTGGTTTATGCTACACAGAAATCCTTATATTTATCAGATCCTCCAACTGCTTTAAATAGTAATGGAGGTTTGAAGGTTGGAAATGAGATTTAAAATAGTCCCTGGCACACAGAGGTCCAAATAGCCCCCACAGACCGAATAAATAGTGGCTGGCTATGGGAACCCATATCAGGCAATTTGCCAGAATCTATAGATTGCCAGTCCAGAACTGGCAGATTACGTGTTGTTTTTTCAAAGGTAGAAGTTGGAAACACCACCCAAATGGAATGTTTCATTGTTTTTCTTAAGAAGACTTTATGTTCCCAATCTATATAGGTAAGTATCAACCTGTTTATTTGTATGTATGTATGTATATATATATATATATATATATATATATATATATATATATATATATATAGAGAGAGAAGTGAAGAAGCTCGCACTCACAGGACTTATCAAAATCAAAAATGGTGTTTATTTCAATATAAGTAACTAACATTTCGGCTTGCACTCAAGCCTTTCTCAAACTTTGAGAAAGGCTTGAGTGCAAGCCGAAACGTTAATTACTTATATTGAAATAAACACCATTTTTGATTTTGATAAGTCCTGTGAGTGCGAGCTTCTTCACTTCTCTACTTAATTTTTGGGCGTATTGCACCCAGGCAGCAATGACTTTTTGACGTGCTGTGCCGGCTTCCTGATTATCTTATATATTTATATATATATATATATATATATATATATATATATATATATATATATATATATACACACAGTACCAAGCAACTAAATGGCTCTTGCTAAACCAAGTTGCAGTTGTTTGCTCCATAATTCAAAAAGAGGAAAGTGAGTGAACCATGATCCATAACTCAATCAGCCACAAGTAAAGACCAAATTAGATTTACCTGAAGCGCACAGGTCCTACTCCAGAAGGGGCTGTCCAGGAAGTGGTAATAGATGTTTTTAGCTTGGGGTCTGAGTGACTGACTGCTGAGTTCTGCACAAAAAGTAAACAGAAGTGGGTTAATCACTAAACATTGGGCTAATGTACTAGACCCTAAAAATGAATATGGTTTAAAGGAATTGTTCAGTGTAAAAATAAAAACTGTGTAAATAGATAGGCTGTGCAAAATAAAAAATGTTTCTAATATAGTTAGTTAGCCAAAAATGTAATGTATAAAGGCTGGAGTGATTTGAAGTATAACATGTCAGTCAAACACTACTTCCTGCTTTTCAGCTCTCTTGGTTTACACTGACTGGTTACCCTGGCTACCAGGCAGTAACCAATCAGAGACTTGAGGGGGGGGGCACATGGGTCATATCTGTTGCTTTTGAATCTGAGCTGAATGCTGAGGATCAATTGTAAACTCACTGAACAGAAATGTACCATGTGGCCCCCCTTCAAGTCACTGACTAACTCAGAGTTAGAGAGCTGAAAAGCAGGAAGTTGGATTCTGGCTGTTTTATTAGAGATCTGTTCACTCCAGCCTTTATATATTACATTTTTGGCTAACTAACTATATTAGAAACATTTTTCATTTTGCACAGCCTATCTATTTACCCAGTTTTTATTTTCACACTGAACTATTCCTTTAACATGCCATATTTTACATAATGAACTTATTGTACCAGCCTAAAGTTTCAGCTTCTCAATATCGACAATGATCCAGGACTTCAAACTTGTCACAGGGGGTCACCATCTTGGAAAGTGTCTGTGACACTCACATGTTCAGTGGGCTCTGAGCAGCTGTTGAGAAGCTAAGCTTAGGGGTTGTTGCAAATTTACAAGCAGAAAATGAGGTTTCTCTGTAAAATAAGCTGATGCTACAAGGCTGATGCTAGTTGCACTGTTTCTGAGCTGCCATGTAGTAATTATCTGTATTAAGTACTAATCAGCCTTATATCATGACTTTTCTATTCTCTATTTGCAGTATATTGAGTCCGTGCCAAAGCTCAGTAACTGACACAGAGCATGTGCAGTGAATCAGCAGAAAAAGAGATGGGGAGCTACTGGGGCATCTTCAGAGGCACAGAACTTTACTGCTAAACGGTTGTGGTTGCCTTGGGCTGGTACAGAAGTCCAAAATATAATTTAAACATTTCTAGCCTACTTATTCAGCTATGTTTTTAGTTCTCCTTAAAAACATTCTAGTAGTAATAGCAACTAATCAGATGTTTGCTTTACTATTCTAGACAGTAAAGGTTTAAGATGATTGCAGAAAAAGAGAATCAAAATGTTTACACCCATTAACATTGACCTATGAGACCTACTATGGCTACAGCTGAACTGACTCCTTTAGCATGAAAAGATATATTCAGCCAAAGTGGCCGATGTTAGACCAGTCACCAGACTGGCTAAGGTCTGCCTGGTTCAACTCGTTCACATAATGCAAACGCCAGTGGCAATTTACATGGAATTTGTGCAGATTCCATTTGTATAAAATGGTCCATCTGTTTGGTGGGTGACTTGAATTGGCCAGTTTGACTACCAGTGTGGGTGTCTGTTCCCAGGGTCAGACTGGCCTGCCAGACTACCAGAGGATCTCCAGAGGTGATTGGGTGAGGGGGGGGAGAACAACAGAAAGAATGTGGCACTCATGGTTAAGGTAGGGGAAAGTAGGACATGGGCTAGAGATGGAATAGGCCACAGAGACAGGTGAAGATGGCACTTGGAATTTTAGGAAAGAGGAGAATATGCCAAGAGTGGAGAGGTTTAAAGGAGGAGAGAATGACCCATTGGTAAGCAGGAGGGTATGGCTCATAAATGCAGGTAAAAAATAAGTGGCTGGAAGGACATTCGATACATATAAACAAGCTGAGAGAAGATGAATATAATATTGGGATGCAAGAAAAAAGGAGATAGAAGGAACAATTTCTAAAGTTCTCTACCTCTCCACAACACCTAGGCTCTGCTCTAACAAGAAAGAAAATATCAGATTAGTTATTGGATTAAAGGAATAGTAACACCAAATAATGAAAGTGTTTTAAAGTAATGAAAATATAATGTACAGTTGTGCTGCTCTAGTACAACTGGTGTGTTTGCTTCACAAACTCTACTATACGTTATATAAACAAGTTGCTGGTTAGTCATTGGGGGCAGCCATTCATATCTGAAAAAGGAGATAAGGCACAGGATACACAGCAGATTACAGATAAGCTCTGTAGCATTCAATTGGATTCTGCAAAAACTTATCTGTAAACTACTGTGTATCCTGTGTATGAATGGCTGTCCCCATTGCTACACAGCAACTTTTTTAGATAAACTATAGTAGTGTTTTTTAAGCAAACACACCAGTTTTACATATGCAGAGCAACATCCTTTAAGCCACTTTGGTGTTACTGTTCCTTTAAGGCAAACTGAGCCACAGATAACTTATAATAGACAAAAGTTAAACATGTCAATAAAATTGAGATTAGAGCTCATCACAGAAAAACTCCCGACTTGACTTCCCCATTTGATAAATATGCTTCTAAAAATCCCATAGAAATCACCAGAAAGTGGGTGAGAATTTTTGTGGTGAACTCTTAATTGCTCCTTTCTGTGTCTAAATATATTTTATAGTTTTCTCATTAGGAACTTACTGGTCCTCCACTACAGGAAAGTCCCTGAGTGTTTCCAGTTGTGGTGAAAGCTCCAGTTATTGTGTCTCCCCCTACAGACAGAGCCTCTAGGATGAATCCTTCGAAAGTGTAGTTTGAGCTGGACTGTATTTTTACTGAAGGAGACATAAGCACATCATTAATATTGATCAGAATTGTCATGCAGTTTTAAAAAGCAGTGATTTACACAGACAGGGGTATGCGCACTAGGAGCTATTGTCCCTGGCATCAGAGGTGGCTCTTGGGGTAAAAACATAGATAACATTACATGGTACACATTATATTCTAATAAAAATACCTCCCAATATGATTGCAAAATGTGAATGCTTTAAATGTACACCAGATGTATACTATACCTGTTATACTATCTCCATTGTTAAATGAAGTTTTAGACACTGTGATGAAGAAGGGAGATGCTGTTGCCTGGGGGCGATTACCCTTGTGCTGTGGAAGCATTGTATCACAGGAAGCGCTTATTTGTCCATTGGGGTAACTAAACACAGATGCAAAATACCCAGAGAACAGAATCAGAAATCGGGCTTCCATTTCCACCTAAACAGAAAGACGAATAGAAGAGAAAGTCAACAATTAGGGACAACTTTATACATGTCTCTCAATGAATAGGAACATAAGGCAGG
The DNA here is from genome assembly GCA_038501925.1 of Xenopus petersii. NCBI lineage: Eukaryota > Metazoa > Chordata > Amphibia > Anura > Pipidae > Xenopus > Xenopus petersii. The sequence goes on along the minus strand of CM076678.1, from coordinate 102,966,317 downwards.
ACTGAACTGGAGTCGTTATTTCATTGAAAATCCAATTTTTAGCAAGTTTTCAGTTTTTCAATTATTTGCCTTCTTCTTCTGTCACTTTTCAACTTTAAAATTCGGGTCACTGACCCAGCAGTTAAAAAACTAGTGCTCTGAGGAGCAACAGTTTTGTTCGCTTTATTACTTATCTTTCTAATCCTGCCCTCTCCTTTTCATCTTACAGTTTGTCATTCAAACCACTGTATGGTTGCTAAGGCAAACTAAACCACAGCAACCAGATATTTGGGTGTCATCTCTCATAGCATAATATGCATGTATTCTTATAATTACAGGATTCAATTGTTTACAGTTTTGTGGACAAAATTACATGGGGAGAAACCTCATCTAGTGTTTTCTAGAACTGCTAGTCCATTGTTGTTTTCCCACAGATGGATTCTCAGTTGAAATGAGAATTAAGTATATAAATCCACTCTGAAAGAGTAGTAAAAGTATACAAATGTATCAATATTGTTTTCCCTGAAGAAGCCGGTACAAAAGACTCCAGAAAAGCACTGGAAATTTTATATCAATATTTTATAAATGATATACTCATATTGCACTTAATATCAGAGTGGATACATATTTATTTGTCAATTTAGTGGAGGAGCCATCTGTGAGGAAACATTCAGAATACCCTAGATTAGGTTTCTCCCCCATGTGATCGACATATCTATGTCCACAAAACTGTAGGTTCAATATAAGAATACTACACTATGAAAGGGGACCCGTTCTGTTTTTAAATGCTTATAGTTTAACAGCCTGATAAAAGCCGCTATTTACACTGAAAAATCGTATACCATTAGAACCTTCATCTTCATTTCTTTTGTGAACCTTGTGTGTTGTGAAAGTCATTGTGTACAGCAGGGAGACTGTAATATCACCTTACGTTCTTTCTCTCCTGATTCTAACATTGCATGACCTGAGCTTCTTAATTGTGGATTTATTTAAAGCACCATACAATTTTACAAATAGTTTTGTGCTGCTGTAATCTATTGCTTGTCAAACTGTCTTCTGCCTGTCTAAACTTGTAATACATAGGATAGTATTGTTACATTCAGTAGAGGTAGCCTGTGCAGCAGAGCATACTGCTCTCTCAGCTTCTTTTTTGCAGCCACAGAAGGGAGGATCTCTCATTAAAATGTATCTTAGATGCTAGTTAGTTGTTTAAGATGTCTATATTTCTAAACTTTAATGACAGAAAAACATTCCTCTGTAATTTCCAAAACATGAGATTGTGAGGTGTTGAAGCAATTCAAACTAGCTGTTACAGGTCTGGACTGAGAGTCAAAATAGGCCCTGGCATTTCAGGTACACAGAGGCCCAATCAGCCCCCACTAGCCCACTAAATACTGACTTTCTATGGCACCTTACAGCAGCCCCTCTGGCATTTGCCAGAACCCACAGATTGCCAGTCCAGGCCTCAGCTATTATCAAGTATACAGTAGACAGTCTAATCCTAATGTTACAATACAACATTAATAGTGCTATAAATGAATCAAGCGTGTCTAAACATTTACAGAAATGCAAAACCCAACAACTGTCCCTCCATTGAATCTCCAGCTCTGACATGCCTCCAAAGCACAATTCTCTACCTTCTCTTCCACACTTACATCTCCCCCCCATGTAACTGGCCTTACATTCTCCTAAATCTACCAAACTGGCCTCACATTTGCACAGTCTTCTGCAAGCAGCTGACCCCAAACCTTTTAAGCTGCCCAAACTGCTGACATTAATATTTCTGACTGGGAGGAAGCCAGAGGCAATTGTTATAATTTTCTAGTCTCCACTAAGGATGAACTAATTTAATATATAATATTAAAAAATACATAAATCCCAACAAGACTATATTCCATGAGTGGGAGAGCCAACAATCTCTACCTCTGATGCTGCACGAAATATGATTTTATCATCCCCTATTAACAAATACTGAGCCAAAATTATAAATATCTAGCTGGCAACCTTGACTTCCCACAGACACCTTTGTTTTCTTGGAATAATGGACTGCCACATACCAACAAACTACGCTAGAATTAGATACCGCTCCCTTCCTTTTTACACCAAAAGGAATGTCATCCTGCATGGATGGGCTCATCCCTCCCCACTCCTGTCTAGACAACCAAAAAACAAGGCCATACCTTTACCTAAACTGACAGAACAAACTTGATAATTTCTGCTCTCCTTATTGTGATTTAGGACCACAATTGAACTAAATTATAGTTTCTGGTAGACTTTCATCACACTATATTTTTTTCGGTAATGATCATGGACTTACACTCTGGAACGATAAGATTGACCCTATCACTTCTTAATGCACATGTACAATGACGCAATATTGTACTGATATTGTCTGTTTTGTGTTTTGAAAACAAAACAAATAAAACATATCTTTTAAAAAAGTGTCTGAGAATGACATTCATAATAGAAAGTGAATGTTACATTTTCAAATATCCTGTTTATTCAAACAAAAAATTTGTCATATATAAAAAACTAGGTACAAGTGCAGCAGCACTAAGAGCCGCAAATTCATAGCATGCACCCCATGTACAGTACATAGCGCTTGTGCCCAACCCTTCAACAATGCCATTGGCACATTGTGCTGGATCATAAATCAATAGCAGAGAGTAAAGAGCAGTACTGGCAGGTGCAAGGGAGCCCTGTACGTAAAGACTACCATAAGCAAGCAGTAAGTATAGGGATTGCTTTCACCTTGTGTCCCTCATTTACATGTTCTGAATGCCAGAAAGCTAGTTGAGTACCAGGGGTAACGCATGGACCATACACAACCTGCCCCTCTTGTATAAAATACTGGCAAGTACAGGCAGAAACGCTAGATGCAAATTCCATGGGAGTTGCGTGCCAACTGTTTAAAACATAGGGCTATGCATCTGTGTTTTTGCGCTTTGCACCTTACCCCTTGTAAATGGGGTGCATCAGTGGTTATTGGGATTGCAAGATTGTATTTTAATCTCTCGCCTATTTAAAGGCAAAAAACACAGAGCTGCAATGCTGAAGGGCTTATGAACATAGACCTTTGGTGGGTTAAGCAACAGGGCCAGTGGCCAACAGAATGGGTCCAGCAACAAAAGACTCTGGGGTATGTGGATGCTATTGGCGCCTGTGGCCTAAAAGGACCTTTTATCCAGAATGCTCGGGACCTGGGGTTTTCCGGATAACAGATCTTTCCATAATTTAGATCTTCACACCATACATCCACTAGAAAATCATGTCAACATTAAATAAACCCAATAGGCTGGTTTTGCTTCCAATAAGGATTAAAGAGATGATTCACCTTTAAATTAACTTTTAGGGGCAGATTTATCAAGGGTCAAATTTTGAAGTGAAAAAAACGTCGAAATTCGAGCATCGAATAGGGTAGTCCAGCATTCGAAGTCGAAGGATTTTTTAAGATCGTACGATTGTACTTCGATCATACTCCGATCGTACTTCGATCATACTCCGATCGTACTTCGAATCAAACGATTTAATCGATCGATCAAACGATTTTACTTCGACTTCTAAAAACTTAGCCAAATGTTGGCTATAGGTTCTAGGAGGTCCCCATAGGCTAACATAGCAATTCAGCAGGTTTAAGATGGCAAAGTGTCAAACTCAAAGTTTTTTTAAAGAGACAGTACTTCGATTTTCGAATGGTCGAATTTGTGAAGTGTTTTTACTTTGAATCGAAGTCAAAGTGGCCAAATTACTTAAAAATCCAAAGTTTTCAAATTCGAAAATTCACCTTTAGCCTTAACAAATGGGCCCCTTAGTGTGTTATAGAATGGCTAATTCTGAGCAACTTTTCAACTTCTTAATTTTTTCTTTTTTATAGTTTTTGCCTTCTATTTCTTCTGACTCCTTCCAACTTTCAAATGGTTACTTTTTATTACTCATCTTTCTCTTCGGGCCTCTCCTATTCATTTTCCAGTCTCTTATTTAAATCAAATCATGGTTGCTAGGGTAATTGGGACTCTAGCAACCACATTGCTGAAATGGCAAACCGACGAACCACTGAATGAAAAGCGAAATAACTCAAAAACCACAAATAATAAAAAATGAAAACCAATCGCAAACTATCTCAGAATATCACTCTCTTCATCATACTAAAAGTTAACTCAAAGGTGAACAACCTCTTTAATCATATATTAGTTTGGATCAAGTACAAGATACTTTTTTATTATTACAGAGAAAAATAAATTATTTTTTAAAATTTGGATTATTAGGATAAAATTGAGTCTATGGGAGACGGCTGTAATTCAGAGCTTTCTCCATAATGGATCCCATACCTGTAAAGTCAAAAAGGCATAAATACTGGGAGCACATAAAATTGGGGAATTTTATGTGTTCCCAGTTTGCCTGTGAGGCACCCCAACATATAATCCAACAAACACAAAGTAGTGCTACACAAACACTCTCACCGTTTTTTGTAGTGTCGGGTGCCGTCTGTGACTCTGTCTGCCCAGATCTGATTCATGTACAAGAAATAATTTCAGCAGCACTCCGATTATGGTGAAAAAATTGTAGCTTTAAGCTTGATATAGGGCTGGAAAACCTTGAAACGTCACTTAGCTTGAGGCACGAATAAAGCTACAATTTTTTCACCATAATCGGAGTGCTGCTGAAATTATTTCTTGTACATGAATCAGATCTGGGCAGACAGAGTCACAGACGGCACCCGACACTACAAAAAACGGTGAGAGTGTTTGTGTAGCACTACTTTGTGTTTGTTGGATTATATGTTGGGGTGCCTCACAGGCAATTTTATGTATATGTTGCACCCCAACATATATATAATTCATATGAATTCAATCAAATTTGGGGATGTACCATCTGGGTTCTTATTTATATTAACGTGGCATCAGCTTTTATCACTGCTTGAGTGTCTGTGTCATTATCTGTTTAGCTGATCAGCAGACGGTTAACTGCAAAAATGTATTATATCTAGTACAATCTATACTTTATTATTTTTAAGGTCAGCAGTGGATCATTGCAATATCTAATTACTATGTATCCTAAATATAATGGTTTATTCAACCACCATAATTTTTAGGGATCAAGCTGTAGAGTGATGGCTTGGCCTCTGTATTTGTGTTATGATCCTACCTGATCAGTTCACCTTTAATTTAACTTTTAGTAAGTTACAGAGTAGTCTATTCGTAGCAACTTTTCAGTGGTTGCTATGGTAAATTGGAGAGAGCTGCTAAAATTCCAAACTGGAGAGCTGATGAACACAAAATTTTAATAATTCAAAAACCTAAAAAAATAGAAAATGCAGACCAAGTGCAAACTGTCTTATAATATAACTGTTTACATCTTACTAGTTAATTCAACCTATACCATAAATTACTTTTGAAGACTGCTTAATCTAGGGACTTTGCATAGCTGCAATTAAAAGTGGTGTTTGTATGAACCAATCTGGCCTGTTACTGAAAATACATGAAACTGACCAGATTGGTTATATGCCTAAAGCAAAAAGGATGCAGTGTTATTTTCCTTAAATATTGAGTTTGACATGAGGTGCATTTTCATGCATTCTCCTGAACAGCAATGAAAGTGTTAATTGATCCCCAAGCACAGTGGCACAGTGGTTAGTGTTGCAATCTTGCACTATTGTGGGTAATTGATTGATTCCAGCCACGGCACAATCTTAGGGTAGAGACACACAGTCAGATTCTGGGAGATTAGTCGCACGGCAACAAATCTCCTCTTCTTTGGGCCAACTAATCTCCCTGAACTGCCGTCCTGTTGGTTAGAATGAAAATCATTGGTGGGATGGCACTCTGAGCACTTTATTTTCCGAAGTCACCTGAAGTTGCCTCACGAGGAAACTTGGGGCGACTTTGGAAAACGAATCTCTCCGATTGCTATTCTAGCCGACGGGAAGGATGTTCGGGGAGATTAGTCACCCGGCGCCAAATCTCTCTGACCGCATGTCTCTGCCCTTACAGACAGGGCAGGTTAATTGACTCCTGATGAAATTGTCCATAGTGGCTGAATGTGACCTAAGCTATACTCGGGCAGGGACTGATGTGAATGATGTAGTATTGCTTTAAAGCGCTGCAGAATATATGCTATATACATAATGGATCATAATAGCAGTGTATTCTATAGAGTTCTGTACCCTTGGGATGAGACAACAACACTTTTTTCTCTGCATTCACTGTATTCACTCCCATGAGTACAAATCTATAAAGTGAGTTAGATCAGTTTATGCTGTGGCTAGGGGAACACAGTAAATCCATCTATATAGATTTAGATAGATAGATAGATAGATAGATAGATAGATAGATAGATAGATAGATAGATAGATAGATAGATAGATTATAGCATTTATCCACTGAGCCGCTCTGAACCAAATGTGTAATGTTGAGGACAATATGCATTGCAGAAGGGACAAAGAAATGCAAACCATTCCAATACCACATGGCTTTAGATATAATTCGCAGTTATGGTATAAATTAAAAGACTTGCACTATGAGAGACAAAAGCAAAAAGCTCTGCACATATAAAAACAAGGGAAAGCTGAAGCCTTGCAGTAGCACCCAACGTAGAAGTATCCTGTTTAGCCACTATTGCCAGGATCCAGACTTATTATACCTGTCACAGTAGAGCACATTAGGAATACAAATACCTTGTTATAGCAAGAACATTTTCCACTGTTTCAAAACCAAAAAACATACATACCTGGTCTGCCGCCCTGTTCTTTAGAGAGAGATGCAGCTTTGAGAATCCCAGAGAGACTGGGAAAGGCTTAGATCCAGGAACAGCTGAGACAAGAATGCTCTGTGTATATACACACAGCAGCACATTTTGTAATGGGCGGTGCACTTAATTCCTTTACCTTTTTTTCGGACTATGGGGGGTTTAGTACATGACAAAAGGAGTTTTACCTTCCCTCCTCTAGGTGTGGTTATACCAGGAGTGTCAGGAATAGTATATGTATGACTGTATCTCTTTATTTATATAGTGCTATTCATGCATCACTGACACTGAACATTTTGCAAATTAATTAATATTGAGACCTCAATTAGCCCAATGCCATTACAATAATGACCAGCTCTGGCTATATTTAGACTATTCAGGGTGAAGAGAAGTTAGCTTAAGAAATCATGACGTGGATCATTATTAGCCATCGAGTTAGTTAACATCTCTGTCCTGATAGGGGAACAGAGAGTGCAAGAAATAGAAAATAACACCATAAAATTAAACAAATATTTTATAAATATAATGTACTGTAAACCTGCACTGGTAAAAATGTGTGGCTGCTTCAGAAATACAAAAATCGTTTATACAAAAAAGCCATGTGCAAAAACCAAGTTGAAACAGGCCAATAAGACACGTTTTTCACAGTAGTCTTACACCCAGTCTTTACAGGATTATAGAATGAAAACATTCTCATATAAAGTAGGACATTTCTTTGTGAAGAAATTGTTTATTTGTAGGTGCTCAATGAACTGATGCAAAATTAAAATGTAAAAAAAGATCACTTTTTCATGTTACTGGTTCATATGTTAACAGCCATAGGAGGGAGGATGTTACAGGCTGTGTAGAGCTTACAATCTAAGTGGATATTGCATCCTCCAAATCCTGACTTTGTTAATGAAATAAAAAAAATGAACTGCCCTAGGGCATATTTTCTCTTTCTTTCCCTGTTCCCTCATAAACAGTTCTCATTATATAGAATGATGAAATATGTTTTCAGGTGTTTATATGTACTGCACATTGTTCAGTGATTTGCCTTTTCAGCTGACGCTTTGGGTGTAAACACAACAATAATTTATTTTCCCAGTTATGTCCTAGACCAGGCATATCCCACATGAAGTTAACTCTGTCTCTCAGTACCATACAAACTAGCTGATTTCAGGGGTATGTTTAATTCAACAACAGGTAGTGGGCTAGAAACCCTTACCAAGAGCTTTAACATAAGCACATAGTCATTATACCCTTTATCAAAGACACACCTTAGAGCAGGCTTGTATCTACCCATGTCTAAAATGGCAACAAAACGCCCCTTGTGCCATTACCAGACTGGGGATATTGAAATATGGAGGTTGGACAACACCCAAGGTCAAACCCATAAACAAAAACATTCTGTTGTAATATTAAACTCTCTGACCTATACTGCGCAGCAATGTGACACCAGTAAACTCTATTAGAAATGCTTACGTTGAATTATGGACAGTGAGGAAAAACCCAGATAAACTGGTCGGACCAGTATCTGTTTTCTTACCCACATGCACAATGACTATGTATTTCCTCATGAAACCGAATTGCTCTTAATTGCATCCCCCAGGCTTTGTTATACGATTTAGCCACATCATCCATACTGAACATGACACATCATTTAACTTGGTCTGCACACCTCACAGAATCTACATCTCCCCTGCCCTTTGCAACTGAGAGTGAATCTAGAAGGATGGCTGGGAGTTGAACTTCTTGAACAGCTCAAGTCTTAAAGATTTCTATCTATATAGTTGGATTTTAATTTTTCCAAAAAATAAATAGTCCACCAGATTATAGGTGGCCAGCTATTTATTTTTTTGTAAAAGTTTAATGTTCCTGTATCTGGCGTTTCAGTCTGGCAGCTCAGTAATCCAAACACAGATTCTGAACTGTTACAATTTGCTACATTTGTTAATACATAGCAGCATCAATAGAATATTAGCAACTATTGTATTAATTACTTCTGCATTTAATGTATCTCAAGCATTCTGCTTAGCAGGGTCAAAGATAAAAAATTTCTCAACTTATCTATCAATTTAGAACAGCTTATAGAGTGTAAAGCAGCTCCTTAGTGATGAAATGAAATATTAGAAAAACAAATAGAAGAAAGTAAATGGAAAAAAGTCGTTATTTCAAGTGAACTAAAACCAACTGAACTAAAAAATGTGCTGGAAAGTGAACAACCCCTTTAATAAATCGACCCTGCATCTAGTCTAACATGTTAAACTGGATGTTTTGTGATTGCCCAAGGCAATCATTGCCCTTTAGCAGGGAAGCTCTGTCCCTCGGAAGATGCCCCAGTAGCTCCCCATCTTCTTTTCTGCTGATTCCCACCCTCTGTGCTGTGGTCAGTTACGTGAGCTTATAATATACAATATATAGACAATATAAGAATACTAGACATTAAGCCCGTTAAATTAACGGGCGATAGAGGTCCGTGGGGCACATGCGCAGTATTGCAATCCCACGGACACAGGGACTGGACGCAGAGGCACTTCAACTTTATTATATAGGATAAGGTATAATGATACTGTATATAAAGATACTTATCTAAATATATATGAATTTCGTTTTTCCACCTATGTACATGATTTCATAATGTTAAGTACATATTCTGAGCAAAAGTACGTAGTAGCATAATCTGCTCACATAAACTAGTCAGACCAGAATCTGCATTCTTAGATATTTTTAGAGCCATTACTATTTTATATGCATTCATTCTCATGGGGTTTGTGTTAAACATATTATGTTTTTTTTAGCTCTGGTTCACACAGCAGATAAGCACATGTGCCTTCCACAGAGTTCCACTCAGCGTAGGGTATTTACTCTGCCCGATGATGTAGCCCGCTCGCACAACCCTGGCCTTCAGCAATTCAGCGCCTGGTGCACGGTGTCGGAGGGATCGGCACCCCCCTCAGCAAACTGTCCAAAAAGACACTGGCACACAAGGCAAGTAGCAGCAGGGTTATACCCTTGCGTGTTTATTCCGCAAACGGAATGCTTGACAAAGGGGTCTGACCCCGAAACGTTGCACGTTTGCGGAATAAACACGCAAGGGTATAACCCTGCTGCTACTTGCCTTGTGTGCCAGTGTCTTTTTGGACTATTTACTCTGCCCCCCCATGCTGGGTCACACAGCATTGTCTGGGTTATCCCTCAGCTCTAGATGAAGGGTTTTCCTTAGGGAAAAGGGTTACTTCTACTTTCAAAAAAATCAATTTCAGTTCAGTAAGTTTAACATAGTACATCAGAAATAATTACTTTTTCAGTTGCTCTATTTTGTATTTTTAATATTTTTTTTAATATGTAAAGGGGTGGTTCACCTTTAAAGGAACTTTTAGTATGTTAAAGAATGGCCAGTTCTAAGCAAATTTTCAATTGGTCTTCATGATTTATTTGCCTTTTTTCTTCTGACTCTTTGCAGCTTTCAAATGGGCATCACTGACCCCATCTAAAAAGCAAATGCTCTCTGTAAGGCTACACAGTTATTGTTATAGCTAAATTTTATTACTCATCTTTCTATTAAGGCCCACTCATATTCATATTCTAGTTTCTTATTCAAATCAATGCATGGTTGCTAGGATAATTTGGACCTTAGCTACCAGATTGTTTAAAATGCAAATTGAAGAACTGCTGAATTAAAAGCTAAATTACTCAAAAACCTTAAATAATTAAAAATTATGTCAAAGATGAACAATCTGTTTCAGTTTAATATTTTATTTTAATTTATGTTTCTCACAGAACCTCAAACTGGTTAATTGGTGCATTAATATTTTAGTTGTTGATATTCCCTTGATACTGCCAAAGAATATATTAACCAATGTAGCAAATGACAGATCCAAAACAAACAGCCAAAAGCTTCAGAAAGCTTGTCTAATGAGCTGCTTATGGGAAACAACAGAGAAAACAGAAAAGATTTTTTTAAAAAAGCAAATGAAAACGTTTGTTTTTCTGGTGTATTGTAAGACAAAGGGGACAATGTATTAACTGTCATTTCTGCATGAGAGTACCTCTGTGTACCACTAGTTAATGATAGTTTACTATTTAAAAATGTAATTTCGTGCACTGAAATGAATCAATCCAGTGGGGAAAATAATTACCTAAATTCTCTCTCTCTCCGCATGTGATACACAGTCAGGTTAGGAAAAGGAAATTCTATAAAGGATGTGTGCTATTTCCCTTTAAAGCATTCACAAACTGACATGTGTATTAGATTTGATAAATGTGTCAATTTGTTAATTTTATGAATGTCAAGAAAATTTTTCTGATAGAAAAGAATTGATAAATTAAAAAATGGATAAAACTGCTTGGGATCCTTTTGGATTCCTGTGTTTGATCATTCATAAATCTGCCTAAATGGTTTAGAAGGTAAAAACATGCACAGTCTTCTTTTAACCTGCTTCAGTTACTGCTCATTTAGTGAGCATCTAAAGCCTGACAGTGTAGTCCAGGTCTACCCACCATAAATGATTGATAAAAATGTGCTGTAATGCAAGGGTGCAAAGATATCCCTAAAATTTGCGCTCTGTTACAGGCCTGATCAGGTCCTAACTGGGCTTCAAATTAGACCCTGGCATTTCAAGTACACAGAAAATCTCCCTGCCAGCCTACTAAATAGTGACTTTCTATGGCATCTTACAACAGCCCCTCTGGTACTTGAAGAACCCACAGATTGCCAGTCCTGGCCTTGGCCTGATCTAAATACATTTCATGAAGTAAATTCTGTGGTATAAAAACTAGTTAGGCAGACATACTGTATTATTTGTAATATTACAAGTTTTAGGCATCCGTTGACTAAAGTTCATTATAACACTTATTTACAAACACAAGTGCAGTTTGCAAAGTACAATTTTAGACTCAATTTGCCATCTTTTTTGGCCAAAATATAGCATTTCCCCCCACAATTCCAGCATAATTGTGTCTAAGCTGGAATTGCATAGGTTCCAGTCAGGGGCGCTGCACCAATTAGGCGAGTTGAGAGACTCGCCTCAGGCTGCAGTGCCCCACTGGTTACCAGGGGTGGCAAAAATTTTGTTGAATCAATATAGCAGTCAATCTTGAAAAAAACATTTTGGGCTGCACCAAAGCTCACAATGATTAATGAAAGCACGTGAAATGCAGTGTAGGAAGTACCTGAAAGGATACACTATGTCCAGCATCCAGGGCCTCCATCAGGGGGGGCCTGGGCCTAAAGGGGGGCCTGGCTGTGCTGCACTTTGAAATAGCCAGGACCCCCTTGACAGTGTCAAAGCCGTGCCGCATCTTCTGTAGTCCCGAACTGCTGAAAAGCTGAAATCCCGAACCGCCGAAGTTGAAGTCCCAAAAAGACCCGAAGTCATGAAAGGAGCCGAACTTGAAGTCGGGAAGCTGCGAAAAGACCCAAGGTCACAAAAGGAGCCAAAATTTAAGCCCTGAAGCTGCGAAAAGACTCATGAGAGCTGAACTTGAAGTCCTGAAGCCACAAGTTCAGTTCTACTGAACACAAATGTGTGTTTTTTTATTTTATTAAACCCCTGGCCACCAATGTATTATTTTAATACTCTATAGGCCCCTGCCATCAATGTTTTTTTAAAAAAATATTCTCTGGGGCCCGAATGTTTCTTTTAAACTTGTAAGGGGGGCCCTGGCACCAAAGCTTTTTTTTAACTTATAGGGGGGCCCTGGTCACCAATTATTTTTTTAACTTGTAGAGGTGCCCTGACCACCAATTTTTTATTATTTTTTTTTTTTAACTTACAAGAGGGACCTGACCATCAATGGCTTTTTATAACTTGTGTTGGGGGGAGGTTTACCGTTTTTAGCGCTGATGTCTGTGTGGTCTTTTAACTGTGGTATGAAGTGGGCGGGATCTGGGGTGGGTCTTGGGGGCTGGGGTATACAATGGTATACACTCAATATGGTACACCTACAAAGCATTATATACATATTCAGAACTACATGGAAAAAATTAAGTCATAATCCCTGTTTAAGGGGATCTAACCCCAAAAAATGTATTCCTGTAAACATTCTTAGATGGGTGAGCACTTTAACGATCACATACAATTTTTTGAGATATTGTCAGTTTTAGAGTTCTACCATGCTAATAGCAGGCTTTTGGTTCAATAGCTCTCTTTTGTCACCCCACTACAATGTGAGCACACAATCAATGCAATGTTACCACACTAATCCAGTGTTCAGGGATAGCTGGATCAGCAGATAAATATTGATGTTTATAGGTATCCATAATTGTGTTTGCATAAGATGGGGTGACATTGCTGCTCATTGTGGTTCCGTGCAACTTCAGATAAAACATTCAAATAAAAGTCATTCCAACAGAGAAACATATGCATCAATGATAGGAAAGAAGAAGTCAGTTTGTGAGTACTGAATACTAGCTTGAAGTCATTTTTGGATGCAAATACGAACAATGTGTGTTTTTATGTATGGTCCCGAGCCTGTCACTGGGCTCCACACACTTGTTTATATAACACACATGTATTATTTATTATAATCCAGCCCCCAATCATCTTATGAGTGGTTAATTGGATAATTGCTTAGAATATGTTGGGCAGCACTTAGTTATACTGATATTAAGCCACTGTGCAAGCTATGTATATTCTCTGCACACTGCCAGCCAGTTAGATAAAACACTGGTCACAGTGAGTCAGCAAAACAGATACAGTGCCTGTGGGTGAAATCAGTCTCTATAGAGCATCTGAAAACAGATTCCATGACGTATACATTGGAAGTTCTCTCATGGCCAAGGACTCAGCCATCTAGAAGTATATGCTTAAAGTGAAACAGTCATCAAAATCTAAAGTTTGTATTTGTGCCTAAAACAGTTTAATATTTTGTAGAGCAAAGTAGTTCTGATAAAAAAACATCAGTCTGAGTTACTTTATTACTTGATCTTAGTATTACAATTACAGTACATACGGACAACAAAAGTCCAATAACCTATTTTTTTAATTAGCAGGAAACTCCAATAGAAAATCTCATATACACAGCAATTATAAATATGATAATGTAAAAAAGTCATAACAGAGACCTATAAATAAATAAATAAATAAATAAATAAATAAATAAATAAATATATATATATATATATATATATATATATATCTGTTCCAAAGGTGCACTCCGTATACTTGGTGAAGACCCGGGTGCCAGCCGTAAATAACAGATATATGGACAAAAAGCGACACTCACGGGATAATTTAGATTGCAGGCAAACTGTGTTTATTCCACTCTGGAATAAACACAGTTTGCCTGCAATCTAAATGATCCCGTGAGTGTAGCTTTTTGTCCATATATATATATATATATATATATATATATATATATCCAAAAACACAATCTGGAGCACTCCCAAGTGATAGTCACTGCCTGGGTGCTGGTTAAATTATGAATAATCAAATTATATATATTATATTCAGGAGGTCCTGAAGACGGCTTAAGTTGGGAGCCGAAACGTTGAAATAAAAAATTTTTTGTTTTTTTCACACTGTATGGAAGTCCTGGCTGTGCGGTTTATTCGATAATTTGATTATATATATATATATATATATATATATATATATATATATATATATATAATTGACTTACTGTAACTATTGTCTGTAACTAGACAATACTTTGTCAGTACATACAAACTCAGAATTCAGAAATTAAATATAAATACTGTGGTTCCAAAATATTCTTAACCCCATTCAATGAAAGTTAGATGATAAACCTCTGATCTTCCAGACATGTACAATACAGTTGTATCTACAGTTATCTGGCTGATCAGCCCACAGGCTAAGTGGTATGTCCAATAAGTAACCCACCAGCACAACCTGGCCTCTTAACCAAAGCTGGTCCGGTGCACGGTATGAGGGAACGACACCCTCCAATTTCAATTGAAAAAAGGAATCCATGCAAGCGGTGTAAAACCTGCATGTTTATTGAAGTGTAACGTTTCAGGGCACGCCCCTTCGTCAGACATGAAACATTACACTTTCAGGATATACCCCCCAGTCTTGTGTGCCTTTTTTCAATTGAACAACTGGTATGGCCACCTTCCAGTGATATTGAATCTCTAGGAGGTTGAGGAATTGTGTCAGAAGCATTTGGTAAAAAAAAAAACCAAACATTATTTTACAATGTCACCCCCTAATACCTTAAAGGAGAACTAAAGCTTTGTAATAGAAGCAGGGCAGAAATGTTACACATTATGGTTTGGGGTTCTCTACCAGCTCAAAGCAACCACAGCCCTATAGCAAGGAAGATCTGTGCCTCTGTAGAAACCCACTACATCTCACTTTGTAATAATATTCTATTAAGGGGTCCTAACTCCTCTCTTAGGGGCAAATTTACTAAAGGGCGAAGTGGCTAACGCTGGCGTAAATTCGCTAGCGAAGTGGACCTACTCTAGCGCTACTTCGCACCCTTACGCCAGGCGAAGTTGCGCTATGGCGAAGGGACGTAACTATGTTAATTCACTAACTTGCGCATTTAACTGAACGTTACCTCTTGTGCCAGACTTGCCTTCACCACCTCAGACCAGGCGAAGTGCAATAGAGTAGATAGGGCTTGCTTCAAAAAAAGTTAAAATTTCTTCCAAGTCCCAAAAAACGCTGGCGTCTTTTACTTTTTTAAGGGTGATAGGCTGAAAAAGATTGTAAATTTTTTTTGGGGTTACCCTCCTTCCCCCTACATTTCCTAACATATGGCACCTAAACGCTTTGCTGGATGAAGTAACGCTAGCGCAACTTCGCTACCTTTCACCTCCCTGAGCGCAACTGCGGATTTTAGTGAATTAGCGGCGCCCTGGCGAAACTTCCCCTGGCAAAGTGCGGTGAAGCCAACGTTGCCGCAACTTCGAAGGTAAGTAAATTTGCCCTTTAGACTCTTAGTGGTACTAACCTGCTGTGATCCCCAAAACAGAAAACTGGATAAACTACCTTCACCTCATTCACGATAGTAATGTGCCGCTGCGCTTTTTGTAGTCTTTCTCAAAAGGTCATCTGGGCGCTCTAGAATTTGCGTTCCTTATCAAATCTTTCTCAAACCACACCTGCACTGTACAGTGCATAAACCACTCCTTATTATTGCATGAGGTGCGTATAAATATTGCCAGTTGCAATATACATTTCCTTATAATGGCATGCCTTCCCCTGCTCTCAAAGTAAGTTGCCCAATATTTTATCTCTTTGGGTGACCAGACAGTTCTTTTTTTAATGTATATACTTTGTACCAACTTTTCCTGTAATGTAGGATCTTTTTGTTTCTTCTTCTTTTTCATTTGTTAGACAAATTCATTATTGATAAGAACTGGACATCATTAACCTATGCTGTATTCAATGAATGTAATATTGGCCACATTTATTTTCTTTTTATTCCTTATTTTGTTTGTGCAGTAGATGTTTCAACCTATAGATGATGGCTGTGGAACCACATAATAAATGTAGTAGGAGGAGAAAGTAAGAGGATAGAGGAAAAACACTGAAGAGATGAAAAAATTGGTAGGGGATTGTTGAAGCACTCCAAAGCTAAGTAAAATATAAATGCATCTAATCTGTCTTAAATTAACTACATCATACAAAAAGGGGTTGACTGATCAATACAAATTTACCTTTCTGTTCATTAGTGTTTTAGTATCTGTGCAAGCGCACATATCTTCAAAAACATGGGATCATAGTTACAAAAGTTATGCTCAAAAAATTCCCAAGCCACCATATCACATGCCAGGCTGGCACCTCTCTACATGGATGGATTTCTTGGAAATGTCTCCAAGGCACTGGTCTCAGTCACAGGCTTGATCATGGGAGAAAGATTGCCAGCACCAAAACATTAGTCTCCCAGGCTTAATTCTCCACCACTTGTGTCTTTTATAGGAGAGAGATCAGCCAAATGCCCATTTTTAAAGGCCACAATTAAGTGTGGGGTACTGAAACCACATGGATGTTTGCCCATTTTTCCTGCAGAATAATTTACCAAAGTACAGAAATACTCAAAAAGGGGTTTATACTCCAAAGTGGTTCTTATTGCAGTTACTCTAAATGGACAATGGTCCGATTTCTATGAGGTTTGTTCATATTTGAGTTAGTAGATTAGGGTACTGATTTGGTTCTGTATCATTTGTGAAGGATCCAATATTTGGCCAAGTTTAATTCTGGCAACTGTAAGATGCCACAGAAAGTCACTTTTAAGTGGGCTCGTGGGAGGCTGTTTGGGCCTCTGTGTACTTGGAATTCCAGGGCCTATTTTGACTCCCAGTCTAGATCTGGTTGTGTATACCATGTTGCTTGGGTACCTAGCAACAGTTTTGATGCCCACTTTGCTAGGAAAATGTTTTTTTGCAACATCCCACTGGTGCTGAGGGATGTTATCTTCTCACCCCACCAGTCTGCTATGAACTGCAGTTCCAGCATTGTTTAGAAGCTATGATTTGTGGTCTGGGAATTCTACTTCTATTTCCCACTGTACAATGACTCTCAGCATTATCCATGAATTTGAATGTCTTTATCTGCATTGTACTCTGGCTATTATGCTCACAGTGCTTGTTTTGTGCTGGGTATTACATGGGAATTCCCCACTGGATGCTAACAAACCCCTAAATCTGGGCATGGTATTGTGGTAATTATTGTGGTAATCTGGTAATTATAAAGGCATTCCACATTAGCTCATTTAAGCACCCATTAATGGGGAATCTCCACTTTCTGCACACAGGGCTCTTTACACACATATAACTGTATCAATGTACTTAGAGCACAATGAAAAGGGTTCTGCCTGCTCTGAGTATTGGACTGGCCGACCAGGGTACCGGGAGAAATCCCAGTGGACCCTGCCACCTCAGGTCTGTAAGGCAGTAGATGTATGCTCAGAGGATGGCATCGGTGGTGGGGGAAAGTTTGGCTGGTAGCAGAGAGGAGTGCTTGGCGGGGGTGGTATCTTGGAGGTCAGCTCTCGAGGGTCCCTTGGCTAACACTGCCTGCCCTCCTCAATGGTGGCTTTGAATGTAATAATTTATAATTTAATATTATAGTCTACTATTCACAAAGTCCCAGACTTTACATATGTTCCTTTTGGTCTGAAAAAATGTAAAATGTACTGTATTTTGACACAAAAATTTTTATTTGCACACCACATTTTGTGTGCTCGCACGAGTGCACAGCTTACAGGGATCCCCAACCTTGTGAACCCGTGAGCAACATTCAGAAGTAAAAGGAGTTGGGGAGCAACACAAGCATGAAAATGTTCCTAAGGTGCCAAATAAGTGCTGTGATTGCCCATTTAGTAGCCCCTATGTGCATTGTCAACCTACATTGAGGCTCTGTTTAGCCGTGCACCTGGTTTTTATGCAGCCAATACTTGCTTCCAAGCCTGGAATTCAAAAATAAGCAACTGCTTTGAGGCCACTGGGAGCAACATCCAAGGGGTTGGTGAGCAACATGTTGCTCACGAGCTACTGGTTGGGGATTGCTGGCTTAGAGGGAACATTGCTCCTGACACTTAAAGGAAAACTATACCCCCAAAATGAATACTTAAGCAACAGATTTTATATCAAATTGAATGACATATTAAAGAATCTTACCAAACTGGAATATATATTTACATAAATATTGCCCTTTTACATCTCTTGCCTTGAGCCACCATTTCGTGACTCTATCTGTGCTGCCTCAGAGATCACCTGACCAGAAATACTACAACACTAACTGTAACAGGAAGAAGTGAGGAAGCAAAAGGCAGAACTTTGTCTGTTAATTGGCTCATGTGACCTTACATGTGGTTTGTATGTGTGCACAGTGAATCTTACGATCTCAGGGGGCGGCCCTTATTTTTTAAAAAGGCAATTTTCTATTTATGATTACCCAATGGCACATACTACTAAAAAAGTATATTATTATGATAATGGTTCATTTACATGAAGCAGGGTTTTACACATGAGCTGTTTTACTCAGTATCTTTTAATAGAGACCTACATTGTTTGGGGGGTATAGTTTTCCTTTAAGTGTAGATTTATCAAAGGTCGAAGTGAAAATTCAATTTAAAAAAATTTGTCGTCACCTATGGGTGACAGCAGGAAAGAAGGGGAGTACAACCGAGGGGTGAGAACATGGACTAGGGGTAGGCAGAAGATAATTTTGTGTAGTTCCCCAGCAGCTGCCTCTTCTGCCTACCACTTATTCCAGCCCTGATAATTGCACTGCGTAGTTCATAGCTTTCGGCACAAAAATGCCCAGTTTTGCACTTTAACACTGAAATCTTAACACATTTAGAATAAATGAGTTACTTTATCTGCAGAGAATATTTCCTCATAACAGAGGCAGGGTTATCTAGAGAATGATTAGCTGACCTTTTAGAGTAAGAGCACACAGTAAAGCTGGCCATAGATGTTGAGCTTTTTAAAAGATCAGATGCTGATCGTGAGATCTTCTCAGAAAGCTCGTACGATCCTACGAATTTACCATCAACTAAAAAGATCAATTTGCCAGGAAAACAAAGGGGAGCTGCCTGCTTGACCCTGCAAACATAGATAGATTGCACTGGGGCCAACAAAGATTTTTTGACCTGGCCGATTAATTTCCAGACAGATGTCGGACGAAAAATCCTAAGATGTACGATCATTCGAATACCACTAACCGCACGATAATTTCGAAGGATTGGTTGGGCTTCCCTAAAATCGGTCGTTCGGCAAGAATAATCGTCGCGTCTATGGGGAGCTTTAGTCGTCCGGTGACAAATTGCCTCTTCTTCGTGCGACTAATCTCCCCGAAAAGCCTTCCCGCCGGCTTGAATCTTAATTGCAGGTGAGATGGCACTCTGAGCTCTTCGTTTTCCAAAGTTGCCCGGAAAATGCAGCGATCTGAGTGAAGCGAAGCTTCAAACATCTGAGGTACACTTATTTTATACGTTCAGCAGAACGTAGAGCTTTAAATGCAGACTTTTGAGAGGCTTTGAGTGCAAAGGTTTGTTGCTTTTAAACTTCTCCTATGGCTTAACTTTGTGCCTGGCATGCTCAGGCATTACTGAAAACGCCCATGAGTGAATGTAGAGTGAAGAGCGGAATAAACACCAGCCAGCTATAGCTTATAAAAACAGGTGCTACTTAACTGAACATAATGGCTTCCAACAAAAACGATACTTAATTAACAATACACAAGGCTGAGATACACCTGTACTTAATGGTGAAGTCTATAAAAAGCCGCAGACTTTACTCTGTTTCTTAAAAAAACATAAAGGGTAAATTGACAATATTTTACACTTTATTTGACAATAATGTGCATGAATGGGACCATAGATTGTAAGCTCCATTGGCATAGGGACTGATATGATGGCACTACATAAAGAATAAAAATATGGTATAATTTCATGGTGTTTCTTCAAGGGCCACCTTCAGGGAAGTGAGATGACTTGTTTCTGGCACATCCAATGTCTAAGGTGATATTCTCCAGAACACTGCTGTTAAAGCACTTCCATGCCCACATCAGAGCTGCCTACCCTGGTGACCAGTTTTCAGGGGGGCCCTGTAGATATCTGCAAAAATGTTCTTTGATATCTGGAAGACACCATGCACAAACAATTTTAAAGATTGGAAGAATGCGATCAGGGGACAGGAGACCAGATGTGAAAAGCCAAAAAAGGAAGATCTCTGATATCAAAAAGTCTGACATCTGAACCAACGACAAGATCATTAGGGTTTCTAGGCTGGACAATGGTAAAAATTGCACTGGATATCAATATACATTATTCAGGATCCAGCTTCAATGAGCCCCACGTGGCTACACAGCAGCTTGTTTATATTAACTATAGTAGTCTTTCTGAAGCAAACAAACCAGTTTTACCAGTGCAGAGCAATAGTACATTATATCTTAATTACTTTGATACACTTTAAGTTTTTGGTGTTACTGTTTGTTTAACTATGTAAGTATGATGCTGACTGAATTGAATATAAAGGTCAAGGCTAAACAGCCAGCTTGCACAGATCATTTGTGGACACATATTTGTCAAGTAGAGCCTTTTGTAGGCTGCGAGTCCACATAGGGGCTACCAAATAGCCAATCACAGCCCTTATTTGGCACCCCAAGGGACTTTTCATGCTTGTGTTGCTCCCCAACTTTTTTTACATTTGAATGTGGCTCACAGGTAAAAAGGGTTGGGGACCCCTGCACTAATGGGACAAAAGTGTAGATTTAACAGGGCATTATACCTTCTTATACATAGGGCTTGGCTGAATTCTATTGGATTATGCTGAATTCTGTCCTTGGATGGTACATAATTAGATTACCCAAATAAGAGATTTCTGTTAACAAAACAGTCACAACAAAGGATGAAGGGTTGGAGGTTGTATACAGATAATATAATTATCTACATTAGAAATGTAAATTTGTGAAATTAGTTCTAACTTTCACCCATTGATAAATGCAATGCTAAAAATCCCATAGGAATGAACAGAACATGGGTGAGTTTTTATTTATTAAACTCTAAATGTACATTTTGATAAATTTGCCCCTATATAACCACTTTCTAGCTCCACTAGAAAGATTATTGATGTGGAGGGGAGAAAGGACACAGCACTATCTATATTAGCTTCCTGTGTGATATGATCACACAGCCTTTAGTATCTACTTCACCCTTTAAGGTAGTCCAGAATCAGACTTGTGTAGGGACATGTGCCTAGGACACAACAGTAGTGATGCAGTTAGGAAGAAACTTTACTAAGTGGAGAGGTATTATAAAGTAGCATTTAAATTAGGGATTTGCTGCATCCCTGGTTGCGCCAACCCAAGCATTTTTCAGCAGGATTCAGCCATAGCTGAATCCGAACCCTACAATTTGTGAAAAATTTGCCCCAAACACCAGCAATTTTCTACCCATAGCTTTTTGGCCTTGAGTTGGGTTCAGTTTGGGTTTATTATTCAGCTGAATCAAGAAAAGAGGATTTGGCTGAACCCTGATTAGCAGGGCTCAGTGTATCACTAACTGAGCGCCGGACCTGTCTTTCTGTACATATCCACTACTTGTCTAAATTTTATTGTAAAATGTGCTGGGGGAATTTCATATTTAAATACATATATAACAACACAAATATTTATTAAGAGACCCATTTATCAAAGGTTGAATTTCGAATTCATGTGAATTTTTTTTTTACTCTAATAAATTTGAATATACTCGAAATTCAATTGGGAGGTTGAACGTCTAAAATTCGAACTAATTTTACCAACTCGAAAACTTGAATCGAATTTGACTAAAATCGAATTGACTTTTTTTCTCCGAAAAAAAAAACTTGAATATCAGGAAGGCTATTAACATCTTTCAATGGGTCACTGGACCTCTCCCATTGACTTATACATGAACTTGGCAGGTTTTAGGTGGCGAATAGTCGAAATTGAATAATTCCCAGGGTAAAGGTTTGATAAATCTTGAATTCAAATCGAGTGTGAATTATTCCCAATTCGAATTTGTGAGTTTTGACCAAAAAAAAAATTGGAATTTCCTATTCGACCCTTGATAAATCTGCCCCCTAAGTGTAATGGTAGATATATGGACACCCATATTCACAATTACAATTTTACATTTGGGGGGGGAATGTAATATAATATTTGCAATGTGATTTTAGGGAAACTATTTTTGCTTTGCAAGAATTCAATACAGCTTTTGTGAACCTGAAATCTGTCTAGCCAAAACATCCACCAGTGGAAAAAAAACTGATTTTTGAAGATTTTTATAGTTTGCACCAATGTATATAATAAAACCTATTAGTAAAAAGGTTGTGAATGCACAATAAGAATACAACACACAATACAATACAATAATTTGCCATTGTGTGAAAGTTAGATATGAAAGCTCTCTCCTGTTTGTATAAATACAAATATACAGAAGAGTATTGTTCTCTATACACACCAGCTTACGTCATGCTGAACTGCTAAAGAGTTCAGCTTCTGTTTTCTGAGCTTACTCCTCAACTTGAGAGCTACTGTAGCATGGGAAATAACTACACAGCAGCTGTAAAGCACTCCTACTGCCACTTGCCATGTTCTCAGATCAGGTGCCATGAGCTGTATGTTTTTAACTAATGACCCCCCAGAAAGGCACCCCCTTCAGGCATCCCTTATGGCAGTCTAGGACCGCATATATGCAAACTAAAGAAACATTTGCTTTAGAAACTCTATTGTAATTTATATAGAAAAGCTGTGGTGTAGCCATGGGGGCAGCCATTCATGTTGGAATTAGGCTTAAAGGCACAATTTAAATAACAGGTAAAATCTGGAGAATACAATGGTTTTAATTCTTACACAAAATAATTTATTTGTTATAGCTTAAGAAAAAAACACATTTTAAATGTAAACAAATGTGTAAACGTAATGTAAAAGAAACTATTTTCACTTTTTGATGTTGCTGGTTATTTAAAGGCACAGTAACACCAAAAAATTAAAGTATCCTAAAGTAATTTAAATATAATGTACTGTTGTGCTGCACTGGCAAAACTGATGTGTTTGCTTCAGAAAAAACAACTATAGTTTATATAAACAAGCTGCTGTGTAGCCATGGGGGCAGCCATTCAAGCACAGAACACATAGTAGGTAACAGATAGATTCCAAAGAATCCCATTGTATACTACAAAGGCTTATCTGCTGTGTAACCTGTGCCTTTTCTAATTTTTCAGCTTTGAATGGCTGCCCCCATGGCTACACAGCAGCTTGTTTATATAAACTATAGTTGTATTTCTGAAACAAACACACCAGTTTTACCAGTGCAGCAAAAAAGTACATTATTTTTCAATACTCTAGGAAACTTTCATTTTTAGTGTTTCTTCGAATACCCCCTTGTTCAACTGGAATTCAATAAATAGGGCTGGAGAACACACTTTTTGCCTATTGTTTTAATCAGGAAAAAGTTGTTTCTCTTTTCTTGAGCTAACCAGAGCAAACAAGGAAACTGAAGTTACTCCAAGTTTGATCCTTGCACGGTAGTTAATTAGATAACGATCGAAGTAAAATCGTATCGAAGTAAAATTGTATGATCAAACGATTTAACCCTTCGAATCAAACGATTAGAAGGATTTTTAAAAAAAAACATAAAAACGTTGACTTCTCAAAACTTGCCCAAAAGCCCAGATAGGTTCTAGGAGGTCCCCCATAGGCTAAACAGCAATTCGGCAGGTTTTAGGTGGCAAAGTGTCTAAGTCGAAGTTACTTCGATTTTTGAGTGGTTGAATTTTCGAAGGTTTTTCAATTAGAATCAAAGTCCAATTTGGCCTATTCGATGGTCAAAGTACCCAAAAATTACTTCGAAATTCAAAACTTTTTATTTCGAAAATACACTTTGACCTTTGATAAATCTGCCCCTAACTGTAACAGGAAGAAGTGTTGAAGCAAAAGACACATATCTGTCTATTAATTGGCTCATGTGATCTAACATGTATGGTTTGTTGGTATGTTTGTGCGTACAGTGAATCGTACGATCCCAGGGGGGCGGCCCTTATTTTTTAAAATGGCAATTTTCTATTTATGATTACCCAATGGCACATACTACCGTATATACTCGTGTATAAGCCGACCCGTGTATATGCCGAGGTACCTAATTTACCTAAGAAAACTGGAAAAATTTATTGACTCGTGTATAAGCCTAGGGGCCCCATGTCAGATTTCAAAATGTGGATTCTGACACCGCTGTGAAATTACTGTTCTGCCGTCCTCAGGAGATAATATTCATTTTTCTTCCCAAATGACTTATCTTCCAGTGATATGGCTACGCCTAACCCAGTCCGTTTAGGAACTCCGGCTGTCACGTGCTCCCAGGGTAGAACAACCAGACATTTGGACTGTTGTAGAGAACTTAAAGTTCAGGGGCTGCTGCCCTGAAAATATGAGGTTTTGAATATCTGGTCCGGGCACTGAACAGACGAAATTTAAAAATAGATTATTCTTTTAATAAGCATTTGAGCTCAGCTACTCATGCATGTGCTGGGTAGGTAAAAGAAAAAAGGTACCGTACCGACTGTCACGATCGCCGCCCGGAGCAGGTCCAGGAGCTCCGGGCGGCGTGTCCTTCCCTGCCGGCGTCGCTCCCAAAATGGCGGCGCCCATGGCCGCCACGTGGGTAGCGGCGCCGGCACCGCTACCCACGTGGCGGCCATGGGCGCCGCCATTTTGGCGCTCCTGGACCTGCTCCGGGCGGCGATCGTGACAGTCAGTCACAGACAGTCCTGATGCGCTATGGGAGAGGGAGGTGTGTGGAGGGATTGGCTACAGTATGTGCAGGGATTTAGCTGACCCGCGTATAAGCCGAGGTCGAGTTTTTCAGCACATTTTGGGTGCTGAAAAACTCGGCTTATACGCGAGTATATACGGTACTATATAAGTATACTATTATGAAAATAGTTTATTTACACGAAGCAGGGTTTTACATATGAGCTGTTTATGCAATATCTTTTTATAGAGACCTACATTGTTTAGGGGGTATAGTTTTCCTTTAAACTTTACTCTTAAAGGGTGGTTCAAATTTTAAGTTAACTTTTAGTATCTTACAGAATAGCTCATTTTGAGCAACTTTTCAATTGGCCTTTATTATTTAGGCTACAAATGTGTTGTTGTTGTTATTGCTACTTTTTATTACTCATCTTTGATTTAGCCCTCTCCTGTTCATATTCCAGTCTCTTATTCAAATACGTTCATGGTTGCTAGGGTAATTTGGACCTTAGCAACCAGATTGCTGAAAGTGCAAACTGGAGAGCTGCTGAATAAAAAAGCTTAATTTAAAAACCATAATAATAAAAAATGAAAACCAACTGCAACAACATAGTAAAAGTTATCTCAAAGGTGAACCACCCCTTTAAAGGTGCAGAACTCCTTTTTGGCCATGTGCGTTTATCACACTAATATATGCCATAAAGCCCATGTGGCCATTTGTCAGCTGTATATGGTGAATGCCTCTGTAGCGCATAGCTGCAAGCATACTACTATATCTATGTTATTCAGTTCAGCAATTGTCAGACATATTCAGCTCTTGCACAACACGATACCACCAAGCGGCAATTAACAGGCAACTCACGTAATAACTTCACGAGCGTGCGCGCGCCACTAAATTTTCTGCAGCAGCGACCAGTACGGTGTATGCGTGAGTGGGGTGAACGTCTGACGTAACAAAGGACTGCGTGGAACTAGCAGGAGCTGCACCTGCGCTGTTCGATTTGGAATGGCGGAAGACTGGCTTTCTGATGTTATGACGCATGCGTGAGTGAGTTGCGCAAATGATTTTACGCGATGAGACGAGTATCGTGAATTTCGCTGATTAGATTTCTACTTAGTTTCTCCGCTACTCTGCCTAAATATACAGCGTGCATTTATTAAGTGTTTATATAACAGGAGTTGCGTACCTTTCTATGTGGATTAGTCATGTCAGTTTTGTAGTTGAGATCCAACAGGTGTGGGCTCCGTGGCGCAATGGATAGCGCATTGGACTTCTAGCGGAGGGAGGCATTCAAAGGTTCCGGGTTCGAGTCCCGGCGGAGTCGAATATTTTCGTACTTACTCGTATTTTATATCTCTAGCAAACATACTGAAAGACTGGTCGCCACATGGAAGCGAATTGATAAATGTCGTATTAGATGTGATATATGCGAGGTTATAGCGAGTGTAATAAATGGGCAATCTTGTCTGTGATTTTGTAAATGAAACAGAGACGCAGTATTTGACCTAATGTCTCTCCTTACATTTCTCTTATTCTCCTCATTAGGCAGATTTCAGATTAAAGGGGAAGATCTTCTTTATATAGTGAATAAAGTACCCCCTCTTGTGAAATATAAGGATATTATAAGTTACCGAGGAGTTTCATGACTTCGGCCGAGTGTTTTTATACAGGTCATAGAACGCCGAGGTGACTTTTAATATCCTCATATTTTACAACTGGGGGTACTTTATTTATTATAATACACGAATTTCAGTGAGTCATGTGACAGAAATGACATCAGAACTCACCGTTTATAACTGATGACATCAGAACTCACCGTTTATAAGGATATAATTTACAAGATATTCATGGCTTTTGTGTATTATATTAAGATACAGTGCATGTTCTACATGGGTCTGTGCCAAGAGATCCTTTGCTTTCTCTTCATTATTTAATTTGTATGGGATTTGATTTATGACTGTTACTACCCGGCTTTCTCTTTCCAACTTGTAACTTCAAATCTGGTTTTTAGGGTCAATGACTGAAGACCAACAGTTGAAGGTTCAATGTTATTGTATTTAGTAGAATTAAAGGACAGGGAAAGGCAAAGAAATAAAATCCCATTTTTACTTTCTTTAATGAAAAAGAAACCTATCTCCAATATACTTTAATTAAAAAATGTGTACCATTTTTATAAGAAACCTGACTGTATGCAGTGAAATTCTCCCTTCATTTACTGCTGTGGATAGGAATTGTCAGACGGTCCCTAAACTGCTGAGCAGGGAAACAATCATACTTATGAACAGCAGGGGGAGCCCCCGCCTTACTTACCAGCCATGCAGAACTCAAGCAGTTTTGTTTATGACGATCCCTAAGCAGCCCAGACCACACTGAGCATGTGCAAGGTCAGGCAAAGAAGTTACAAGATGACAGCCCCCTGTGGCCAACTTTGAAAGCATAAATCATTTGTTTGATTAGGCTTGTGGTGCAGTAAATTCATGTTTATATTTAGTACACAAAATACAGCATTTCTAGCCTTATTCTATTTTAGACTTTCCTTGTCCTTTAAGTCTAAAGCAACTAGACTTTCTAAGTCTTCTTGAAAATGTTTCACTACTGCTGTGTCAATGTATATCATGACCTGAATGAATAAAAATCTTTATAGACATCCGGGGGCATATTTATCAAGGGTCGAATTTCGAATTGGAAAAACATCAACATTCGAATTCAAAAAGACCAACCTAAATTAAGTCGAAGGTTTTTTTTTTGATCGAATAGGTCCATTTTCAATCGAATAGAGACGTATTCAGGCGAATTCGAAACGTACGAAGGAATATCGCATTAGATCAAATTCGATTAGAAGTTTTTCCCCAAAAAAATCTTCGATTTTTCAAAGTCCACCAATTAACTCCAAATAGGTTCTAGGAGGTCCCCCATAGGCTAAAACAGGAATTTTTATAGTCAACTACAAGAGGTCCTCTGCACTCAACCCATTATCAATATATTTAAGACAGAGACATTTTGTGCATACTGTTACTAAAAAATGCCTTACCCTTTAAACAACACAGGGATTTGTTTGTATGGGTTGACTTTGACGTAGTTGGCCAGCTTAAATATATTGCAATATATGGACAAACAATCCCTGTGTTGTTTAAAGGGTAAGGCAATTTTTAGTAGCAGTATGCACAAAATGTCTCTGTCTTAAATATATTGATAATGGGTTGAGTGCAGAGGACCTCTTGTAGTTGACTATATGTATTTTGTGGTCACACCCTCATTGCACCCCCGCCTAATGGTTTTAAAAAATAGTGGTGAGCACAACTTTCCCTTGTTTGTTATAAAACAGGAATTTGGCAGGTTTTAGATGGTGAATGGTCGAAGTCGAATTTTTAAAGAGACAGTACGGGGCAGATTTATCAAAGGTCGAGGTGAAAAAATTAGGATTTTGAGCTATTTTTTGTGTACTTCGACTAGGGAATAGTCCAAATTCTATTTGAATTTACAAAAAATGTGAAAATTCGAATATCGAAATTTATCATGTGCTCACTCTAAAAATTCGACTTTGACCATTCTAAAACCTGCCAAATTGCTATTTTAGCCTATGGGGGACCTCCTAGAACCAATCTGGAGTTAATTGGTGGACTTTTTTTGGGGAAAAACTTTGAATCGAATTTGATTGAATGCGCTATTCCTTCGATTTGAACAATATCGAATTCGGCCGAATATGGACCTATTTGATTGGAAAGGATCTATTTGACCCAAAAAAAAAACATCGACTTCCTTTTGTTGGTCTTTTTTAATTCAAATTTCGAAGTTTTTTTAAATTTGAAATTCGACCCTTGATAAATATGCCCCATCACGATAAATTT
This sequence comes from Xenopus petersii, assembly GCA_038501925.1. NCBI lineage: Eukaryota > Metazoa > Chordata > Amphibia > Anura > Pipidae > Xenopus > Xenopus petersii. The sequence goes on along the minus strand of CM076678.1, from coordinate 102,937,572 downwards.
CAATATTCAAATTTTTACATTTTTTTCCAATTCAAATCAAATTTGGACTATTCCCTAGTCGAAGTACACAAAAAATAGCAAGAAATTTAAGTTTTTTTCATTCGAAAACTCACCTCGACCCTTGATAAATCTGCCCCCCAATGTTATTCTCTTTTTAATTTTTTTTTTCATTCTGACCTCCAAACATCTACTTAGTTTCTAAGTTAACTATAAATAATTGCCCAGGTGCAAGGTCATTTGTTTTAATTAGGGATGCACCAAATCCACTTTTTTGGATTCGGCCGAACCCCCGAATCCTTCACGAAGGATTCGGCCGCATACCGAACCCTAATTTGCATATGCAAATAGGGGTGGGAAGGGGAAAACATTTTTTACTTCCTTGTTTTCTGACAAAAAGTCACACAATTTCCCTCCCCACCCCTAATTTGCATATGCAAATTAGGATTCGGGTTCAGCCGGGCAGAAGGATTCGGCCGAATCCGAATCCTGCAGAAAAAGGCCGAATCCTGGCCGAATCCTGAACCAAATCCTGGATTCGGTGCATCCCTAGTTTTAATATATGGAAAAAAAGACCAGAAACCAAGGGACTTCAAAAAAAGTGAAATTTGTATTAAACAGACATGTTTGTACACCGACGTTTCGGTCCCCACTCGGGTACTAGTACATATGTGCACACTCCTTAAAGGGATCCTGTCATCGGAAAACATGTTTTTTTCAAAACACGTCAGTTAATAGTGCTACTCCAGCAGAATTCTGCACTGAAATCCATTTCTCAAAAGAGCAGATTTTTTTATATTCAATTTTAAATTCTGACATGGGACTAGACATTTTGTCAATTTCCCAGCTGCCCCCGGTCATGTGACTTGTGCATGCACTTTAGGAGAGAAATGCTTTCTGGCAGGCTGCTGTTTTTCCTTCTCAATGTAACTGAATGTGTCTCAGTGAGACATGGGTTTTTACTATTGAGTGCTGTTCTTAGATCTACCAGGCAGCTGTTATCTTGTGTTAGGCTAAGGCCACACCGGGCGAAAAGTCTTGTCGTAGCGGAAACATAAATGTAAATCGCCACGACAAATACACACAGCGCGATTTCAGATCGCCAATAGCTTCGAATCGCGTCCATACCCTTTTTGGAGCGATAGGGGTGAAATAGACTGTACATTAGCAAACATGGCAATCGCCTCTACACTGACACACGGAACGAAATGTCGCCGCGAGAATACGCTACGTCAACACGGAAGTACGCAACGAGAGGACGCAACGAGAAGACGCAAAAAAGTTGGGAGGGAGGTATGTATTTTGAGGACTTTGTGTGAAATTTTTGTGCCTTTGTGTAGCTAGAATGGTAATCTCAGGGCCTATGTTGATTCTCAGTCCAGACCTAGTTCATACCAGTCATGGTTATTTTTCAATTATGTGACACATTCTGCATGAACTGTGTTAGTCCATGTAAAAATATTTATATTTTTCTCATTTTTATTACAGTGAAAGAACTTCAAACACGTTGGAAGAATATTAAGGATTGCTTCCGTAGGGAAGTTTCCTTACAGAAGAATGATTCACGTAGTGGCGCCTCACCCTCAAGGCGAAAGAAATATATCTATGCTGACAGGCTGCTTTTCCTGGTCCCCACTTTTACCACAAGACAGTAAGTGTTAATAATCCACTTTCATAATTTGATTATTGTGATGTCAGACTGTAATTTATTGTTGTGTTGTGCTTAGCATGCAGCACTTTTAAAACCAAACATAAATCCTCCATTTGTTTAGATTTTGAAGGGGGGATGAACAGTTGTGCTTTATACTAACATATTATCGTATTTGCACTATTTCTCTATTAATAGGATACCAAAAATATGTATGGAACCAATTTCTTGTTTTTATGTTAAATTATCTTAATTGTTTTCTTTTTAGAACTTCTGGCAATGTAGAAAATGAGCAACTGGAGGAAAATGAGGAAAATGTTGGTGAAAGTGAAAATATTGGAGAAACATCATCTGGAACATCATCGGGCAGCCCTAGTGCCAGTACCAGTAACACTTTGGGGCAGATTCACTTAGGGTCGAATTTCGAAGTTAAAAATACTTCGAAATTCGACCCTCGAATTGAAATCCTTCGACTTCGAATATCGAAGTCGAAGGATTTAGCGCTAATCCTGCGATCGATCGAAGGATTTTTCGTTCGATCGAACGATTAAATCCTTCGAATCGAACGATTCGAAGGATTTTAATCAAACGATCGAAGGAAAATCCTTCGATCAAAAAAAGGTTAGCAAGCCTATGGGGACCTTCCCCATAGGCTAACATTGACTTCGGTAGGTTTTATCTGCCGAAGTAGGGGGTCGAAGTTTTTTTTAAAGGGCAAGTACTTCGACTATCGAATAGTCGAATAGTCGAACGATTTTTACTTCGAATCGTTCGAATCGAAGGTCGTAGTCGAAGGTCGAAGTAGCCCATTCGATGGTCGAAGTACCCAAAAAATACTTCGAAATTTGAAGTATTTTTCATTCGAACCCTTCACTCGAGCTGAGTGAATCGGCCCCTTTGCATCCCCTTCGACTCTCTCAGGCTGCAAACAAACAGTCAGGGAAAAGAAAAAGGAGCAGCTCTGAAATTGCATCAGGAGATGTCAAAGAGATGATCTCTATGCTATGCACTTCGCTATCTGCCCAAGGTGGTCCCAAGAACACTTACCAACATGAGGAGACTCCAGAATTTTCATTTTTAACTGGATTACTACCCACAATTATGACAATTCCGCAGGCACAAAGACAATCTCTTCAAGTTGAGATGACAAAACTGGTTTATAGATATGTGCCACAAGCAAACCCAAGTGGTGTGCAATCACCAAACATTCCCATTCCACCTCAGCATTACCCTATGCCACAAGTGCCAGGAACAGGAAACTCTTGGTACCAATATCAGTATCCATCCCAAAACACACTCTCAGACCCATATCATTATCCTTCCCAAAACTCCCTCACAGACCTTTAATTTATAAATTCTATAGAAGGGCGCTTTAATTTATAATTTTAATTTATATAACACTTACACTGTTTCATTTAGATTTAGCTCATGTTGTATATTGTTTTATGTTTATATGTTGTTCTTTTCTGTTGTTGACAAGTATGCACTTTGGTGGTTTTATGTTTGCCCTTTGTTGACGGGAATGGAGATGGGCGTCTGCACTTTTGCACTTTTGGTCCGAAAAGTGAATAGGAATGTTTTTTTTTACCATAGTTATTATAATAAAACTTTTTTTATACTGAAACGTTATTGTTTATGATTATTAATAGGACTGACAACTATCGTAGAAGTAAAAATTTTTTTATAATACAACATTAGAAGAAAAGGCAAAAAACATGCCATATGTACATACATACAAAAATAAAATAACAAAAAAAATTTTTAAGGGTGGCGCTGGTGCTGCAGGTTTTCCAGGGCCAACACCCTTGCCTTTAGCTCCCTTATTTCCTCGACCAGTCGAGCGTGGTCCCATTCATCTTCTTGGTGACCTTTATAAAATTTATTGCATTGTTATTAATGTTTCACTTTTGAAAAAGAAGGGAAGTGGTATGCAATTTAATTTGCACTTACCTGCAGGTTGCTGCTCCTCCTCCTCTAAATGTAGCTCCTCCTGAGCCTCCAGCCACTGCTGCTCCCCCTCTGGCTCCTCAACCTCTATCTGAGGCTCTATCTCCAGCCACTGCTGCTCCTCCTCTGCCTCCAGCGACTGCTGCTCCGCCTCCAGCGGCTGCAGCTCCTCCTCCTGCTGCAGTGGCTCAAACTCCTCCAGTGGCTCAACTGTCTGTGTATATATATATATATGCGTGTATATATATGTATATGGAGATTGTCAGAGATAGATAATGTAGTGTATCTTTCTTAGTTACTTAATACTCACGGTTTTCATGCAGCTGAACTTGCATTATAAACTCTGGCTCCCTGCGCTTGAGGTCTGACCAGAGCCTTTGGAGGGTGCGTCGGTTGAAGTTGACGCCATGCCTGTGACGTAATCGTTGCTTCAGCCTATGTAATATTTGTTGCAATCTCCCATGCCTGAGCATCACTGAGACTATTGATGCCCACCATCTTGCTCTCTATGTCGCAGGCTAAATAACGCAATGACGTCATGACGACGCGACGTATTGCGCAGTTCAGTACATTCACATGCACAAAGACGCATGCGTAAGGCCGTGCGTGAGGTTGTGCGTCTTTGCACATGCGTGAGGCCGTGCGTCTTTACGCATGCGTCTTTGCGCATGCGAATGCACAGAATGAGTATGTGTGTATATATATATATGTGTGTATGTATATGTATGTATATATGTATATGTATATATACATATTGGGAGGGATGGATAAGATAAAGTTTGTTGGAGGCTCAATAAATTTGTCCTGGAACTGGGAAGTTATAGTATTTTATGGAGGGTCCCTCAACTGTGCTAAGTATCAAAAATGTTGTATCTTTTCTTAAACCTGTTTGTTTAAGGAACAAGAGCCCTTCTCAATACAAACAAACAAAACTGTGAGTGAAAAACAACACAACAACCTTAGTATTTTAAACAGAATTTATTAAAGGTAGCATAAAACATTAGCCTGGTTACAGACTACATGCGGTTTAACTGCCACGGTACTGAGCCATCAGGAGACATAAAGTAATTTGCCAACTGATCTCGCACCCTCATTCCTCCTGTAGGACCTCTAACAGGGGCCCAATCAATGTCTGGTATATCATCTGTTAGGGTGTCTTGGTAATTGTAGCCATCCCGAAGCCGCACAAAGTTATGTAAAACACAACCGGCTTTTATTACATTGTCCACAAAATCAGGTTCCAGTTGTATAGCAGTATGGAATACCCGCCATTTGTTGGACAGAATACCAAAAGCACATTCCACCATACGCCTTGCTCTTGATAATCTGTAATTGAAAACTCTTTTCTGAATGGCCCTTTGTGACCCTGGGTATGGCCGCATTATATTTTCCGTAAGGCCAAATGCCTCATCACCCACAAAGACATAAGGCATACAAGGTCCAGCAGTCCCAGGCAATGGTTTCGGAGGAGGTAGTTGAAGTGCCCCTTCTGAGAGTCGGCGTCCGAATGAAGAATTCCTGAAAGCACTAGCATCGCCAGTGCTTCCATAGGCTCCAACATCAATGAGTGTAAAGCAATAATTTGCGTCAACGACAGCCATAAGAACAATGGATTTTTTATAATTAAAGTATTTTGAACCACTTTTGATTGGCATAGTAACTCGAATGTGTTTTCCATCCAAGGCCCCCAAACAATTCGGAAAATTGGTTTTTTGTTGGAAGTCTTCTGCAATGCGCAGCCATGCATTTTCATCTGGGACTATTATCACAAGTCTTCTCAGCTCAGACCACATAAGCATACACGTTTCTCTAACAATTTTGGAAATAGTGGATCGACCAATAAGAAACTGGAAATATAAAGAGGAAAATGACTGCCCAGTTGCTAAAAATCTGAAAGAAAGAAAGAAAAAAGATAAAGGGTTAGTTATTAAAAATATTACAATGATAGACTTGTATTATTAATAAATGACCATATTTATAACTCTATATATATATATCACACAGGGAAACCGGACATTTCGGTCAGCTGTCTGACCTTTTTATAAAATAAATATCAATAAATATATATATATATACACACCATCAGGGATGGTACCCGTTATCCAGAAACCTGTTATCCAGAAAAGTTCCACATTACGGAATAGACTAAGGGGCAGATTCACTAAGGGTCGAATTTCGAAGTTAAAAATACTTCGAAATTCGACGCTCGAATTGAAATCCTTCGACTTCGAATATCAAAGTCGAAGGATTTAGCGCTAAACGTTCGATCGAACGATCGATGGATTTTTCGTTCGATCGAACGATTAAATCCTTCGAATCGAACGATTCGAAGGATTTTAATCCAACGATCGAAGGAAAATCCTTCGATCAAAAAAAGCTTAGCAAGCCTATGGGGAAGGTCCCCATAGGCTAACATTGACTTCGGTAGGTTTTATCTGCCGAAGTAGGGCTTTGAAGTTTTTTTTAAAGGGAAAGTACTTCGACTATCGAATGGTCGAATAGTCGAACGATTTTTAGTTCGAATCGTTCGATTCGAAGTCGAAGGTCGTAGTCGAAGGTCGAAGTAGCCCATTCGATGGTCGAAGTAGCCCAAAAATACTTCGAAATTCGAAGTTTTTTTTATTCTAACCCTTCACCCGAATTTAGTGAATCGGCCCCTTAATGTTTACATGCCTTTCTAGTACACTTAAGATATGATGATCTACCTTACAAAAAGATCCATTATCCGGATCACCCCAGGTCCCAAATCATATACCAAATCATATACCATATACCGACAGCCATAAGAACAATGGATTTTTTATAATTAAAGTATTTTGAACCACTTTTGATTGGCATAGTAACTCGAATGTGTTTTCCATCCAAGGCCCCCAAACAATTCGGAAAATTGGTTTTTTGTTGGAAGTCTTCTGCAATGCGCAGCCATGCATTTTCATCTGGGACTATTATCACAAGTCTTCTCAGCTCAGACCACATAAGCATACACGTTTCTCTAACAATTTTGGAAATAGTGGATCGACCAATAAGAAACTGGAAATATAAAGAGGAAAATGACTGCCCAGTTGCTAAAAATCTGAAAGAAAGAAAGAAAAAAGATAAAGGGTTAGTTATTAAAAATATTACAATGATAGACTTGTATTATTAATAAATGACCATATTTATAACTCTATATATATATATCACACAGGGAAACCGGACATTTCGGTCAGCTGTCTGACCTTTTTATAAAATAAATATCAATAAATATATATATATATACACACCATCAGGGATGGTACCCGTTATCCAGAAACCTGTTATCCAGAAAAGTTCCACATTACGGAATAGACTAAGGGGCAGATTCACTAAGGGTCGAATTTCGAAGTTAAAAATACTTCGAAATTCGACGCTCGAATTGAAATCCTTCGACTTCGAATATCGAAGTCAAAGGATTTAGCGCTAAACGTTCGATCGAACGATCGATGGATTTTTCGTTCGATCGAACGATTAAATCCTTCGAATCGAACGATTCGAAGGATTTTAATCCAACGATCGAAGGAAAATCCTTCGATCAAAAAAAGCTTAGCAAGCCTATGGGGAAGGTCCCCATAGGCTAACATTGACTTCGGTAGGTTTTATCTGCCGAAGTAGGGCTTTGAAGTTTTTTTTAAAGGGAAAGTACTTCGACTATCGAATGGTCGAATAGTCGAACGATTTTTAGTTCGAATCGTTCGATTCGAAGTCGAAGGTCGTAGTCGAAGGTCGAAGTAGCCCATTCGATGGTCGAAGTAGCCCAAAAATACTTCGAAATTCGAAGTTTTTTTTATTCTAACCCTTCACCCGAATTTAGTGAATCGGCCCCTTAATGTTTACATGCCTTTCTAGTACACTTAAGATATGATGATCTACCTTACAAAAAGATCCATTATCCGGATCACCCCAGGTCCCAAATCATATACCAAATCATATACCATATACCATAAATAAAAACAACACACAAACCTTAGAGTTAGGCATAGTCGTTCCTCGGGCGAAATCGGATCCCTCATCAACGTGTGGTCATGAGTCAGACCTGGCGTTAAAATAGTTAGCAGCTCATCAAAGCTAGATGTTGACATCCGAAAAAATTTTTGGAATTTTTCAGGATAACGGCGCAGTTCACTGTATAAAATATGAAACTGTCCACTCTCTAGCCGCTGACTTGTTATGGGATGTACCCAATACTTTCTAGCAGCTGATCTTTTTTTTCTTTCTTCCTGTAGCAAAAAATAATACAAGTAGATAAGCATAAATAATACTGCCAGCTCATCCTCCATAATGAAGCAGGAGACAACACGCCGCTGAGACAACACGCTACTGAGACAACACGCCGGTGAATGTACAATAATCGCGAAGACGCTGACGACTTCCGTTTTCTGCGTGAACATGACGTGCTAGTTTCGCATGGCATTGTGGTATAACAGTCGCTTCCTGTAAATGTCGCTGCTCCAAATTGCTGTGGCAAATGACGGTCGCCTTGTCGCCGCGACTTTCTTTTTAAAAATCGCGGGCGACTTTTCGCAGCAAAATCGCCTAGTGTGTCCCTAGCCTTAGGGAGCTGTTATCTGGTTACCTTCCCATTGTTCTTTTGTTTGGCTGCTGAGGGAAAAAGGGAGGGGGGCGATATCACTCTAACGTGCAGTAAAGAGTGATTGAAGTTTATCAGAGCACAAGTCACATGACTTGGGGCAGCTGGGAAATTGACAATATGTCTAGCCCCATGTCAGATTTCAAAAATGAATATAAATAAAATTTGTTTGCTCTTTTGAGAAATGGATTTCAGTGCAGAATTTTGCTGGAGCAGCACTATTAATAGATTCATTTTGATTTTTTTTTCCCATGACAGTATCCCTTTAAATAACCTCCTCCCACCTAATACCAATGACATAAGGTACTGTTAATCCTTTTTTTTTTTTTTTTTAACATAATTCATTGCTTTACTTTTCACTTAATATACATGTACACACACATAAATTCAATTGAAGATTAACTTTATTTCAAACGAAGGGGTATTGAAACAAAGGCACTGAATAAATGCTTTTCTTTTTGCTTGGAATAAGAATAGAAAGGATCCTGTAAGAGAAAATTTTGATCCATGGAAACCCAATTTCATGAATGCTTATAAAATGAATTAGTATTATTATATATACAATTACCTAATAATTATTATACTGAATATTAAAAATAAAGAATATTTACCTGATTTTAATCTAGATTTCCCAACTGAGCCCTATTCTTTGTTTGTGAAGGAATTTAGAAACCGACATACCGACATGCTTGGTAGCGCCAGTGAGTAGCTGTCACACATATGGCTTTATGCTAAATGTTGCCATGTAGGATGTTTGATGTGATTTTGTTAAATCAAAAATGTTTTTGTCTACGGAAACTGGAAAGGCTTACAAAAATAGCTGAATGCTATTCTGAGTTGCAGATTGTTTGAAACAATATGTGGCCAAACAGAAATGGCTCTAATGTGTTGGGCTAGGGAGCATTTACACTGTATGGACAAGTGTGCCTGTCCAACATATCATTGCAAAAAAATGTTTATTAATATAAAGTTGTTCCACATGTTCCTGCTGGTACAGCTTCTGCTTCAGGGAGGCTTTGCACAACATGTTGGAACATCACCCTGGGTTTTGAGCCAAAAATAAATCTAAAAACTGCCAAAGTTTTTCTTCACTCCGAAAGCCTATAAATTATGGAGATTGCTCAAAACCCAGTGTGAGTTAGGAAACTCACGCCCTAAATCTTTCACTGCATCCTTCTTGTGATGCCTTGTAATGTTCAAGCATCAGTAACAAAATTGAAGTTACGCAGGGGTTGAATATTCCCACAAGACAATGACCCTAAACACACTTTCGAAATCAACAAAGGCATTTATGCAGAGAGATAAGTAAAATATTCTGGAATGGCCGTCACAGTCCCCCGACTTGAATATCATCAAAAATCTATGGGATGATTTGAAGCAGACTGTCCATGCTCGGCAGCCATCAAATTTAACTGAACTGGAGAGATTTTGTATGGACAAATGGTCAAAAATACCACCATTCAGAATCCAGACACTCATCAAAGGCTATAGGAGGCTGTTACATTTGCAAAAGGAGGCTCAACTAAGTATTGATGTAATATCTCTGTTGGGGTGCCCAAGTTTATGCAAGTGTCTAATTATGTTATGATGCATATTACATATTTTCTGTTAATCCAGTAAACTTTATGTCACTGCTGAAATACTACTGTCTCCATAAGGAATGTTATATATCAAAAGGAAGTTGCTACTTTGAAAGCTCAGTCAATGATAAAAAAAACTCCAAAGAACCAAGAGGAATTCCCAAACCTTTTCAAATGACTGTACATAAACCAGGTATGAACCATTCACAGTACCATAGATTTTACATTCCTGGTTTATTGTAAAATAGAGCCAGATCACCTAGGAGAGGGGAGCTTTCTGGGAAAAGGATGTCTGAGTGAGTTGTGTGAGAAAAACAGCTGAATGGACTTACTAACCTAAGTTGGGGCTAAAACTTTGCAGTAGAGAGCAAGAGCTGTGTGGCCAGTCTGCCAGTGGATTCTCACATATAATACAATTGATTTTTTTTCACACAAGCTTTAAAAACAGTAGTCTTTTTTTCTTTGAGTATTAGTTCAGATTCATTTTAGGATTTCAGGTTTCATATATTTAGAAGTCTAAAGCTTTACATTGCCTCAGATATCTTTTATCTTTCTTATCACTATTAGGACAATGGCACGTTTCCTGCTGTGGCACACTGTGGGAGACAATGCACCTTGTGGGAATTGCCACAGGTAGTGATGAGCAAATTTGGGGTGTTTTGCTTGGCCAAAAAATCTGCAAATTTCCCGCGAAATGGCGAAAAATTTGCCGGCAAATTTGTTCGCCAGCGGCGAATCATGGGAATTCGTGCTTGGTGAATAAATTAGCCCATCACTAGCCACAGGTAAAACACTCATTTCATGTAATCGCATGAAAATATATACAATGTTAATTTCAGACAATTATGCAGTTTGAGTGTTTTACCCAGGGTGATTATTAGCACCCACAATGCCAAGGAATTTTCTGCCCTTAAAGTGGTGGTTCACCTTTGAGTTAACTTTTAATATGTTATAAAATGGCTAATTCTAAGCAACTTTTCATTTGGTCTTCATTTTTTGTATAGTTTTTGAGTGATTTGCCTTATTCAACTGACTCTTTCCAGCGTTCAAATGTGGGTAACTGATCCCATCTAAAAACAAAATGCTCTGTAAGGCTACACAATTACTGTTATTGCTACTTTTATTACTCATCTTTCTATTTAGGCCTCTCCTATTCATATTCTAGTCTCTTATCCAAATCAGTGCATGGTTGCTAGCAACCAGATTGCTGAAATTGCAACCTGGAGAGCTGCTGAATGAAAATTGAAATAATTAAAAAACCACAAATATTTAAAAAAAAAAAAAGATTGCAAATAGTCTCTCAGAATATCATTCTCTACATCGTACCAAAGTAAACTCAAAGGTGAACAACCCCTTTAAAGCTATGCCACATGATCTGAATCAAACTTGAAAATGTGCAACAGTGCTTTATTGGTTGATGGGCATTTTGGTATTTACACCAGTGATGAAAATGCAGCATGTGACATTGCCCTTAAGGCAATCATAAACAGCTCAGTGGGTAGTAAAACACTTGCAATTGCCCCTCCATTGTCCTGAATGATGATCGCCTGGACCAGGCTTTTATGTTTGTCTATATATCTAATGCATATGCATTTGGGTACACCATGGATATGCACTAAACACAGCACCTATGCATATAAGAATAAGGGATGCATTGTACACGAAGGCAAAATACTGCACCTGTGGTAAATGTGTTCACCATTCCCATATGTTTCAAACAGGTGGTAATTTTTGCCTTCATATACAATGCAAATGACCTGTTCCCTACTATATGTATAGATACAGCAGTTTGCACATTTTAAAAATGCAGTTAAATGCTCATGCATGTCACATTACATAACAGCTAAAAAAAAAAAAGTGAACTAGAAAGCAACTGAATAAAGTCATTGTTTGTTGATACTTTATGGAAATTTAAAGTATTGCACAAGTTAACGGTCCTACTAAACTGTTATTTATTGTGTTATCTGGATGCAGCAGCCACAGTTTGTTATGCTCTAGGCTAACAGCACTTAGTCAGACCTTTAATATTTAAAATGCAATAATGCTGACTCACAGTTACACAATAAAAAGTTACCGTCTCTCTGACACAGGCAGATTCAGTTCTCTCTCACACAGAAACAAGCAGATTGGCTTTCTCATCCACAAGGAAGCAGAACCAAATGCATGCACTCATGGCTCAGGTTGTGTCTGTATAAAGAGACATTAAATAAGAATTAGGTAGGCTGGCAGAGAGAGCCTGAATTGTTAGGGAGAGAGGGAGACAGAAAGGGCTAAACTACATGGGAGATTTTGAGAGTCAGATTTTGTCATGCGACAGAACAAGATTTTTTAGGATTCTACAAAATCTAATCCCCATAGCTATAATGTTAAATCGTACAGATAAAGTTAGATGGTTTGTTTTGTTCATGCATCTACACCCGACATTCAGTGTATTTGAACGAGAAAATAAAGTCTGTCAACATGTAGCGTTCACATCAGACAGGTGTGTCAAGTCAGATGGCAAATCTTTCATGTAATTTACAAATCAGAATCAGTATTATATTTTGACCCATGCAACAGACTTGTAGGATGCAATCCATCGATTGGACACCATCGTTCAAAATCTCCAGCTTAGTCCAATACAGCAATTGTAGCAATTCTATAGGCCATCGAGTATTATGGGGACTATGTGCCCCACCTAGGGTGTAACTTCAGAGTGACAAATGACTCTACAAGGAATAGTAAAACCCTGTTATTCTTTTAGAGACGGCTATAAAAAAAAAAATCATACAATCAAATGCCTACACAAAACACCACAAACCAGTTGCTAGTTTGTGAGGCAGGGTTATTCAGCTTTTCCAGACCCACGACCCCCTTTGTGGTTCAGCATTTTTTCAAGACCCTTTTATTTTAGAACACGTTTATATATACATTAATACATTATCATATTAGCCAGTTGGTATTTTGGGGTAACTATTTTTTTTTTTTATTCCTGTTACCATTGTTGGAGGTCCATCCGGCTGTACATTATTATTTAGGACTTTAATCTTAATCTAAAAACCTGTGAAATGTCTTGCTCCTCCTCTTGATAAAAGGATATTAAATAGAAGTGTAAAGAGAAAAGATACACACATATTGAGCATTTTAACATTTTCATCTTTAATAGAATTACAAAGAATTATAACATTCTCATGAAAGAGAAATCTGCAACTACACTCTCGTATATCATAATTTTCTTTGAATGGGGTTGTCTAGTTATCATTTAAAGCAGGGTTCTACAACTAATCGATTGTGAGTAACATGTTGCTCCCAGTGGTCTCAAGCAGGTGCTTATTTTTGAATTCTTTGCTCAGAGACAAGTTTTGGTGCATAAAAACAGGTTTATTGCCAAACAGAGCCTCAAGTCAGCTGCCAGTCCACATAGGGGCTATTAATAGCCAATCACAGCCTTTATTAGGCACCCCTGGAACTAATTTCATGCTTGTGTTGCTCCCAGACTCTCTATCTGAATGTAGCTTATGGGTTATAAAAGTTGAGGGCCCTCGATTTAAATACTAGCACAAGATTTGGAATATGTATAATGCTTAGCTGACTTTAGCAGAGTTTAACTGTGGTATCTGTAGATTATGCTGGTATTCCTCACGGCTTTGGTAGCCACATGCATATTAGAATACAGTCCTTGCCTGCTGAATAGCCATACAATTTAAGTCTTTTAGACCAAGTTTGGGAATGATTTCTGAGTAATCCATATTTACTTCAACATATTCTTTAAATTATCTTATGCATTTTGTAGTTCTGCAACCTGTTAAACTACAGCTCCCACATAGCCCTACTGTCATTTCCATTACTAAAATTGTGCCCCCTAGAATACTATCAAGCCCCATCATTTGTCCTTTCAAACAATGGTCATGGAAATGTAGTCAAGATTCAGTTGCATGTGCAACAAGTTTACAAATGGTGTTAGCAAGCTGTTTGTGTCTTGTACCACAAATAGGCAAATGTGTATTTCTGTATAAACACATTATATCATTTAGATATCCAAAAGGTTATGACCTGGTTTTGGTATACTTTGATTCATCTCTGAAGTTAAAAAAAATGACCTACAAAACATTATATACTGTACTGATTCATGAGACTTAAATCTTTCTGTGTTAGCAAAACAAAATGTCTAAAGCAAATTTTCAGTAGCCTCCAACATTAAACAGTGATTTTATAGATAGATTTTATAAATGTTGGCTCAGTGCAGGACACGTTAAAACAATACACACTTCCTACAATAGCATAGCATGCTATATCCATACTACAGGCTTGTCATAAATAAGCTTGCTTTGTAAACAAATCTCTGTATATTTAGATACTGCAATTGAATTGGCAAATTTGGTCTTGTGGAATAAATGCCACTATTCACGCAAAACAGTTGTGCGTCTGAGGACCAGGCCAGTGTGGTTTATTGATTTAAGGGACTAAAGGGAACCTTTCCTTTTAGCCTGCAAAATGTATCCTTTTAATTTAATAATGCCTCGTGTTTTCACAATGACGGAGTATTTTAAAATCCAGATTGGTGACCATGCATTGAAATGACATTCTGGTACAGAATCTTTCAGGGCTTCTTGAAAGTCTTCTTCAGAAAGGAGCTCTGCAAGAACAAGAAAACATATATACTTCAGAAATCAAGAACTTATTTATTTTATGCCATTGCTTCAATAAACTCCAGAGCATTATTACCTATGCCATGCTTGTGAATAAATCAGCACAAGTTCTTTCTAAACCACACAACTTAATTATTCCAAAATACAGGTTTGCCTGTTTTTGCAAACATAGATAGAAATACTGTATATGTTGAAATGTGTCCATAGGGAACACTGTAGACAGTTACAAGTCGTTTGAAACTGGGTGTTTGTTTTGTTTTATTTTATTTTATTTTATTTTAAACATGCCCATCACTGTGTATATAAACATTGGGAAGGATTATATTCTTCTTCTTTAAAGGGGAACTATTGTGAAAATGAAAATTTTATATAAGCATCATCATGCTGACATAAGACATGTTCTAAATATAATCAATTAAAAATTCTTAAAAGTTTCTGAAATATTAAAGTTACTCTTCACTATTCACCTCTCAGCATCTGCCTCTCTTCAAGCAGGAGTTGGGAGTCTGATTTTGAATAAAGGTTAAATCCAATATCTCATTTAGGGGCGCTCTTTTTGCCTAGAAGATTTATTAGAGCTCACTATTAAAATCACCAGAAATCCTGTCTCTCTAAATTCAGGATGAGTGCCAAAAGCACAAATTATGTACTTTTGGATGAAACGGTCAATGAAAATCTGACACCAAACTCCTGCATGAAGACAGAATGAAGAGGAAAAGATGCTGAGAGAAGGGTTAGTGAAGATGAACTTGATTATTTCAGAAATGATAAAGAATTATTAATTGATTTTATTTAGAGTTTCTTGTTTCAGTTAGATGAAGCTTATATTACATTTTAATTTTTGAAATAGTTCCCCTGTGTAATTCCCAACAAAGTGGTGGTGGGGCTATTTTATAATAGCATCAGCCCAATAACAGTTTAATGAAAAGTAGCTCTATTTGGAAAAAGGTTCCCATTTGTTTGTACTATTGTATTATTTCTGTATCCCACATATTTTAGGTATAATACTTACCTTTAGGGTCATTGTGTGTTAGCAGCTGAATGTCAAACTGTTTTGCAAACTCTGTAAGATCAGGTGGCATTATACAACATGATGCAAGGTTCACTTGGTTACTGGCTGGCTTTACCTGCATAAACAATCAACAGAATATAAGGTTATCTTCTTTTATTATGACAGACTTGTGCCTTCAGTGCTTTCAAATGAAATCAGGAATCACTAGAATACAAATGCAAGATCACTACATGGCTTGTATGCATGTGATAAATCCAAAATATCTTCTACTAGAGGCAGTACCATTTAACATTACCTGTATTAATAGTCAGAGAAAGCAATGCTCACTGAACAAAACATACAGTAAGGTTTGATATTATCAAGGCTGGCCTTACAATTAATATCACCTTCAGTGGTGGGGTACTGTCGAGTGACATTATGAGAATTGGTACATAAAAAGTACAAAGGTCTCCGTTTACAGCTGCTTGAAAGCTAGCTACAATCTCTTTCCTTTCAGTGTATATATAGATTTTACTGTAGTCTTTGGCCTTATACCTATATAACAGCTTAAAAACCCAATCTAGTGCACTCCCTTATGCATGATCAAACAGGTCCAATATGGCAAGGGCCAGCCATGGTCATACAGAAACCAGCAGGGCTAGTCGTACTGTTGAGAAATGTTGCCTCTAGGTAACAAGAAGAAATTGTAGGGTGCAACTCCTTTTTTCCCATGCATCAGAAACCAGCAGGGCTAGTCATACAGTTTGAGAAATGTTGTCTTTAGGTAACAAGAAGAAACAGTAGAGTGCAACTCCGTTTTGAAAGAAAATAATGCATCTCTGTACTGTACTAGGAAGACATGCCGAAGTAAGAGACAGATCTCTGTTCATTCATTGTCTGGTGTAACCCAACATGTAGGTGTATGTATGTGTGCCATTGGTCTGTGTGTAAGCAAAGTGAGTCAGATAAGCTGGGGGTAGCCCATTAAGCTTTAAATGGCAATTTTACATATGGGCTGCAATATATATTTATATAGACAGGCAATGTTTAGGGATATTTGTTTCTCATAAAATGAATGTGAGATGTCACTTGTAGATAGAAAGCACAGGAAATGAAACAACAATTGTCCCATCTCCTTGGCACGTCTGAAATTGAACTCCACTCATTTTTTATAAACTTGAAGTGATACCAGCACATTCCTATTGCAGTTACATTTGCAAACCATTGAACACAAGTAATGTATATTGGAAAGTTGCTTAAAATTACATTTGCTTTCTTTATGGAATGGGTGGAGGACTCCTTTACTATTGTACTATATCACCATTTTATGACAGTTGACTGTGGATCCTCTTCTCTCGTCTCATCAAAACATTATTCAGAAGTTAAATTTAAATTATGCGCTTTTACTCTCTTTTTCTGTTTAAACACTATGCAAAGCTGTTTTTTGGTTGATGTCACTGAGACATTACTAAACCTATTTTCAACAGAAATTGTTGAAAATAACTTTTGCACAAATGATCTCAAATAAATCAGTGCCTCGTCACTTTTATTAGATGGAAGAGTTTTGTTTGAAAAGCAGAAAAATCATACAATCTAAACAATATGCTTTTTGTGTATCATAAATCAGTTCATACATAACTGTAGGCTGATTGGTTATTAGTGCTGATCATCATTAGGTATGTCATGAGGGCCTCACCTGTGACCAGAGGTAGAGCTGTTCTAAAAGTGCTTTATCCAAGTCGGAAGTTCCTATGGAAACCACTTTTGCATCCCGAACATGTCTTTCAAGCTCCTCCCAGTAAGGCTGTAAATTCTCCAAAGAAACACTCCTTCCATCTTCCAAAGGAGGTGGAGCAATAATCACTGAATCTATCTGGGCAACTCCAAGGGTTGAACAGGCTGAGTGAAACAATAAAAAGTGTGTAATTACAAAATGACATTAAAATATTTACAATTCATATCTTAAACATAATTATAGTTATGTGTATTCTATTTATAAATACTAATGTAACTCATAAAAATATTTAGGTCATGTATCTGTAGAGTTAACAGTTTTTCACTGACCCTAGGGGTTGGGTGGGGGAGATATGGTCACTCACTCATTCCCGTATGCTAGGATACACAAGGCATTCTAACCACTGCAATATAATTACACAGCAATCGCTTTAGCATTTCATTATCTATGTCATATCCTCCATGCCAAATATTCAACATGCATAATTGCTTTATGCATTAATATACTAGCAATTTGTAAGTATTTATGCCAGAAAAATTTTGACACAATATGCTTGAAATTTTTTTTTGTGCCACAAAAATACCCAACAAACTGATGCAGTTAGACAAGCTAATGTGCACTTGCTCCTTTGTGACAGATTTTTTTAAAAAAACAGCTCAAACACATCACCTAGTAGTCTAAGAGAAAACACTCCTGTGATGTAGATTAGAGCAACTGTCCATCGAAAAAACAGACAGACACAAACATGCATGGAGAAAACACTGCAGATAGTGATGATAAGCAAAAGTAATGCGATTATTGAAGACAATATAAATAATGCCCCTTTAATATATGCCATTTACTTTATGGTAGCAATCCTGATAGTATTGCAACTCAAATTCACATAGTATTCTCAGGAGGGATATTAATATTACTGGCCTGAACTCAATACAGGAAACCTCAGGGCACAAAATTGGCCTTTGGCAGGCTTTGGGAATTTGTGCTTTGGTCCTGCAGTAACATTTGTTTCTACGCTCATGTGTACTTAGAGACCTTTATTGTTGAAGCCAGTCACGTAATCCACAAAATAACAGTTTATTTCCAACTCAGGCAGTGCTATCCCTTCTTTTTATAGCTGCTAGCTTAAAGGAAAACTATACCCCCCAAACAATGTAGGTCTCTAAAAAAGATACTGCATAAAACAGCTCATGTGTAAAATCCTGCTTAATATAAATAAACCATTTTCATAATAATATACTTTTCTAGTAGTATGTGCCATTGGGTAATCATAAATAGATAATTGCCATTTTAAAAAAATAAGGGCCGTCCCCTGGGATCGTAGGATTCACTGTACTCACAAACATAACAACAAACCATACATGTTAGGTCACATGAGCCAATTAACAGACAGAGTTGTGTCTTTTGCTTCCACACTTCTTCCTGTTAGAGTTGAAGTATTTCTGGTCAGGTGATCTCTGAGGCAGCACAGAGACCATCACAAAATGGTGGCTCAAGGCAAGAGATGTAAAAGGGCAATATTTACTTAAATATATATTCCAGTTTGGCAAGATTCTCTAATATGCCACTTAATATGATATGAACTCTCTGTTGCTTAAGTGTTCATTTTGGGGGTATACTTTTCCTTTAAGGGGGAATAAGGTCACATCAGGCTACATACATTTTTGGGCCTAATCCAAGAAACTAAGAATTGAATAACTACATATAATACACAATAGGAATATCCTGTAAATGATATCCTTATAATACACAAGAGCCATGAATATCCTGTAAATTATATCCTCATAAACGGTGATGTCATTGCTTATAATTGGCGCTTTGAGATGTCATTTCTGTCACGAATTACTGAAAATTGTGTATCATAATAAAAGTACACCCTGTAAAATGAGGATATTATAAGTTACAGAGGAGTTCCATGACTGTATACAAACATTTGGCCTTTGGCCTCATGTTTTTATATGGTCATGGACCGCCTCTGTAACTTAGTGAAAAAAAGTTAGTCCAGCACTCACTGTTTCTTGAATAAAACGGCCTTTATTGGACCAAGGGCATTACAGCAACGTTTCAGACCAACTGGTCTTTTATCAAGCGCATAAAAGACCAGTTGGTCTGAAACGTTGCTGTAATGCCCTTGGTCCAATAAAGGCCGTTTTATTCAAGAAACAGTGAGTGCTGGACTAACTTTTTTTCACTAATATTGCCAGTGGAAGGTGGCCATTGGAGGACGTGCACTCAACAAAAAGAAGTGAGTTGCAGTTGTGCTGACTACTATTCTGCTTCCGCCTCTGTAACTTATAATATCCTTATTTTAAAAGAGGGGGTTTATATTCACTATACAATCTACAGTGGTCATTTCTCTATGGGACCAAACTGTAAATGATATCCTTATAAAAAGCGCACTCCTACTTCATTATAAACGTGCTGTTTATAACTTATGGTGATGTCTTCTAGAACTTTCTCCCCTTGCACACTGCTGGTCTCGTCTAAAAGCCTAACATAAGCAATTATTAATGTTTACAAAAGCACGGGAAAATAATACCCTATGCCACATTTGCTCCACCCGTTTTTCTGCACCAAAGAGAGAAAGCTCTAAACTAATGTATATACATTTAACTGTAGATTGTAATGAATAATGTATCCGCCATTAAAAGCCACTTTGGAGTTACATGACTTGGATAAAAACACAAGGCCGCAGGCCAAATAACTCGTCACTTATATCTTTATAAATTATAGTAGGGGGTACATTACTTAATAATCGGTGCTTAGTGATGTTATTTTTTTTATCAAATAGCACTGTGAAACTTGTGTATTATGCATATTTTTTAAAATATGAGGCTATAACATTGGTCTTTGGCATTGTAACGTTATATTGTCACAGAGCTGCCTGGTGATAAATATTATACATATATTTTCCAATATGAAAATTCACTATATCCACACACAAACTGTGGAGTATACACAACTAATTACTAGTCTACAATGTGTATCTTAATGATGCCCCTTTAAAGTGCAACTTAAACCCAATGGTTACTTTATTTTCTGTTCCAGGTTTGTCGTTCATATTTGGAGGAACAGCAATTCAATAATTTGAGCAATGCCCCCTATACTGTCCCATTACTAGAATCTATCACTGTGCTTATGCACAGACCCTGGCCTGAAAAAAAGTACAGTAAGAGATATGGGGGGGGGGGATTAAAGGTTTATATCTTGAATACAAGAGTCAGTCACCAGGTGCCCTTTAAACTGGAGGGGTATACATATACAAACCCTTCTTTAGTAACCAGTCCAAATGGTTTAAAGTCTGTTGACTTTAAAGTTTTGCCAAAATTAAATAAGTTATTTTTATTCACAAATGTAATTTTTTTTTTATTTTGCTCAATTGTGAATATGAAAATCATGGTTCATATTTGGTTTGGTATTCCAGCAACAGTACAACTTACAAAATTATAGCAAATAACTCATTGGTTGCTATTGGCAGCTAAATACAGTGCAACCTCAATTGTACACTACCTGACTACAGCATTTTACAGTATTTTTTGTGGTCCCACCAATTTATAATGCATTTCAGTGGATGCTTTTCCCTAATGTTTTCCTGGATTTTAGACCGAAATTGTGCCCCGATGTTCCCAAAAATGGCAGTTTGTGTTCTGCGAATGTTTTATTAACGAAATTAATAAGAGGTTTAAAATACTAACAACGTGTATATGTCATGGATCTGTCTGTGCATAGTCTAGTCCAATTAATCTGCATCTCAAATAGTCATGCACAGATCACTCATTGCTTTAGGCTGTGCATGTGACAGAGAGGCCTCCAACCCCCACAGTGTCACACTGATGCTGCAAGGCTTAACCATTGTTCTTAACACAGTAAATGTATTTTTTTAGTATATCCTTTCAGTACTTGAATAAATTTAACATATTTTACATTTTCCTGGTCCCATGACAAATGTGAAATGAAGGCTCTACTGTAGATTTGTAAATTAACCCTTGTACTTACCCATATCTATGGCTTCTGTGACTGATGAAAGACTGGGACTCACAATAAACAATTTCACTGCACAAGGAAAACAAACAAAAGTTAAGTACTGATGGCTTCCATATAAGTAGGTGTAATACTGCTATCATTGTAAGAGTCACTCATAAGCTCAACACAAATATTATATACTTATGACAGTGTCACACACTGCAACCTACAGCACTTTAATACCCCTCCAAATTGTGACTGTAAGTTAAGCAGGCCATAGATGCAAAGATCCGATTGTACAATCGGACTTTCCCATGTCCCGACCTGCCACTAACCATTCCGATCAAATAAAGAACAAAAGAACAGATGAGCCGATGTTCTGCACCTGACAGCAATCGTACGAAATGTATGTCCGACCAAAGCAATACATGCAGAGATATTATCGGCAGCCGACAGAAATCTTTTAACCTGTACGATCGACCAAATGACGATCTCCACTGGACAAAAAATGTCGGGACTCTCCACACACGGTCTGAAAATTGTACGAATCCTCAATTCGTACGATTAGATCTTTGAGTCTCTGGCCAGCTTTGCCCACCCAGCTAGACTGTAAGCCCTACGGGGTAGGGTCCTTCATCCTTTTGTCTCTTTGACATGAGCTCTTAATCTGTATTGTAATTATATTTTATATTTGTGAATTGTATTTCTCATAAAGCACTTATTGTTACTTATTATTGCAATGACCCCTTCTTTGTTACTACAAATGTATTGCTTTGCTGTACAGTGCTTCACCCTCAAGAGTGCTGTACAAATAAAAATACACATACATACATAATAATAAAAACAACATTTACTTGCCTGATACCTTCATTTCTTCCCTTTCATCAAGATTTATGGTTTCCATTGCCTGTGAAACTGTACATTCAAGAGTTTGAGAGATGTCCTAGGAAAATAAGCAGGCAGTTTAGATAAATGCATATATTTAAGTTTCCATGCTGAAATTCACCCTTAGTGTGAACAAATAGGCTTATCATTCTTGCCAGTAAATATTGAAGGAGGGGTGGGCCTAAGCTAAGATGCTGAAATTTCAGTATGTACACCTTGTTTGCAGGTGACAAATCAATGCCATGCCCCTAAACAAACTAAGTTCACTTAGGGGCCTATTTTATCATGCTGTGCAAAACATTGAACATCACTGGTAATGTTGCCCATAGCAACCATTCAGCTATTCAATTACAACCTACATGTTAGAAAACAAAAGCAAAGATCTGATTGGTTTCTAAGGGCAATATCACTGGTGACGTTTGTCTTCAATGTTTTACACAGTTTGATAAATAGGCCCTGCAGTTTGTGAACAGTGGAGAGTATTATTTGCATTAGCACGTTCTCCACTTCAAATTGCATTACAAAAGTGTGGAAATCAAAATATAGCTGTAAAGTTAGGTTTTTATGTTTCCTTTCAAACAATTTCTCAGTTTTATAAATTGTTTTTCTGCAAACAATAGCCGTGTCATGGTAAAAACAAGCTGAATCCAAATCTACTCACAGCACTAATCTTGGCAACAGTAAAAACACATGAAATTTGGAGGGTGCACGGGAAACCAAATAAGTCTTTAGAAATCATATCTTATTATATTCCTGCTTCAAAGTCAACTGTCAACAACCATGCATGGCAATTATAAGGGGGTAAATAGTTTCCTTAAAGTAGGGGCAAATAAGTCCTTTCAACAGATTTTCTAATAAAAAATATTTTGTCCCAGTATTATTATTGGTGCCAGTGCACTTCAACATTCCAAACATACATTCCCATACAGAGATTCTAAGGGGATTCTTTTCCCAACTTAATGAAACAAGCAATGAAGCATTAAAAATGTTTTCATTACTGTGTAAATTATAGAACATGGTTAACAAAAGATAAATTCCTGTTAGTTTAACTCAGAGAGGCAAGAATGTGTCTATTAAAACAACTGCCTGGTCAATGACAAAAACCTAGTTAAATATAAATTAAACTGGTGACTCTCGGCAAAGACAGACTCTGATATTTTTTTTTGCCCATAATGCAATTAACAATCACAATGGCCAACAGAGAATCTTGGAGTCAAGGAAGAAGGGGAAAATTTCAGGAATTTTCAAAACCTATCCTTTTCTGAAATAAAAGGCAGCAAATGTGGAAGGTACAGTAACCTATAGCAACCATTATGATGTGTACAAACATGGGTAACCAGTATATGCTACCTGCTTATTGGTTGAAAACATATAGAACATGAAGTGGTTGTTAATACATAAAATCTAAAACACCAAGCTACACATGAATTTTTGTTTAAAAAAACCCAGGATGTTTTTCCAAATGAATAGCTAATTATTCACACTAAATTGCCTTCCTATGACATTATTACTTTAATTGTATCTACTTTTGACAGCTCATGGCACACATAGAATATTGATGGCAATAAATCCACTGGTAAAAACGCTTCTAACTTATTTCAAAATATTACCCTTGCAAAACACTTCAATTAGCAGGTTAAAGTCAGCAGTTTGAAGAAGGCACTTATTGCAAAGACAGGGATTACCTTCACAAGTTCTGGACTGATTTTTTGGCTCCATTCATTTATTGTTGTTCTGATACAATCTTGTAGCTGCAAAAACAAAGGCATTTTTACTAAAGGTTGTAGACATAATATTATACTATAAAATTATTTTTGTTCACAAAAACAGTGCCTACTCTGAAAGATCATTTAACATCCATGTGTATTTAAGAACTTTTCTGCAAACTGCATCTTGATTATCACCCACGAGACATTTTTCTTTCCAAAAATGGCCAAACACAGGCCAATATTGCTGCCTATGAAATAGGGAGTAGCAACAATAGTCTGGGTTTTACCAGAATGTCTTGTGACCGTGAAGGAAAATGGAAATAGGACAAATCAATAAAAGGGCGTTTCACCTTTTAAATGATCTTTTAGTGTGGTGCAGACATTTATATTCTGAGCCAATTTGCAATTGGTTTTCATTTTTTTAAATTATTTAGCTTTTTGTTCAGCAGCTCTCCAGTGTAGAATGTCAGCAGCTATCTGCTTACGGACTTCCAGTTTACACTAGAAACCAGGCAGTGGTTTAAAGGAGAGACTGAAAAATAAATGGGGGGGGGGGTTGTATAGAAAGAACTGGTTAATAAGAATGACAACAAAATTGAAGCCTCACAGAGCAATAGTCTTTTGGCAGCAGGGGTCAGTGATAAAGGTTGCTAAGAATATAACATACTAAAAATGTATTTAAACGTTAACCACTTTAAAAGAGAAATATTAAAATGTATTTTCTAATGTTGATGTATTAATGAACTACTTTTGTGAAGCATTAGGAATGACTGCCCACCCCTCTAATATGTTGGTCTAATAAAAAGCACACTGCTTGTGTTGAGGCCTAGAAGATCGGATATTAACTAAAAGGTGGCCTCACATGGGCTAATTCCTTTAACCACTTAAACCTTTAACCTACTTAAACCACACATGACCAAATTGTACCAATCCATTGTTTGTCTTGAGACAAAAGGCAGAGTAATACTGGCTTCTGCCAATCATAATCTGCATTTCCAGAAAGGCCAAATAAATTCTGTATGACGATCTGTCATAATTGTAGATTATGGTAGCTCAGTCTGTAATGCCAACCAAATTACTATTATATATGGTCAAACACACTCAAAATTGTGTTTATCTTTCTGCTGGTTTCCTATCCTAGGCAGGCTCTTCTATTTTATTTGGTTAAAATCTAGACAAATCTGTCAATCCATGTTATGGCAACTGTCTGCATCAGATAGCAGATATATTACATTTTGGAAGCTGAGGAAGTGAACTGATGTGTGATAATCTCTCTCTCTCTCTCTATTTATTATAAGTTATAGTATCTCTCTTTTCCTTGCATGTGCTGTTTTCCAGCCGATGGAAAATGCCCCCCAGAAGGAAGTGAAACATACACTGACAGCTTAATTCCCACTGAGGAGGGAAAGCCACATCCTGAAAAACATGTTTTAGAAAGGTTTAAAACCATATTTTGGCATATATTTTACCATTCTAAAGAATATATTTGCATGTGGCTCTGAATGCAGTTGATATAATGCAGTGCAAATATTAATTAGCTGGTTGCACCAATGTGGGGTCAACTTTTAGTAAAATTATCATGTCAGGACCTACCATTGCAAAGCCCCTGACAAATGTTTGCTACTGCCTTCAGGGGGTGAAAAGAGACAGGCAAAATGCCCCTCTGCACCTGCCATTTTTCAAATGACAAGCACTACTATTGCCATTGCAGAACATTAGGAATAGTGACAAACAAATAGGGGTATTTTGTCAATCGCTAATGTTTCCTGCTGGATGTCAGCAGTGGTAAAAATGTTCCATGTGCCATTAGCTACTGTAGCACTACAAGAGTTGTTATTTTGGCAAGAAAAGGAACACAGTGACTTGGCAAAATAAGAACATGTTTCCAATTAATGCACTGGAGGTCACGAAAACATAGTTAAGCGTTTTCTGGTCCAATCACTAAGGCTCTGCAGTCTACAATGTTGCAATATCTGTACAAAACTCTATTTTACCTTAATTCTACATTTCCCCTTGTATGCCTAATCTGTGGCCCAGTGAATATTTATAAAAAAATATTTGTGCCTAAGCACAATCAGTCAGTTTATTCCTAACACAGTTCAATCAATCACGAAGCTTTGAGTGGTTGCTACTGGCAACTGAACCTGTTCAATCTAATACCTGGCTTAGTAAATTAGTAAATATCTTCAAGCCGCAACCTGAGAGATAGCGCTCTATAGCTGTTGAGTTTTAGTTAGTATATGTGATGATAGTTACTTCAGAGCAGACCTGTCAGCTTAACTCAAATTTGTGATATCTTTGCAACATTGTTTACCGCTGAGATAAGGAAGTAGGAAATAACAGCATGATTAACTTAATGTTACTAAGTATCTTGTTTTTAACAGTAGAATGGATGTAGTGTCTAAATGTTGAGATGATTCATTTCTGGATCTTACGTGTGTGATGTAATCTTGTACCTATATGTTTTTAATGAGAGTCATGCAAATTATTATATTACGATGTGAACACGTCACTTCCAATTTGTCTATCTTCCCGCCAACTTTTATGTATATATGGCTTTCTGACTAACGATTAGACACTTTGAGAAAGGCTTGTATGTTAAAATAAAATATTTAAGTCCTGTGAGTGCGGATCTTTCTTGCTGGATATACATTGAAATATGTGTGATACTGCACCCAGGCAATTTTAACTACTTTTTCGAGAGTGCTGGCTTTCTCGTGGAATAGATAGATAGATAGATGAGAGAGAGAGATGAGCGAGGGGGGTATGGACAGGTTACACATGTATACTAACTGCACTACTGGCTGGACAGGTTATACATGTATACTAACTGCACTACTGGCTGGACAGGTTATACATGTATACTAACTGCACTACTGGCTGGACAGGTTATACATGTATACTAACTGCACTACTGGCTGAGCTACTGCCCCAGCCACATCTTGAAAACCCAACTATGCCTATGCCATATAGAATGCAAACACACAGGAGCCCTAACAGCACACAGGCATTTACAATGCAAGCTCGCAGGAGCACACAGCTATCATGGCTCAGTTAGCTAAGGTTAAGTAAGGACAGGGGGAGTTCATGGCCCAACGCACACGCTTCACAGCTGAATGTATAAAAAAAAAAGAATTGCAGGGCAAGAGATCAAGTACAGGGATTTCGATGCCAAGAAAAGTCTAAGTAGCAGCTCAGAGACAGAGTCCAAGTCGCAGCTTAAAAACAGGCTCCTACAAAAGAATATGGCACATTCTAACCCCCGCACACCCAGCCTGCGCCTCTGTCAGCCATGGGCGAACTCACCTCTTCGCTGGGGGTGGTCGGGCATTTCTTCTTCAGGCATCCCCAGTTTAGCAGGTTCCCAGTCTGTAGGATGAGTGTGTCCGCCTTGTCCAGCAAGGTGCGAGCGGCAGTGCTGTCTGTCCCCATGTCGCAGCTAAAGTGCGTCCAGTTGCCGTTTCCTCTCTGAATGTAAATTGCTGGGCGGTCTTATTTGCACAGGACGGTGACTTGGCAGAAATCCGTCCCCGTTATGAAAGTGCTGTGTAACCGTGACTCGCGAGAAACTGCACACACCTCTACTGCCGGTGGGTAGAGCACCATGTGCAACTCCCACAGGCTGAAGGTGCGCTCTTTCACAGGGCCACGGGGAGAACAGTGCCATCTAGCGGCCGGAAGTTCCGCGTCTTTACACTGGATCATCTGATCTGCGCGTGTATGTGGGGGTGTGTTATTGGCTTATCATAAGACGTTTAGAAACTGCCCCCGCTTTTTGCTAGACCAGGAAGTGTTTTGTATGAAATAAATATACCGGATTCTATTGATGAGGTTCTTAAAGCCGCTATTCTTGGGACGCGCCAGAGGCCCAGAGCTGGGCGTACGGTTACAATGTTCCAGTCACAGCGGCGTTGTCATAGCTGACAATTCAACAATTACCAACGCCCAGTGACATATCTGAGCTACGAAGAGAAATATCTCAGTATGAGAAATCCATCCAGTAGTGATTAAAGCATTAAATCTATAGGCTTGCTGTGGTGAATCACTTGCAGTTGCAGAGGTGACTTTTAATATCCTCATATTTTCCAACAAGGGATACTTTATTTATTATAATAAACAAGTTTTAGGAGTCACGTGATTGACAAAAATGACATCACTACTTAGTAACATTGTAACATCAGGGGCAGACTGGGGGGCCGGGGCCCACCGGGTCTGCTGTACAGGGCCCCGCTACCTACTTTTATGCGAAGCGCTGCTCTGCATCACTAGGCGCGCATGCGCAAATGGCACATTCAAAAAAACAGTTTGGGAGAGGGGGTCTGGTCCGGCCAGTCCGACACTGTGTAACATAATTAGTTAGGTTGAAAAAAGACATCAAGTTCAACCTTTTTACTTTTTATTAACCTGCCTAACTGCCAGTTGATCCAGAGGAAGGCAAAAAAAACCCATCTGTAGCCTCTCCAATTTGCCTCAGAGGGGGGAAAAATTCCTTCCTGACTCCAAAATGGGGATCGGACATGTCCCTGGATCAACTTGTACTATGAGCTATTTCCCATAACCCTGTATCCTCATATCTCCCCTTAAGCGCCTCTTCTCCAGTGTGAACATCCCCAATATGGCCAGTCTTTCCTCATAGCTAAGATTTTCCATACCTTTTACCAGTTTAGTTGCCCTTCTCTGTACCCGCTCTAATACAATAATGTCCTGTTTGAGTGATGGAGACCAAAACTGTACAGCATATTTTAGATGGGGCCTTACCAGTGCTTTATAAAGTGGAAGAATGACTCCCTCCTCCCATGAATCTATGCCCCTTTTAATACAGCTCAAGACCTTATTTGCCTTTGATGCTGCTGACTGGCATTGTCTAGTCACCGTTTATAACTGATGACATTACTAGTCACTGTTCATAAGGATATAATTTACAGGATATTCATGGCTCTTGTGTATTATATATAGTGAATAAAGTACCCCCTCTTGTAAAATATAAGGATATTATAAGTTACCGAGGAGTTTCATGACCATAGAAAAACACAAGGTGACTTCTAATATCCTCATATTTTGCAACTGGGGGTATTTTATTTATTATAATACACTAGTTTCAGTGAGTCATGTGACAGAAATGACACCTCACCGTTTATAACTGATGACATCAGAACTCACTGTTTATAAGGATATAATTTACAAGATATTAATGACTCTTGTTTATTATAGAGATATTATGTCACCAAGGAGGTACATAAAAAAGCACATCGCTGCAAGGCCGAGTGCTTTTATCAGGTCACATAACTCCCAGGTGACTTTCAATATCTTATAATATACGTTTTAGCATGGGGTACATTATTTATTGTAATCTACAGTTAAATGTATATAGGTTAGTCAAGAGTGTCCTTTGCTGCAGAAAAATGACTGGTACAAATGTGGCATAGGATATGATTTTCCAATTTTTTTTTCTTTTAAAGTGCTTTTATTAAAAGTCTGTCACAACCATAAAGTTTCACTTGTAGAGTTATACAGTCCTGTGTTAACAACTATGTAAGTATAGATAAGCAATAAAGGCATTTCCAGTGCTTTTTTACAAAATAATAATTGATTATGTTAGGCTTTTAGATAAGTGAAAGGCAGGGTTAGGTATAGGTGTGTTTTAATTTATTTGTAACAAGGATATTGATGTGTTGGGAACTGGGAAATGTAAGGGGTAGGTAGTGAAAAGGGATCTTTTATGAAAATACTGTTATTTATAGTTCAGTCACCAGGTGGTGCTGTTAAGTAAGAGAAGTCCCCAGCACAAGTTATATAAGGGAGAAAACAAGGTACTACCTCCTCTTTGGCTGAGATGAAAGAACACTGAACGACGCCAGGGAGCTTGAAGCCTGCCACCTCAAAGAAGAACCAAGAGGAGTAGTTAATTAGGCTAGATAGTTATAAAGTAGTTTTGTGGAGTTTATTGCTGACGGTGAAAGTTAGTGGCATGTTAGTTAATTGAGCAATTAAGGCTCTAATGAAGAGTGAGGACGGGACCATTGTCCTGGCAGTACTTTGTTCAGATAAGGACCCAGTGAAAGAAGGACTAGTTTAAAGGAATTGTAACACTAAAAAATTAAAGTTTTTAAAGTAATGAAAATATCATGTACTGTTGCCCTGCATGGTCACAGACACTTTTTCAATTGCTTTTGAAAAAGTGGCTGTGACCACAAAACGCATCAAGCATGTAGACAATGGTGTGCTTCATGTTTTTTAATATTTTTCAATAAAAGGATGGTTTTAATCCAGCTGGTGCTCCGTGGATATAAATAATTTGTTTATCACGCTTTGGGGGCGATACCACGTAGTAGCACCGAGGAACATCCCCGATGGATCATTGAGTGCTCCCTTTCTTGTTAAATTTGAATAAATAGTTGGGCATCCCCCCCTCATGGATTCAGCAGGTTCTTAATGGTCTCCCTCTCTCTGTGCACCTTGTTGCCCTTAGCTACACCAATGGACAATTAGGAAGATGAAGGTTGGAGTGTGAAGTGCAGTAAATAATAATAATCATCCCATGATGAGAAAAACCAACTGCAGTTTGAACTTCAACCTTCATCATCCATTTTCCTATTGTTTATTTTTGTAAGACTCTATTTGCCCTACCAGTTACTCCCAATCTTTATTGTGGAGGTTAAGAATATTTTTGTGAGGGATCTGACTGATTGTGAGATTGTTGAAAAACTCATCAGTCAGTATATCTTTTATTAAAAGGCTTCTTAAACATTTCTGTACCCTCAACAGAGAATCACTCTTTCTAGCTCACTGCTCAAACAAGAAATATGCTAGGTCATGGATCAGTAAATACAAAATTGTCATGGAGCAGTTGCTCCCTCTACTGTGAACAGAAAATCACAGGTAAGAGTAATCACGTGCTAGCCTGTTTGTACAAGGTAAATAAATTACTGTAACGTGTTTAATGGATTTTAGGGTATGTTGCTACTCTAGAAATGTTGCCAAATGTAAATTTCAGACCCTAAGCACTCTTTCTTCTCTTTCCTTGTGTTCCACACCATATGACCTATTTGTTATCTCTTGACCACTTATTGCTTGCTTGCTCACCTTCTCCCACTGGCCATCACTCCTATTTCGCATAATGAAAGAAAAAGTAACATTGATATATTGATTACAATGTCAATGATTTTATAGATATTTGTAATGCAGTTGCTACTAAAAGAAGTTATCACTTGACTACACTACTGGTTTTGACTCTTGAATCCAAGTAGCAGAAGCCAGCTGATGAACAGACCAGTGAAGAAGAACTGCAATTATATTTTCAAATAACTTGAAACCAATGATTATTTTGAATTAATGTTTATTAGAAAGATACAAATAATACATCATCGTTGTGAGACAATCTACATAATACATTTATTTAATTTTCAATGTAACTGTTTATATATGGATACATTCACAAAATTAAAGGGGACCCTAAGAAAAATTCCAAATCCTATTTTGTCATTTTATGTGGGAAAAATATACTTTACTTACACTATAAATTATTTAAATCTTGTTTCCTTCATGATTTTTGAATATACAATTTTAGCATACAGGCAGATGCCATTTTGTGGAAACTAATTTTGAGGCAAGCTTTGCATCATCCCAAAATATAATGTATGTGCCAGAAAGGAGGACCTGATACACACGTCGACACACACGCTACACAATTATAGACAGTGAGTAGGGAGGTGCCATGTGGAGAGGGCAGTGACATCTAGGATTGGAAGTTTAGAAATTAAAGTGATTGTAAATGCTGAACCTGAGGCATAGAATTTAAAATAAAATTGACACTTGAGATTTTTAAATGAGTTTATGATGGGTATGGAAGTTTTAATAAAAAAAGAATGTGGGTTTCATGATTAATTTGAAAATAACTTTTATTATACAGCTTTTTATGTCTTGATGAAAGATCCCTTTAAAGAAACATTTTTATCAACATAAACAAGACGTGGATAACTGTTATATATGTCAAATATATGGCAAATATAGTACATAGCGCCATGTTTATATTTGAAACACTATGGTCAGTGCCCTAGGCTCAGTTAATTGGGACTGATAGAATTCACAGTAATGGTCATAGAGAAGACAGTGACAAGGTTCTCTTCTAACAAAAAGGCAGTTGATATTTTAGATTAATCACACCTGGTATGGCATAGAAGCTTAATGAAGACATTGGCATTAGGTAAATTCTCCTTTTTTAAGTTCAAGTTCCAATTAATGGGTAATAGAGGGGTAGAAGGTTTAATTGCTGAGGCAAATGTCTGTAATGTGAAGCAAGCAAATGTAGATAACTACGGGCGGCGTGTCCTGACTGCTCATGAAGTAGGAAACATATTGGAAAAGCTCAGTGCACCCTTCATCTATCCTGCCGAGAATCTGCAGAGTGAGAAGCAAAGAACAGACCCGAAAGGGCTTTAAACCTTTCGCCAGTAATGGGTGGTAAAACCAGCAAAACAAACGAAAATCGTAAGCTCCCACACGCATGGAGCAATTGGTCCGTAACACCACTAAATCCAACATGGCACCTGAACCTACTCCAGCAGAAGCAGCACCGCTGGATCCCCAGTAGATGATCTGGAAAACTGGGCTAGACGCAACATTGTGCATCTAATAGGCCACCCAGAGGCCTTCGTAGAGAGAATCCTTAAAGCCTGGGCAGGCCTGGATGCCCTGACCCCTGCGTTCTCGGTGAAACTGGCACACAGAATAGCAACCAGACCTATACCTGGAGCCCCGCCAAGATCCCGGATAGCAGCTTCTGGCGGTGGCACAGTCAAAATGGCAAATTTAACAACTCCAAAATCTCCATTTACCCAGATTACTCCACTGAGCTCCAGAAGCAAAGAGCAAGGTTCCTGGATGTTAAGATGCGAGTATGCCAAAAAGAAATACCTTACTCCGTGATGTACCCATCTCGTCTACGAATGCAAACAGCCACGGGCACCAAGTTCTTCGACAACCTGGCAGAAGCCTGCACCTGGCTGGATTCACTGGGACTACAATGCATGGAGGCCTAAAGCATCTCATTAGCACAATGGCAGAATGGACTAGACACAACTGGAGGTGGTAACTATTTCCCTTTCTTTACCTATACAAATAGGCCTTATCCCTCTGCAAAGGGTACTGACTTTCTAGCCCAGCCACAATGGCCTTCTTACCCAGTCACCCTCAGGTCTAGGAGTTACTTTGGACAGTACTCACCCCTGATCAACACACAGAGGGAGCCGCGGTCCTATACCACTCTGGTAACGTGACTGATAAAACACTCTGACATACCTTACTAAAAGCCAGCAAGGGTAGCAAACCCCCCACATACCTAGGGTAAACACTTGCATATGAGTTAGAATCACCCTGGTTTCAGTTATGTTTTTGGGAAAAGTTTGCCTTAAGTTGAGGAAAGGGGCAACAGGGAGGGATGGGGGTTCATTAACATGTAATATTGTTTATAACTTTCTGTTTATATGTTTTTTGTAAAACGGGAAAGTTGTGAAACTCAGGTAAAATTTGCTCTAAGAGAACACACCTGGTGGCATTTCAATGTGGGGAAAAGGGCAAATAGGAAGACATATTTACCATACAGTATGTATTCAACTGTCATGGCAGGTAACCCGAAACATATTTCCTGGAATACCAGGGGGCTAAACAACCCAATTAAGAGACGCACTGCCTTAAACTATATCAAAAAGCTGAACCCTGACATCCTCTTTCTACAAGAGACACATTTAACAGGATCAGCTATCCTAATCCTAACCGTGGGTGGGATGGCATTATCACTCCACCTACTCAGTATATACAGGAGGAGTATCTGTTCTAATAATCAAAAAATAGTATTTCAAGGGGCCAGAACTGGGAAAATGTTTGCACACCTGGCCAGAGTGGCGACATCCCCCCGGTAATACCAACGATCCGTACCACACAGGGGGTAATCACAGACAACCCCAAGGACATTAGTGAAGGTTTTGGGTCCTATTATGAACAACTGTACTAATCCCAATTGGGTCTATATGGTGGCCAGCTACCAAACTACTTAACAGAAATAGATTTAACAACCTTGAACACAGAGCAAAAAGATATACTTGAATCAGAGCTCACAGTTGATGAAACAGAAATGGCTATTAAGGCATTCCCAATAGGAAATCACCAGGAAGAGACGGGCTACCCATTGAAAAATACAAAACATATGCAGAAGCACTGACCTCCCAACGGCTAGCAGTGTATTCAATGGCCTTGACCAGAGAGAAGCCCCACCCATCAATGAGAGAGGCAACAATTATAGTGCTACCAAAATCCAGGAAAAACCGTCTAGAACGTGGGTCCTACAAACCTAAATCTCTTTTGAACTGCGACACCAAAATATTAGCAAAGCTACTGGCCAGGAGACTTATACAGGTCATAGAAAACCTTGTAGGCCCGCATCAGACAAGCTTTATGCTGCACAAAAGCACAGCAGTAAACCTAAGAAGGCTATACACCAACTTGTCCATGGAGTATGACAACAAAGGGAAAAGAACCTTGGTGACATTGGACATAGCTAAAGCCTTTGATACAATATAATGGCCATTCTTGTGGCAGGTGATGGGCAAGATGGGGATTGGCCACCCAACTTTTATACTCTAAGCCCTCAGCCATGATGGTAGTCAGTGGCATACCTTCCCCGTATTTTGCACTCATGCGTGGGATGAGACAGGGTTGCCCGCTGTCTCCACTCTTGTTTGCTATGGCAATTGAGTCATTGGCAGCCATTATAAGGAAAGACCTAGAGATCATCGGCTGGAAAAGCAGGCCCATCCAGGAGAAAATACAACTCTATGATGACGACTCCCTAGTCTACTTAGTGGACTGTGACACATCGTTAGACAATCTGGCCAATACCCTTGAAACATTCAGAAACTGCTCCGGCTGGAAATTAAACCTCTCCGAATCCAGCCTGTTTCCAGTGGATACTCAAGCAGATACCCTCACCTCCAATAGGCATGCACTGGTCGTAGTATCAGAATTCAAATTTCTGGGAGTAGGGATTTCATTACCGACCTCATCCTACTGGGCAATGAACGTCTCCCCACTACTAGGGATGGTAGAAGCTAAGTTCAAACAGTGGGCAAGCCTACCCCTTAACCCACAGGGCAGAATTAGTTTGATCAAGATGACCATACTACCAAAAATCCTTTACATGCTCTCTCACTCAACCATAGTCATCCCCTTAAGCTTTTTTCTGAAACTGGACAAACTAATGGGTCCTTTTATCTGGGGCTCAGGCAGACCTAGATTAAGACTTGACATTCTGAAGAGATCTGCAGCTCATGGAGGGGCGGCACTACCAGACTTTGAACTATATTTCCTGGCCACGCAATTAGCTCACATAAAACCCTGGATCACTACTAACCCCCGCTGCCCATCAACCATCATTCTAGCGACAACAAGTGAACCCGAGACACCGATCCTGCAAATGATACTGAGATCACCGCCAAGCAGAGCCTCCAGACCAGATCACCTCCTAATCCACTTGGGATGGAAAATGTGGTTCTGCTCCCAACACATCTGCACATTCCAGGCAAAACACCCAGTCATCCCTATTTGGGAAACTCTGTCAGTTCGAGAGTTCATACACATTGAAGCAACAAGGCCATGGACTAGAAAAGGTATAAAACTAATAAAAGACATATTCCTAGACAATACCCTCAAACAATTTGAAACACTCAAACAAGAGCTTGGGGTCCCAGAAATGTCCTGGCTAATGTACAGACAGGTCAAGCATGCATTCCAAACTGACCCCTTCAAAATAGGAAAGCACCATTTCTGCAGAGTACTGGAACTACAAGACAATCAGCACCTAATGTCCAATCTGTACAATATACTGAGATTTTGTAAATATGATAAATCTAGCTCAAATCTTTTCAAAATATGGCAAAAATAGATCCCCACACTCGAGTGGAAGGATGCCCTTGAAGCTCCCCCACTTCATTTCACCTAACGCTGATCACAAAATGATACAGAGATACATTATACACAGACCGTACTACACGCCAACGCAGTTGCATAAAATGAACCCCAAACACCCCCCCACTTGTACCAGATGCAAAGCAGCTCCAGGCTCCTTTATACACATGATGCGGGAATGTACAAGCCTGCACCATTACTGGCAAGAAGTCTTCAGAACAATCTCAGAAGCTGCAGCAATACCCCTACAACCCTCTCCAGAACTGGCCCTACTAAACACATGCGAGGACTCCCAATACAACAAATACCAACTAACCATACATTAGTGCCTGTTCCAAGCCCACAGATGCTTAACCATGCTTTGGAAAAAGACAAACCCCCAACGCACCAAATCTGGCTGGAACAAATGAAAATATATATCAACAGAATGCAATACCTGTACACTATGAGATCAACCCCAGAAAAGTTTGAGGCAGTATGGGGCAACTGGCCCTCCCCCTAAGGTTACCAGGCAAACATTGGCCCCCAAACATGATCCCCATAATGCCACCAAGCGACAAAACAAAAAGCACAATCCCGTAGTTGGTTAAAAAATTAAATTTCTTCAATGTACTGTTCACAGCACTTTTGCAACTTGACATGCACTAGGTATGGACCTTTTTTTTATGATGGATGTATAATACCGATATAACATGTAAAGAATGATCGTGAATGCAAATGACATACACACAATAAAGGTTATGAAATGTAGATTACTACACAGGGTGTGAAATTTGCAGAAATGGTTAGAGTAACAGGTATTGTGTTAAAATAAAGTTGATTGAACAACTATGATTAACAAACAGACCAATGACAAGCAATAAATTAATGTCAAATTTTAATGTGATAGTGTGATTTAATGTGATAATTATCCTTAATTTATACAGTGCCGACATATTTTGCAGCGATTTTGCAGAGATTATACATCATTCATATCAGTTTCTGCCTAGTGGAGTAACATTTGTTTTGAAATGCTTTGTTCAAATATAGATTCCAATGTTTACGTTCATTTTACGTGTTGGAACTGTAGTTTTAATGGA
The DNA here is from genome assembly GCA_038501925.1 of Xenopus petersii. Classification (NCBI taxonomy): domain Eukaryota; kingdom Metazoa; phylum Chordata; class Amphibia; order Anura; family Pipidae; genus Xenopus; species Xenopus petersii. The sequence goes on along the minus strand of CM076678.1, from coordinate 102,900,849 downwards.
TACTACTAACAAAAACCCATACTGAGACATTCACATGTTTTCAATAAATATGTCAGTGAATTTAAAATAAGATCAGGTTATAGTTTATGCATTTAATTCCACATTCATTTGTGTCAGTTTTAGTGTGTGCAATAGGTAACATCCTCAACTGCCCTCTCATCAGCTGTTGACACAATCGTTTCTCCCACCACTCATTATTCTTGTTCAGTGAAACCCCAACCTTAGCACACTAACTGCCATAGCCACTAGGAACATCAGTGTAGAAAGACACAGTTAATCCCTATTTCATACACATCAAGTTCTTGCTTTACTTCTACAAGTAAAGTTTAGTGGTTAAAAAAAGTTTACCTGTCTTCTCTAATCTCCACATTTACTCCCCCTGTGCCCATTGCAAGAATAAATAGACTGTATTAGACTTAGCATTCCATTACAAAACATTCCATTAAGCTGCAAACCTATTATAACTGGCAACACAAACATCTACCCTTTTATCTTTTTCCACAGCAACATTAAATGGACTTACCACCCTTTCCTTTAGTTGCAATATTTTTCCATCCTCACTCAAATCTCTTTAATAGTTCTATTAATCTATTTTACAATAGTTTTTAAAGGCTTATCTATGACCAACTGGTTCATCATCTGCCATCAACTCCATACTCAACTCTTTGCAACTTGTCTGCTTTTTCAACAGAAATTGCACTCAGTAAAGCAGCCAACAGCATTTACAAAAAATCTAAAGGCTACTCCAGATCTCTCTTTCCACTCTATACTGAGTCCCAGATTGGCGTTGTTCTATCTTTACCTGGCTATCAGACTGCTCAACCTCTGCAAAGCGAAAATATTTTTATTTTATTTGCCATTCTCTTCCTCTATCACTTAGCTTTCACTAACAGGGGGTTATTTAATAAACTCTGAAAAACTTTTTTGTATAAAATCCAATTTTTAGTGAAAAAAAAAATCACAAATTTTTCAGGAATTTATTATACCCCGAGGATGAAAAAAAGTCGGAATATGAAAATCCGGCATCTCAGACCTGCCGAGGTTGCATTTAAGTCAATGGGAGAATTCCCAAAAATTTTTTGATTTGCGCTAGGTTTCGTGCAATATTCTGAAGTTTTCAGGGTTTTCGGGAAAAAATGATGTAGAAATTCCCGAAAAATTTTTAAAATCCTTTTTTATCATGATTTTTTTCCGGTAAACAAAATGTTCTGGAAATTGTATTAATAAATAAGCCGAACAAACATGTTTTTTTTTAGAAAATATTGAGATAAATTCGGACTTTGATAAATAACCCCCTTAATGTCTTTCATTCAACCACATAGTTTCTCTGCTTCAGAGTTACTTTTGACTCGCATCTCTCTTTTACATATAAAATCCATTTGCCATCTGTGCAGCATAACTTACAGTAAATATGGTCTTCCGTTAGCTTAAAAATAGTCATGTCACCCGTTTTTTAGTTCACTGGTAACTCCTTACAGAGAAAACCAGCAGCACACTGAGTCAAGTTGTAGTTGTGTTCAAAAAAGAATTATTTTATTAAGCCCATATGCAAAAGGCTAGGTAACTCCTTACAGGCATTAAGGTAGCCCCACACGGGCAGATTTAAGCTGCCAATTCAGTCCTTCAGACCAATTCAGCAGCTTTTATGCCCATGTATAGGGGGCCTCTGACTAGGCCACCAAACCAAAACCTGGCCAAAAATCAGGCAGATATCAATTGGACAGGTTTAATATGCACGTCAGATTAAGGACGACTTGTATTCCTGCTGTTGTAATTGAATCATTTGGCTCTAAAGCTGCCATACAGAGATCTTCTCGTTTGGTGAGGTCGCTAAATAAGAGGATCCCCTCCCGATCCCTTGAGGTTGGTGATATCAGGCTGATCCGATCATGGGCCCTAGGGCCCAATGATCGGATCTCAATGTGGAGAATATGGGTGGTCGGATCGAGGACCACATCAATGAACCAATGCAGTCCTCGATCCTCTACCCAAATGATATCTTGCTGACTTCTGCCCAGATATCGATCAAGGAAACGAGGCAGAGGGCCCCATACACTGCCCTATAAGCTGCCAACTTAATCTGTTGGCAGCTTATATTTGCCTGTGTACAGTATGGGGACCTTTAGTCATTTTCCAAAATATTTTCTCTCCTCCCTTAAAGGGATACTGTCATGGGAAAAATTTTTTTTTCAAAATGAATCAGTTAATAGTGCTGCTCCAGTAGAATTCTGCACTGAAATCTATTTCTCAAAAGAGCAAACAGATGTTTTTATATTCAATTTTGAAATCTGACATGGGGCTAGACATTTTGTCAATTACCCAGCTGCCCCATGTCATGTGACTTGTGCCTGCACTTCAGGAGAGAAATGCTTTCTGGCAGGCTGCGGTTTTTCCTTCTCAATGTAACTGAATGTGTCTCAGTGAGACATGGGTTTTTACTATTGAGTGTTGTTCTTAGATCTACCAGGCAGCTGTTATCTTGTGTTAGGGAGCTGCTATCTGGTTACCTTCCCATTGTTCTTTTGTTTGGCTGCTGGGGGGGAAAAGGGGGGGGGTGATAACACTCCGACTTGCAGTACAGCAGTAAAGAGTGATTGAAGTTTATCAGAGCACAAGTCCCATGACTTGGGGCAGCTGGGAAATTGACAAAATGTTTAGCCCCATGTCAGATTTCAAAATTGAATATAAAAAAATCTGTTTACTCTTTTGAGAAATGGATTTCAGTGCAGAATTCTGCTGGAGCAGCACTATTAACTGATTCATTTTGAAAAAAAATTTTTTTCCCATGACAGTATCCCTTTAAGTTTACCACTGATTTTCTTGTCAGCTCTATTCTATTCTCTGTTATTGACTTCAATGACCCCTTCCAACCTCAAACATGCTCATTACACTCCTCCTCAGCTTTGGGTTATCTCTCAAATGCAATTCTCTTGTCCTGTCTTTTCTAATATTACTTATTCATTTATTTTACAATAGTTTTTAAAGGCTTATCTATGACCAACTGGTTCATCATCTGCCATCAACTCCATACTCAACTCTTTGCAACTTGTCTTGCTTTCTCAACAGAAATTGCACTCAGTAAAGCAGCCAACAACATTTACAAGAAATCTGAAGGTTACTGCTCCTTTCTTATGCTCAGATCTCTTTGCAATCTTTGATACAGGTGATCATCCACTTCTAGTTATTTTATACTTTATTTCTGACACTTTCTCTACTGAGAAATGCTTCATTGTAGCCCCCCCACTCTTCTCACTATACATTCCATCTCTAGTGAAACTGGTTCAGTCATTTTGATTTTAGTACTATCTTTATGCAGTTGGCACCCAGACCCTCCAGTCTACTCCAGATCTCTCTTTCCACTCTATATTGAGTCCCAGATTGGCTTTGTTCTATCTTTACCTGGCTATCACACTGCTCAACCATCTCAGACCTGCCGAGGTTGCATTTAAGTCTATGGGAGAAGTCCCAAGTTTTTTGATTTGCGCTAGGTTTCGTGCAATATTCTGAAGTTTTCAGGGTTTTCGGGAAAAAAATGACATAGAAATTCCGAAAAATTTGTAAAATCCTTTTTTATCATGATTTTTTTCCCGTAAACAAAATCTTCTGGAAATTGTATTAATAAATAAGCCGAATAAACATGTTTTTTTTTAGAAAATATTGAGATAAATTCGGACTTTGATAAATAGAAATGTCTTTCATTCAACCACACAGCAAATGCAATTCTCTTGTCCTGTCTTTTCTAATATTACTAACCTTACTTTACTAGCCATCTTCCTAAGGAAGAAGCATATTTTGGATCCAGATCCAGCAAACTATATTTCAGCTTTCACTCACAGTTAACGTCATCTATCATTCAACCACACAGTTTCTGTAATTCAGAGTTTCTTTTGACTTGCATCTCTCTTTTACATCCAAAATTGAATCACCATCTGTGCTCATCAAGCGATAACAGAACAACACACCTTCATCGAGGATGTGTCTCTGCAACCCCCGTTGAGTTGAATTTTCCTTTGCACTAGGATCCACCTCTTTCTCACTCAAGCAACTGCTACACTCATTCATGCCCTGATATCATCCCTAGACTACTGTTATCTACTACTTACCGGCCTCTCAGACCCCACCTCTATCCCTTAAGGTGGCCATAGACACACAGATCCTAATGTACGAATCGGGGATTCGTACGATTTTTGGATCATGTGCCGACATCTTTCGTCCGGCGGCCGAACGATCAGATTACATCTGATATAGCCATGTTTGTTAATGGCATATCAGGGAAAGATCCGATCGTTTGGCGATGTTGCCAAACGAGCGGATCTTTGCATCTATGGCCACCTTTACTCTATCCTCATCTCTGCTGCTAGAGTTCAATTTAGAGGAAACCTGCTTCCACTGTTGAAACCTTTTTTGGCCCCCAATTAAGCATGGCTTATAGAATATCTTTGATAACCTTCAAAGATCTTCAGACATTAATATACTGGTCATCTTCTTCATTTCTCTCAGTACCAACGCTTTACACCACCCACAATACATCATAACTGTGAATTACTGTATCTATTACATTCCTATTTGTGCTACTGTATATCTTCTGTATTTATTGAGCTTTACCCCAATCTGTATTCTTAATGGGGATGTCATTTGTAAATGGAATTGCAACTGAAAGCAGTATATTTGTGTATCCTGTTCTGTTCTCTGGTTCTGACTCTTAAAACAACGTAGCAGAACTCAGTTCTTCAGGAGTCTGCACCAACAGAACAGAGAATGTAAGCAGCCAGACATATACTTACAATAATTAAAGTATATGCTGTAGGAAAGTGCAATATGTTGGCGCTATATAAATACATGTTAATAATAATAAAAGCTGCTTATTATTATATTTAAAGTATAAATAAAAAAATATATAACATTTTATTTTTTTTTTTTAAATATAATGTGATGTGACACAAGTAGTTATTTATACATAAAAATATACACATACACATGTCTCTGTAAATTGTTATGGCTTTGGAGGAGCTTTTCATCTCAAAGGGGTCCAAGAGAGGGACGTGTTCTCAAATACCACCCTGAGAGTCAGATTGCCTGGAAACTAGAGATCCAGATTTCAGCATTGCCACTGTTCACTGCACAATTTTCTAGATGGCTGATCCAGGATAAACACGATGGGAGATAAATATGGTCCAACTTGAAATATAAAGCAATATGCTTGCATGAGGTTTGCAAAATATAAAAAGTTCCAAAAAAGACAAAGGAGACACCTAGAAAAGTGTTATAGCAGAAAAAGGAAAGGGGAAAAGAGTTCAGAAAAAAGCCTCATAGAGGATATACTGAGAAAATAGGGTACATATAATTGCATGCTGCATTAAAATGGTTCTAACAAGCCCAGTATTCTAATATTATGCACATATTGTTAGCAGGTATTTGTTTTTACTTGTCTATTTTCAGAAATAAAAAAAACACCTGCCATAAAATGTGAAACCCACACTAATACCAGTTCAGGAAATGGACTGCGTTCAAGTAAAATGAGTAGGTTTGAAGTTATCTCATGCATTTGCTTGTTTATGGATTAGTAGGTACTGCCTAGTAACTAAGGCCCAGTGTAAAGAGCTTCATAGTAGCTTCACAGCATTACCCTTGAATCTTGTAAACCTAATCAATAAACAATTCATTCTGCCTCTGACTTTTAAAACAAATAAAAGCATTACAACAAAAAAAGTGCACTGTTTGCACTTGCGCATGGAAATGTGCTGGAAGAAAAGACATTGCTGAGCACTATGACGCAATGGGATGGTAATGAATTCAATAATTTTTTGCACTACACATCTGTTTACTGAACCAGATCTGATCTGATGGTATGTACAGTACATACTTAAAGTTAGTAGATGAGAAAATGGAAAGCTAGCACAAAAATTGCTGTTTAGTTGTATGCATGGGACCCTGCTTAGTATGCATGCTCACGCTGCAAAAATGTAAGATCACTTAGCTATTCAGTATATAATAATTAGGCTGGAAAATCATGATAATAATTGGTAAATAAAAATGATCAATGCATGCAAAAGAAGGGAGCAGCAGGCCCATACCTGTAGTCAGTGAATTGTAAGATGCAAGTCAAGAAAGTGGACTACTCTTGGGCAAGTGAGGATTATGGAACTTTAGTGCTACAAATCATTGCTAAAATGATAGATTCACGCTTGAAACTTTAGTCTTCTAATATCACGGGCCACATATAATCATTTATTGGCCTGTAAATTTTGCGTTATATTAGTGTACTGCAGGACAGGCTGGGAAAAATCACAGTTAGAGGAAAAGTGGATTGTATAGCTATGCTAAATTGTTAGATGGGAAATATCATAAGGGTAATGGATAAGGCAGGACAGGAAATGATATGAGATGGAGCAATGCCAGTGAAGGAAAATATACCCGTACAGGTATGGGATCCGCTATCTAGAAAACTCCGAATTACAGAAAGGCTGTCTCCCATAGAGTCCATTTTATACAAAGAATCCTAATTTTTAAAAATGATTTCCCTTTTCTCTGTAATAATAAAACAGTACCTTGTACTTGATCCAAACTAAGATATAATTAATTAATCCTTTTTGGAAGCAAAACCAGCCTATTGGGTTTATATAATGTTTACATGCTTTTCTAGTAGACTTACGGTATGGAGATCCAAATTACAGAATGATCCATTATCTGGAAAACCCCAGGTCTTGAGCATTCCAGTTAACAGGTCCCATACCTGTACAGGAGAGGGAAGAAGAATGTAAAAAGTGAGAAATAAGAGGCGTTTGTGAAGAAGCTGGGATGGACTAGGCAAGGAAGGAAAATAATGTAATTCTAAGCAACTATCTAATTCTTATATATTGTATTTTAATTAGAAATGTCCAAACATTTTAAAGTTTTTTTTGTTAATGCCATGCCAAATACTGCTTTCAATGACATTTATAAATAACTCTAAAAAACCCCAAAAAGTTTAACTTAACAGGAATTATATGTGAGGAAAAGAGTGACCCATTTTCTTGTTGCATACATAGCGCTTAAACCTGTGCAAAGCTTATCCACGTGCATTAAAGAGAATGGTTACTACACACCTCTGCATAGCTGTGAAACATTGCACTTGTCCTGTAAATGAGAACATATTTTTGGAATTAATAAATGCACTGTTATATTCCATGCATTAATATAGATGGTGGCAAAGCAGCCTAGCACATGCTGAAAACAAAGCTTAATTATCCTACTGACTAATTTTTTTACACATCCAAAACATCCTTTGAGTACAGTGAGTGTAACCATTCTTATTTTAGTTACAGGAATAATATGTTACAGTGCTTATTGGCTTGGAATAGTCCTTTTTCTAAAACATTACATTTTTTTATGTAAGGGAAATATTTTAAAATAAATATTTAAGCAACAGATAGTTTATATCATATTAAGTGACATATTAAAGACTCTTACTAAACTGGTAAATATATATTTAAGCAAATATTGCCCTTTTACATCTCTTGCCATGAACCACCATTTTGTGATGGTCTGTGTGCTGCCTCAGAGATCACCTGACTACAAATACTACAATTGTAACGGTAACAGGAAGAAGTGTGGAAGCAAAAGACAGAACTCTGTCTGTTAATTGGTTCATGTGACCTAACAAGTATAGTTTGTTTGGTATGTTTGTATGCACAGTGGATACTACAATCCCAGGGGGTGGCCCTTATGTTTTAGAATGGCAATTTTCTATTTATGATTACCCAATCGCACGTACTACTAAAAAATGATATTATTATGAAAATCGTTAATTTACATGAACCAGGGTTTACACATGAGCTGTTATATGCAATATCTTTTTATAGAGACCTACATTGTTCAGGGGGTATAGTTTTCCTTTAATGGTAAAGGGTAGTTACTGCCCATATAAGCCAAACCTGCTTTGCAGCAACTATCTGCAAATATATTTGCTGACTTATTTAATCACAGCATGCCACCCAAATTGTGAAGTGGACCGTGGGAATGTGCGTCTGTTGTTTGTCACATTTATCTGCCAGCATCAATATTACTAAGAGGTGACAGCCACCCTTAATAGCTTAGTTTAGCAGAAGTACATTTTACATTTCAGTTTTAATGGTCCAACCTCATCCATAAACATTGGCATTTTATTTTTGTAAAATGTTATTATTACAGAGTACGATCCTTTTTGGGCAGCAAATGACAGTCACGAATTTGTCTTACAGTGCAAACAGGGCCATTGTTCAGATTCAAAGTAAACTATTTGCATGTATCCAAGGGTGTAAAAACTGAACTGTGTACCTGCTATTGGGTCACATATACACAATTATGGGAACAATTTGTATTCAGGGATGCCCAATTAACACACAGCCTGTTTTTTTATAGGCAGCACTGGACCAAAATACAGCCATGTGTGTGTGTTGGGGGGGGGGGTACTAGGGGCACAGTACTGCACAGTAAACATACTTTATCTATTCCTTTACATCCTAAACTGGCAGTGGAGAAACTACCAGCGGTGCAGGGGGCCCCTCTGAAGCTGCAATAAATGCATTTGGCAGACTTATTTTTCATGTGCGCCTTGTCTGGAAGGTGGAGGTGTGAGTCTGGAAGGGAGGGGGACTGGCGAGGGGCTTGGGTGCACATTCTGCATCTGGGCCCTGCCGCTGTTAGTTACACTTGTAAACCATGCCTGTGTATCTCTATTAGTTGCCCTGTACATCTGTATGATCTGAACATTTTCTTTGGGGGTTGCAAAGACATATTGAAATGCCAGTTTCTCTTTAAAGGGTAAGAAGTGCAAAGAAAGGAAGAGGCCAGAAGTTATTTATAGAAAACATGTTAACCCTAACCAAGACAAATACATATATGCTTACTGGAGCAACCAGTTGCTGCAGGCACCTATGCATTTGCTTTAATCCAGGCTTGCGAATACTCTAGGCAGAGTTTTCAGTAGCACTGACTGCAACTGGGGTTCCAATCTCAATTGCTAGCCACAGTCATTGGAATAAACAGTGCTTTGTTAATATATAATGCTGCCATAGGCTTGTCCCCCACTTGACTGGCACATGGGCACTATAGTCTATGTGCAGTGTTGCACTGAAATGTCATGGGCCCACAACCTAGACTATAGGCCCACTTTCCAAACTATTTGTACTATTTTTCTCACTTAACCTGTTTAGTCTCCTTAGTTGGAATACTACAATGTATCCTTCCACCTATGCTGCCTCTTTGTTTTTTACAAAAATAGGCAATGACCATGAAATAGGCCAAAAGTTTAGGATCAGAAAGGCCTACTAACACCTGGGCCCACCAGGTGCTTTCCCAGGCCTGAATTAAGAAACCTGCATCCCTTGGCTGGCTCTGCTCATCGCCCCCCTTCCCAGTCTGCATCCCCTTTCCCTCTACATGTCCCGGTCTGTGTCTCCCTCCCCATCTACTTTCCCTTCCGCGACCCCCTCCCTTTCTCCATCCACATACCCCCCCTTTCTGCTTCCCCCTCCCTTTTCCCAAACGTGTCCCCTCCCCTTCCTGTGCGTGAGTTTATGTGCACATCCGCAAGGTCTGGCACAGCACTGGATATTGGTGTGCGTCTCCAGCTCATAACTAATTAGGATGTAGATGGGCAGCATGCCACCCCTGAAATTCTGCAGCTCTCGGCCTGGGCCTTTGTGACCCTGCCACAAATCCAGGCCTGTGTTTTTCTGGTATCCCAATAGACCAGTCCGACACAGTCTCTTCACCAATACAATAGGAGAAGGGTACCCCCAACCCCTCAGTTCCACCACCAGATTTTACAGTAAGTGTCCTGCCCCTGGACTGGGGGTGGACTAAATAGAAAATAACACATTTTTAGCTTTTGGCTATGGATGTACAAGAGCTGCCCCCCCTAATACTGACCCCCTAGGTGGCTATATTGAAAATATGTCCCTGAATCACCTATATTCATGAACAAATAGTAGTTTGGCTATTTTTGGGTTTTACCTTTAAGTTAACTTTTAGTATGCTATAGAATGGCCAATTCTAAACAACTTTTCAATTAGTCTTATTTTTTAGTTTTTGACCATGTTTCCAGTCTTCTGATTCTTTCTAACTTTCAAATGGGGAGTCACTGACCCCAGCAGCCAAAAACTATTGCTTTGTGAGGTCACAATTGTATTGTTATTCTTATTTTCAATACTTATCTTTGTATTCAGTTCTCTCCCATTCCTTTACCAATATCTCACTGCAACCACCCCCTGGTTAATAAGGTAATTTCGATCCTTGCAACCAGATGGCTGCAAGGAACAAAAAGTTAAATAATTAATAAAACACAGAAAATGAAGCTGCAGCTTCAAATTTTCTCAGAATATTTCTTCCTACATCATACTAAAAGTTATCTTAAAGGTGAACAACCCCTTTAAAGGGATGGCTCTCCTTTACAGAATGTCCTATTTCTAGCAACTTTGCAATTGGTCATTGTTATTTTTTTTATAGTGACTTAATTATTTGCCATTCTTTTCTGCCTCTAATCTAGCTTTCAGACTGGTGTGACTGAAATTGTATTAGAATATCACTCTGTACATCTTGCTACAGACAAAGATGAACAACCCCTTTAAAGGGGTGGTTCACCTTTAAGATAACTTTAAGTATGTTATAGAATGGCCAAGTCTAAGCAACATTTCAATTGGTTTTCATTATTTATTTTTTTTATAGTTTTATAGTTATTTGCCTTTTTCTTCTGACTCTTTGCTGCTTTCAAATGGGCGTCGCTGGCCCCTTCTAAAAAACAAATGCTCTGTAAGGCTATACATTGTTATTACTACTTTTTATTACTCATCTTTCTATTCAACCCCTCTCCTATTCAAATACCAGTCTCTTATTCAAATCAATGCATGGTTGCTAGGGGAATTTGCACCCTAGCAACCAGATTGCAAATTGACGAACTGACGTATAAACAGCTAAATAACTCAAAAACCTTAAATAATAAAAAAAAAAAATATGAAAACCAATTGCAAATTGTCTCAGAATATCACTCTCTACATCATACTAAAAGTTATCTCAAAGGTGAACCAGCCCTTTAAGCAAGGGGCTTTGTAGTTCCCATATAAACTTGTCTCACCCCTATGCTGAAATAGACTGTCAGTTTTCCTGTGGTGTTGGCTAGTTTCCCACTCCAGCCCTGCTCTGCTAAGCTTAACCGAAGCCTCTCGGGATGAGGAGAGCAGTGCGGAGCTGATGCTGATGCTGCTCGTCACTTTGAGCAGGAGAGAGACCCAGCACTAAGCAATATCAGTCCGCGCTTCCCCTCACTCACTAGCACTCCCCGGATTGGCTGCGTGCTTCTTGGGCTTTGAGTCGGTATTATCCCGAACTGGCTATGTGCATGGCTTGCTGGAGAGGAGTCCCCCGCAGAGATCCCTGCAAAGCGGCCATGAGCAGCAGGATCAGTTTCTTTGAGGTGAGTGCAGAAGCCGGAGAGTGACAGTATTATTATACAGCACTTTCACTTCCTGTTCTCTTCTCTTTATCTGTGTCAGTTCTGTCGTCTTTATCTATGGGAAGGAGGACTGTGCAATATTAGGAGTATATTGAAGTGCAGTGATTATTTGTTTCGCAGAGACACACTTTTATTTATTTTTTACTATAAGGGACATCAAGCAGTTCCACTTTTAACAGGAGTTTAGTGCTGCTGACGAGTGATTCTCAGTTATACTGCTATTGTCCTCCATGACAAGTAGATTGCAAGCTTTTCAGTAGAGGGATGCCCTGGGTGTGTTTATATGTATTCAGTGTAGTTCGTTCTATTTAATGAATGTCCTGTGCTGCTGGGTGCTGATGCATTAGAAATAAAACCTTCCAGTGTGACACCAAGGACAGTTACAAACTCTGTATCTCTGTCTTGGAATGAATGCAAATCTGGCAGTGACGGGAGGACTTTGGCTACGGTGGAAGTTCTTGGAGAGCTGAGCAGTTAGTCAGTGGCTGAATACACTTACATGGGGCAGCGAGGGGATTGACTTCTTTCATTCTGAGAGTGCTGAGGTATCATTCTGTGTAATTACTGGGAATGCCATCAGTCTGCAGTTTTTTGGGGTTCAGCCAAATCCAGAATTCAAGGGTGGCAGCTACAGGGGGATGCAGTTGATTTTACCTGGACCTTAGCACCCAAGGAGGTGAATATGGAAGGGGGGAATAGAGAAGGGCCATCACCAACAGGGGTCCAAATTATCAGCCCATTAGTCACCTGGCACAGTGTTGGACTGGGCCGCCGGGATATGATAATTTGGACCCCTGGGGGTGATGGCCCTTCATTTGGCCTATTTCATGGTCATTATCAATATCTATGAGAATAAAGAAGCTAAATAGATGGATTAATAGATTATTCTATGTCAGGGGTGCCCAAACTTTTTGCAACGAGGGCCAGATTTGAAAACGGGCCGCAATTGGCCCCCGGCCACACTTTGGACATGCATGTTGTATGTGAAGAAAATAGACTAGGAGAATAGAGGTTGAGTGAGGAGAGGAAGAATAATAGTACTGAGAGTGGGCCCCATGTCTAAGGTTTTTGGGTGGATCCCTGGTGTCCCAGTCTGACACTGTGTGGGGGCTCCTGAGGTAGCACTCCCAGTGGGCCCAGGACCCCCAGTCCGACACTGACTTGGCAACAAGTAAAATAATGGGTCCAATGCAAAACAATGGCCCATGCATGTACAGCCAAATCCCTTATCTACCCAGGCACCACTCAATTAATTTTGACCAAAATCCCCCTAAACCCAGACCACTCTCATGTAAGCCTCACCCCTTTGTGTTTCTCCATCTCATGGCCCCCCTCTGCCATGGAGCTCTTGACTGCAGTACCCTCTTAACACAGAAAATTAGATATTGGTAACAGTGGAAGTAGTGGGACATGTGTAAATATAGGGTGTTGGATAAGCTGCACGTTTGCACTGAATGGCCTTCAGTTTTCTAGCAATTAAAGTCATAAAGAATGTAATCAACCAATTGAACTGAACTGTCTGAATTTTTTTTTTTTTGCTATTATTGTCAGTTAGCAATACTGATTTGCTGCTCTGAGGTTCTGAGTTCGATTCCAGCCAAGGCAGTATCTGCTAGGAGTTTGTTCTACCCAGGCTTACATGGGTTTCCTCCAGGTACTCCAAAACATACAGGTAGGTTAAGCAGGCCATAGACGCAATGATCCGATCCACGATTCGTATGATTTTCAGACTGTGTGTGGAGAGTCCTACATTTTTCGTCAGGCGGAGATCGGTCATTTGGTCGATCAGACAGGTTAGAAAATTTCTGTCGCCTGCCGATAATATCTCTGCGTGTATTGCTGATCGTACGATTTTCAGTGGGTGACTGTCACCAGCTTTATCAGACAAATCGTACGATTGCTCAGGGGCAGAACATTGGCTGATCTGCTCTTTTACTACTTTATTTGATCGGAATGGTAAGACTTTGATCTGAATGGTTAGTGGAGGGTCGGGAGATGGGAAAGTCTGATCGTATGTTGATTCGTACGATCGGATCTTTGCGTCTATGGCCAGCTTAAGTTGGCTCCTGATGACATTTTACTTTAGTGTGTGTTGTGTGAATGTCAAAGGTGCATTAGAATCTAAGCTGCACTGGCACTTATGTGAATGATGTGTTGTGGGATATGTTTGCAATATATAAATAGAATATTTAAATAAAGAATAATAATAATAGCCTCATGTATTTTTTCATCTGACAGAAATGCCAGTGTAATTATGCCAGAGACACGAAAAGCCAAATTATTAGTTCACATATTACTATTATATTAATTAGTGGTGCCCAAACTGTATTCTTCTAACTTTTGAACTACAACTCCCATCATTCCCTTATGCTACTGGCTGTAGAGAAATGCTGGGAGTTGTACTTAAGAATAGCCAAACAGACACAATTGTGACACCCCTCATTTTCACTTATAGTTAACCACTGAAGTATTTAGACTCAGCAGTCAATTGCCCACTCAATTGAGTTGATTAGCTGCAATATGGTAAAAGCCCTGCTGGCAAGAAATGTTGCAATTAAGCAGAGAATGTGCGTTTCTCCAGAAAATGCTGAAAAAGGACAAAATCACACTGTGAGCCAGAGATGTCAGACAAGGTTAATATTTAGTATGAGAACATTTGTAACTCTGCCCTTGTAAACCGACATTCCTTATTGCAGACTTAAACATTATCATAGAGATAAAAAGCTAAGTCTTCAATAAGCCACACACACCTACAGTTTCATCTATTATCCTTCCTTCCTCTGAGAAGAGAGTAACTCAAGCATATTAACATCCTCTCCCACAGTGTCTAGTGGGACATTCCTCATATCCCATGACTAGAGTATTATGACTATGATACGTTAGGGTGGTTTTACTTGCATTTAACACCCTGGACAAATTCTTTCCAAAGTGATACTTTCCAAACCTAGATCATCAGTGTTGCACTCTCATCAGAGGCAATTTCAGTTTGGATTTAGAGCAGAGATAAACTTATTGCCAGATTTCCTTATAGATCTTAGGGGTCATTTACATCTGCAAGTGCAGTTGTGGTTATACACATTTCCTTATGGTTGTTGCACAAAAAAATCCCAATAATTTATGGTAGTTTTGTCCAAATGTGCACTTGGCTGTACTATCTGCCCTGCCTTCAGTTCTGAATTGAGAGCAGTGCACCTACTGACCCAGGGGACCCTGGAGCTATCACAACCTCTAGATGGGGGTAGCTCCATGGTTCTCAAATTGGCCTGTATCAATCACTGCAGCGTACTTGCATTCTAAGGGCTCTTACACATGACCGTTCCGACCTGCGCTCCCCTGCGTTCCGTTTTTTGGCGTTCAGCCGCAGGGGAGCGCAGGAATAGACGCAAGTAATTATTTGAAATGTGGCTGTACTCACTCAGGCGCGTGTAGGCGCCGAACGCAGGTTCAGACGCAACATGCTGCATTTTTCCTGCGTTCGGCGCCTACACGTGCCTGAGTGAGTCCAGCCCATTTCAAATAATTACTTGCGTCTATTCCTGTGCTCCCCTGCGGCTGAACGCCAAAAAACGGAACGCAGGGGAGCGCAGGTCGGAATGGTCATGTGTAAGAGCCCTAAAGCATTTTAAAGGGGCGGTTCACCTTCACGTTAACCTTTAGTATGTCATAGAAAGGCTCATTCTAAGCAACTTTTAAATCACCTTCATTTTTATTTTGCTAGGGTAGGGGGATTTTGACCCTGACAGTGGTGTAACTGGAGTGCACAGGGCCCCCCTGAAAAAAAATCTTAAGAGCGGCCCATCACACTCCAATCCCCATCCTCCCACCCACTTCCTGCTTCCGCCCACTTCCCACCAGGACCCCACCCACTCCCCATCCAGACTTTGCCCACCAGCTAAGACTCCACCTACTCCCCACACAGACCCAGCCCACTATACGCCCAGACATGGGTCTGAGTGGGCTGGCACTGGTCACAGCTTATAAACTCTTCTGAGCTTTAAAGTACTTGACAGTTCCGTGGGAGATTGGACAGGTGATCTCAGACCAGAAACTAAAATTTGGTAGTTGGGACATACCGTAATAGGGCTCATTTATAAACACTGGTCAAATTTGCACCTCGGCAGTTACTCGTGGCTACTAATCAGATGTTTGATTTCATTGTTCTACTTGCAGCTGGCTCACAAAAGCTGATCACAGATTGGTTACTATGTGTTGCTGGCCTTGTGCAAATTTTCTCAGTGTTTATAAATGAGTCCCAATGTGTACCACATGTGAAACTTTAAAGGAACGGTTCAGTGTGAAAATAAAAACTGCGTAAATAGGCTGTGCAAAATAAAAAATGTTTCTAATATAGTTAGCCAAATATGTAATATATAAAGGCTGGAGTGACTGGATGTCTAACATAATAGCCATAACACTACATCCTGCTTTTCAGATCTGTAACTATGAGTTAGTCAGTGACTTGAAGGGGGGCCACATGGTACATAACTGTTCAGTGAGTTTGCAATTGATTTTCAGCATTCAGCTCAGATTCAAAAGCAACAGATATGACCCATGTGGGCCCCCCTCAAGTCTCTGATTGGTTACTGCCTGGTAACGAGGATAACCAGTCAGTGTAAACCAAGAGAGCCGAAAAGCAGGAAGTAGTGTTCTGGCTATTATGTTATATATCAAATCACTCCAGCCTTTATACATTACATTTTTGCCTAACTTACTATATTAGAAACATCTTTTATTTTGCACCTATCTATTTACCCAGTTTTTATTTTTACACTGAACAATTCCTTTAAGCTAGGCACACACATGGGCAAAATCAGCCTGCTGAAATCCGTAGGCCGATTTCAGCCCCTACTGTGGGTAGTAGCCTTCTTCTTCTTTCATGTCAGGAGCCATTGTGTCGGCTCAGGCATGAACAACACTTGGTGGATTATCAGCTCAAAATGCAGAGTTTCACATTTCTTTGCCAAAATCCACCAAGTATGTTCTCTCTGGAGCCGACAGAATAGTTTTGGACGTGGACAGAAGATGGAAGCTACTGTTTGCTGTAGGGGTTGAAATCGGCCTGTGTATTTCAGCAGGCTGATTTCGCCCATGTGTGTCCCTCACCTTAAGTTTTAGCAAAATAAACTATTCCAGTGAGGAAAAGAATTGTCTGAAATTGTCTAATCCCTGCATTCAATTTGCTTTGGGCATTATTAGGCTAAATTTTAGTACACAATGCTCCTACTGCTGAACAGCGCTGTATACAGACACCCATAGGAAATGAATACAGTCAAACACCTTGAGATAAATGGGCACATCTATCTGCTTTGATACATGTCTATTTGTTAACTTTTTAAAAAATTTAAAAAAACCAAAACTCATCAGACTGCTGAGAATCCTTCCCCAGACTATAATAAATGTGCCCCTTTGTTTTGTAGCATGGCTTCCATTTGTTTAAACACATAAATAAGAAGAGCCAGCTGCAGTATAGAACAATTCTGGGTATGACTGTAATTTTCCAAATCTCCAAGGCTTTAATGTGTATGAGATAGACAGCTAAATATGTCACCCTGGAGAAACTGTGTGTTCCCAGCCAGCTTAGTATGGGCGAGGTTAGAGCTTGGAGCTATTTATCCTATTTGGTAGGAAGAATTTAAGTAATTTATAATAAAATCTATTACACAGTACCATCATTAACAGGTGGAGGATTTTGATTTAGCCAGTATTTAAAAAATGAATCAGAGATAGTTCTGCCAAGCTAGCAATGCCTCAGGTTTGTAAAGAGCAATTTTTGTAGGGTAATACTGGGCAGAGAAATCTTACCTTGAAATCCTTGATAAGCCACTGATTTTTATATAACATGATGAGTCAGCTATTCCAAATACAATTTGTAAATTATAAGCCGCTGTTTTATTGCTCAAAAGGTTAAATATCTGCTTTTGGCATCAGTCCTTTACAAAGACCCAAATCCCAGAGGAGTAACTCTGTTCCCAGGGTTTCAAGAAAACAACCAGAGCCTCACAATGTGATTTGCAGCTGGCTGGATATGTAAAAATGCAAGTGATAGCAACGCTATTATCAGTTTATCAAGGGTGAGAACACAGCACAAAATTAGATTTAGACATTTAATAATAAAATATGTGCTATGTTTCTGATGCATACTCTTGATTGAAACATAGTTTTTTTCACGTAGACTGTAGTTTTTTTTCTTACTTACTTCTTCTGCCCCTAGTGTAGTCACCTATATGATGTCTTTCTTACTTATTAATGTTATTAATAAGTAAGAAAGACATCATATAGGTGACAACACAAGGGGCAGATTTATTAAAGGTTGAGTAGTGTTTAAGCCGAAAAATTCGAGTTTTCAAGGGTATTTTTCACTCAAAACTTGAATTTTCAGGTTAAAAATAAAAAACTCAAATTAACTTGAATTTTCTGAGTTTTGGTAAAAAATCTGAATCCCAAAATACACCATCTAAAATGTGTCAAGGTCATGTAGAAGTCAATGACAGAGGTCCCTTGAACATTTGGAGATGTTAATAGTCTTTATGATGTTCAAGTTTTTTTGGTGGGTTTCACTCGAAAGCTCAATAAATTAGAGTTTTTTCCAGGGGAAAACTAAATCAGAATGTTCACCTTGAATACACTGATTCCAGTTTTTTCCATTCAAGTTTTTTCTTAAATCAGAAAAAATTGAGTAAATTCATTCAAGGTATAAAAAACCTCACATAGCTCTAAAATTCGACCTTTGATAAATAACTCCCTAGATGTGACTAGCTTATGAAGTACCATCATAGGCATTCAAGTGCTATTCAAGGGTAGCACCGGTTTGGGAATTCTAGGTGATGCTGAAAAGTAATTTCCCTTGATTCATAGACCTGTTAAGTTTTATAAACAAATGTACTGCTCAAATTAGTTGTCAAGTTATACTTATTTGTCTTCCAGTTGCCTTCCACTTGGTCAATAGCATGGAAGCCAACCTTCCTACTAACAGGATAATACATCTGTTTAACAGTGTTCCGTTTTAAGGTCTACTATCAAGATTTACACATTCTGGGTAAAGGCCCCCATACACAGCCTGATAAAAGCTGCTAACAGACCGTGTGTGGGGCCATCCGATGGGCATCCCCGATCAATATAAAGTTGGCCAGATGCCAATCGGGCAGGGTAAAAAATTACATTGGTTTGCGGCCCCATCTTTTCATTGATGCAGTCCCGCGATCCGTCCTCCCATATGGCCTCCATTCTGATCTGATCTTTGGGCCCTAGAGCCCACCATCGGATCAGCCTGATATCATCCACCTCAATGTGGCATATCGGGAGAGATCCGCTCGTTTGACGAAATCGCCAAATTAGCGGATCTCCCTGTGTATAGCCACCTTAAAGGAGAAGGAAACACTTTTGCAAAAAAACCCGTCCCCCCACCCCAGGTAGACACCCCTCCCTCCTCCCCCCAGGCTAACTACCCCCCGGGGAAATGCCCTACTTCCGGTGGAGTTTCATGCATATCAAAAAAGAGGAATAGTTGAGCTTAATTCAGCACGTGTTCCACTACACTGCAAGCTTGTAACACAACTGTGAATTCAAAACCAAAAAATTGTGGTAAACAACTGGACACCAGTAGTAATAAGTGACTGTTTATTCGCCACAAAGCAAGCCAGTTCAGGAAGTGATAACACTAGAAAAGTAGCAACATATAAATTAAAACGTAACTTTTACTGTCTTTCACTGTTAAAAACACGCTCTCTGAAGTACACACCCACTAGCCAACCAATCCGTCGGCAGTGCTGGACAATGTCCTTAAAATTGACATATAGTTAAAAATATATTAAGTGTAATATTTTTTTTTTTTTAACCTTCCCAGATACAGGGAGACCACAACCGCCCGCTCCCTCCCTTCCAAGCAGACTCCCCCGTGCCAAACCTGCCTATCCAGACTCCCCCCGTGCCAAACCTGCATGGGAGCTAAGCACTCCACCGTCCACCTATGCCGCCCTACGCATTCCGCCGATGCACTTGGCTTCATCAGGGGCATAAGTGGGGAGTTGGCATGGGGGAGTCTGCTTGGAAGGGAGGGAGTGGGCGGTTCTGGTCTCCCTGTATCTGGGAGGGTTAAAAAAAAAATTTCTTAAAACAACCAGTGATGTCTCTTAGAGACCCCACCGATCCACCTTGCGCTTAATATATTTTTAACTATATGTCAATTTTAAGGACATTGTCCAGCACTGCCGACGGATTGGTTGGCTAGTGGGTGTGTACTTCAGAGAGCGTGTTTTTAACAGTGAAAGACAGTAAACGTTTTAATTTATATGTTGCTACTTTTCTAGTGTTATCACTTCCTGAACTGGCTTGCTTTGTGTGGAATGAACAGTCAATTATTACTACTGGTGTCCAGTTGTTTACCACAATTTTTTGGTTTTGGAGTTCCATGCATCCATCTTCTGCGTCCTCTGTAAGCTGACTGGGAGCTCATCAATTTCAGTGTAATTCCGCACATGCGCAGTTGTCGCAAACCGGCACACTGCTCCAACTGTGCATGCGCAGAAATACCGATCTCCCAGTCTGCTTACAGAGGAGCCAGAAGATGGACGCGTGGAACTTCGCAGGAAGAATCTGCTCCGAGGGGTAAGTATGGAGTATGGGGCATTTCCCTGGGGGGGGTAGTTAGCCTGGGGGTAGGAGGGAGGGGGGTCTACCTGTATTTTTGGTAGAAAATTTTTATATTCATCTGAACCAAACTGGAACCCTCAATCATTTTAAAGATTTACAGAACAGAAGAATGTAAATTTCAATATTTAACAAACAGGAGGAGAAAATACAGCATATGGTGGTTAGTTGAGTCTAAGAAGGTAGAGAAAACAGTTTGAAAGAATGGCACAATGCGATAAGAAAAGAAGTATCAAGAAATGTCTCTTCTACAATGACACAGCTGAGTGTGCTGAGACTTTGTACTAAAATTGGCTTTTAACTTGATTTCAGTAGTTCGGTGATATTTGGTTAAAACGTTAAATTCAAGACTTTTAGAGATTAACAAAAACACATTTAAAATCTTATATGTAAAATTCTCTTTTCAGGTGGAAATTCTAGACTGTAAAACCATGCGACAGTTATGCTTTTTCGATAAGGTAAGAAGCAGCTATATGCAAATAGTACATTCATTTCAGATTGACAAAGTACATGGGTCATTTATAACCACAAACCACAGTATGTAATGTGCAGTTTTGGACATGTGTTTTTTACCCACAATGGAGTGTTTTTTTCCCACAAATTGCGACCTCTGATCGGAAATGCATTGATGGGATTATTCACCGTTTACTTTTAGTATGATGAAGAGAGTGATATTCAGAGAAAATTTGTTATTGGTTTTTCATTTTTTATTTGTGCTTTTGAGTTATTTAGCTTTTTATTCAGCAGCTCTCCAGTTTGCAGTTTCATCAATCTGGTTGGTAAGGCCCTAGCAACCATGCATTCATTTAATGGACTCAATTGCGCTTAGGATCTTCAGTGCCTGGATGTTGTCATTTCAGGGTGGCCTGCATGGGTCCATTTTTTGGAACCCGTACCCTACCCGTACCTGCAATCTGCAAGCTGGACCCACAACCCGCATTCTTACCTGCTGGGACCCGATACCCGACCCACAAGTCCGCAACCCAGACCCACAACCATCAAGAATCAGGAAGTGATATCATTGTAAACTGGAAGTGACATAATCGGAAGTAGGCGTGATCAGATAAAAGGAGTAAAAATCGCTATTGAGAAGACCCGCGGCCTGACCCACGACCTGCAAACCTGCAGAACCGCCGATCCGCGTCTATACCTGTACCCGGAACTTCTACCCGCAACCCGCAGGTTTTTACGGGTGACCCGCAGGTACTCGACCCGCTACAGGACTCTAGGGTGGCAGTAGCTTAAGGGTTCCCCTGTGTCTGTAGACACACTCCTCATGATGACCAAGTGCCCTATATCCCTCAATATGTGCATGCCTATGATGTAGGATCAGGGGGTGCATTGACCATTCATATATCACACGCAGACACATAAGATCAAGCTGGGGCACTCACCCTTTACTTGTGTGTTAGTGCCTGAAAGGAGAGGGGGGGTTCAATTTTAAATATGTAAAGTACCCTTTAATGAATGTTGTGCAAGGACTGCACCAAAATCTGCATAACCACAGCTGAGCCCTTATGCTTATTAGGTGTACTTCACTTTTTATTACAACACTCTTGTGTCATTTTGGCTCCATTTGTCATAGTCGGTTATATTTCTCTTTAATTCCTAGGGGAGATTGTGTTGCTATAGACACAGTTTTCACAGATTTCTTTTTTTTCTCATGCATCTTCATTAAAGTCGTGACCTCTCCATATCTTGAACTTCAGTAAGGTAATGCAGCAGCATTGTGTTAGAGAAATCCAACAAATCCATATCATTGAGTGCCCAGTCTTAGAGGAGGATTGCGGGTTCACAATACTACAGCTGACACAACACATATATTCACTAGGTGAAACCTGTTGTACATAATTTGTTTGGCAGTAAAAGCCCCTTGAGCTTAGATGTCTGCTATTTCCTATCAAAGTCCCTTTCTATGAATCAGAAAATTCCCATGCTGTATCTTTACTTTTAAATATTTACTTCCTTGGGAACCCCTCTCAGCCTGCATAATAATTTACTCCACTTTCAACAAAAAAGATAACAGTGGTTTGTCTTTCATTTCCCAGGAACATCTGAGTACTGGGGTGTTTTCTGAACAAAGGTTTTGAGTGAAGCAGTATACAGTTGTTTGAAATTAAATCAAAGGTGAAACATTAGCTGTGCAAAAATTTGGGTACCCTTGTAATTTTGCTAATTTGAATGCATGTAACTGTAATACTGATTACTGGCAACACCAAATTGGTTGGATTAGCTTGTTATGCATTGAACTTCATAGGCAGGTGTGTCCAGTCATGAGAAAAGGCATTTAAGGTGGCCAATTGCAAGTTGTGCTTCTGTTTGATACTGCTCTGAAAAGTGACAGCATGGGATCTTCAAAGCAACTCTCAAAAGACCTGAAAACAAAGATTGTTCAGTATCATGGTTTAGGGGAGAGCTACAAAAAGCTATCTCAGAGGTTTAAACTGTCCGTTTCAACTGTAAGGAATGTAATCAGGAAATGGAAGGCCACAGGCACAGTTGCTGTCTGGCAGGCCAAGAAAAATACAGGAGTGGCATATGGGGAGGATTGTGAGAATGGTTACAGACAATCCAAAGATCACCTCCAAAGACCTGCAAGAACATCTTGGTGCAGATGGTGTATCTGTACATCGTTCTACAATTCAGCACAATTTGCACGAAGAACATCTGTATGGCAGGGTGATGAGAAAGAAGCCCTTTCTGCACTCACACTACAAACAGAGTTGCTTGTTGTATGCAAAAGCTCATTTAGACAAGCCACACTCATTTTGGAACAAAGTGCTTTGGACTGATGAGACAAAAATTGAGTTATTTGGTCATAAAAAAAAGCGATTTGCATGGCAGAAGAAGAACACCACATTCCAAGAAAAACACCTGCTACCTACTGTCAAATTTGGCGGAGGTTCCATCATGCTGCGGGGCTGTGTGACTAGTTCAGGGACTGGGGCCCTTGTTAAAGTTGAGGGTTGGATGAATTTAAACCAATATCAATAAATTCTTCAGGATAATGTTCACGCATCAGTCACAAAGTTGAAGTTACGCAGGCCATGACAATGACCCTAAACACATTTCAAAATCTACAAAGGCATTTATGCAGAGGGAGAAGTACAATATTCTGGAATAGCCGTCACAGTCCCCCGACTTGAATATCATCGAAAATCTATGGGATGATTTGAAGCAGGCTGTCCATGCTTGGCAGCCGTCAATTAAACTGAATTGGAGATATTTTGTTTGGACGAATGGTCAAAAATACCGCCATCCAGAATCCATACACTCATCAAAGGCTATATGAGGCATCTAGAGGCTGTTACATTTGCAAAAGGTATTTTGTAATATCTCTGTTGGCGTGCTTAAATTTATGCACCTGTCTAATTTTGTTATGGTGCATATTGCATATTTTCTGTTAATCCAATATATTTATTTCATTGCTGAAATAATACTGTTTCCATAAGGAATGTTATATACTGTATTAAAAGGAAGTTGCTACTTTGAAAGCTCAGCCAATCATAAACAAAACTCCAATGAATTAAGAGGGGTCCCCAAACTTTTTCATATGTCTATAAGTGTAACGATTTTATTGGGAAAATCTACACCTCACTCTGTGGGTAAAAAAACACGGTGATGGTGTTCAGAAATTGCACTTGCAGTCTTAAATGAGCTATTATAATCCTAACTATGTGTATCTGTTCTTCATTTAGGTAGAGCCACATCTTACAGTTAATGATGTAAAACTGATGTTTCATAAATGTTGTAAGTATCACAGAATATGTCATGCTTATTCAATATGTGCGTGCTTTCCATTCTTTGTTATGTCCATTTCTCAGAAATGTTAATTTATGACTTATTTCTTAATATTTCTTGTTCTTGTTATGTTATTTCTTGGCAACTAGTGACTCAGCGTGTTATGAAAGAGCAGTAAGTTGATTGTATGTACTGCTGCATCTTGGTAATGGTACCAGCAAAGCTTTCAGTTATCTTTCTGTTCAACAGCATTGGCGGCAAGAAAGCCTACAATAAAACTGCGACTACACAGATTACTTTGGGCATATGTGTAAAAATTATGCAGTTGTTTTAAATTATAACCATTGCACTGATCTATAAACGAATCACATCCTCAAACCTGTGTTTTGCATAATGAAAGAAAATGGCGTTGTGATTATTTTATACAGTGGAAAGTGGCTTAGCATTACATTTTCTTTAATTATGCAAAAAAAAACCTTTTTTTTATTTTTGTGTGGGGATTCACCTTTAAGTTAACTTTAAGTATGTTCTAGAATGTCCTATTCCTAGCAACTTGGCAGTTGGTTTTTATTATTTATTGTTTTTTATTTATTTGCCTCCTTCTTCTGCCTCTTTCCAGCTTTCAAATGAGAGTCACTAACCCAAGTGGCCGAAAAAATATTGCTCTGTGAGGCTACAAGTTTATTGTTACTTTTTATTACTTATCTTTCTATTCATCTTCCTGTCTCAAACTACTGCCTGGTTACTATGGTAAATAAGACCGTCGCAACCTTAGAACTGCTGAAATTTCAAACTGGTGGGCTGCTGAACGAAAGGCTAAATAGCTGAAATACCATAAAAATAAAAAATGAAGACCAATTGCAAATTGTTTTACGATATCACGTTCATACTAAAAGTTAATTTAAAGATGAACAACCCCATATATTTAGAGGATATCTGAACTTTTGATGTGCTCTACATTATTATCTGCATGATATGTCCCTTTTGTGTGAACATGTGTATAACATTATCTGGAAAGCCATTCACAGGCAAAATTGTATGCCTTCCTTGACTGAATTACATTTTATACATGAATTTTAACTGGTTACTGTTTCATGCACCAGCCAAATCTGTTGTCTGCAATTTTGATGGCAGAAATGTAGTCAACAGGACCTGATTATTCATAGCATTCAATTCTTATCTTCAACAGCAGTTCAAACCTTATTAAAGGGGAACTATCAAGAAAATGTTATATAAACAACATCATACTTAATAACAAATTGAAAATGATGTACCGTTTCTGAAATAGTCAAGTTTATCTTCACTATCCCTCTCTCAGCATCTGTTCTGTTCATTCTCTTTTCATGCAGGAGTGCCCGATTTTGATTGACATTAGATCAAATATATATTTTAAGGGGGCTCCCCTTCCAAGCAGATGTACTAGAGCTCACTCATATAACTGACTCCAGCACAAACAACAACAAAATAAGTGGATTCTGCACAAATTCTGCATTTTGAAAGAGTGAGATTTAATACATCTTTTAGGCAAACAATTCCCCCCAAAGGCTGTGTTAGACCTAACTGTCATTCAAAATCAGATACCTGACATGAAGGTAGAATGAAGACAGATGCTGAGAAGGGGAAAGTGAAGAGTAATTTGATTATTTCCAAAATGGTACAGAATGTTTAATGGGTAATATTTAAAAAGCTTCTTATTTCAGTATGATGAATCTTAGATTAAATTATTATTGTTGCATTAGTTCCCCTTTAGAGTTGTGAAAATTAAAAGATAATGTAAGCATAATCTCAAGGAAATAAAAAAAAAAATCCTTTCTTAATTTAATCAATTATTCAAGTTACTTGTCACTAGTACAGCATGACAGTGACAAAGTATACAGTGTAAATCTGCCCATTAACACATGAAACTATGACATTACAGTCTTGGTAATGAGCACTTGTTCATCTCTCAGCTGTAATGTTTTATGAAAAGTCAGAGGCCGCTTGCTATAAATGCCTGGAATCATCATAGGAGGTTGATTTTAAATGTTTCTATTATTTATTCTTTTTCTTCAAATTAGTTTATTATAAAAGGTGGTATAAATTACATATTATTAACTATTGTGCAGATTTTTTGGTCATGCTTCCCTGTGCAAGTACAAAAGGGACTAGAACATTTAAAAAGTATGAAAATCATTATCCCCCCAAAACTAAAAACACAGGAAAATATTTTGTTTTTTAAATAATACAATTAAGCAATCATCACTATTGGGGGTTATTTATCAACGTCCGAATTTATCTCAATATTTTCTGCGACAAACTTCGATCAAATCCGCTCTGGTTTTTTGCACTTATTTATCATTAAATTTTCCCGAAAAAAATATGATTTTCAAAATTTTTCTGGATTTTTCATCCGGTTTTCACAATTTTTTCGGATTTTTCAGGGTATTGCACAAAACATAGCGCACATCAAAAAATCATTGGGACTTCTCCCATTGACTTAAATGCAACCTCGATAGGTCTGAGATGCCGGATTTTCTGATTTGGACTTTTCAGTCCTCGGGGTTTAATAAATTCCGAAAAAATTTGTGATTTTTTTTTGAAGTCTGATTTTATTAAAAAAAATCATGAATTTTTAGTGATTTTTGCATTCGGAGTTTAGTAAATAACCCCCTTATTCTTACAGACAGTAGAGGCTGTTGATGACATTGAAGGGATTTCTTCTGTGGCTATTTTATGAAAATCAGTTATAAGACAGATATAGGAGCAGTGTATGCTAGCTTTTAAAGCAATGGAATAAAAGATTCCCATATTTCCCACATCCCACCCATTATAATATATCAGGATATTAGAAGTAATTTTTTATGCAGTTGTTGAATTCCAAAGTGACTTTCTATCATTATTGTTTGTGCCTTTGTGTATTATAGATGTATATAACTGAACTGCTATCTTTTGGACAACAATGTGAAAATATATGCAAAAAAAAAAAGGATTTTTTCTTTTGTAGATCCCCAGTGGTATCCAGCAAGACAGTCCATCCGGATGGAGCCCAGTATGTCTGACAATCATTACGGGAATTTCCTATAACTTTGCTTTCCCTGCAATACTGAATGTTGATACGGTTAAATACGATATTCCAAAAATACGCAAGCATTATTCATTTGATTTTAATGCCCCTAATTCTGTTAAAAAATCTGTTAAAAATTCCAATGAACATTTTTTTCAGGTGATATTAACTATAAGCTACACTATGCATGTCTGAACACACAAAAGATGCTAGAGCCCACACATAAGGGCTCATTTATTAATGCTAGGTGGAAACTGTGTGTGTTTACTTATGGGTGCAAAATTGTGCTCAGTAACATGCTTGTGTCTGGTCCTTCTGCAGAGCAAGTGTTCTCTATACCCTTGTGCCAATTAATGCAGATTTTTAAAATTAATTTCCCTTTTTTCTGTAATAATAAAACAGTACATTTTACTTGATTCAAGCTAAGATTTTATTAATCTGTATTGGAAGCAAAACATTTATTTAATGTTTACGTGATTTTCTAGTAGACCTAAGGCATGAAGATGTAAATTAAGGAAAGATGCATTATCTGGAAAAACCCCAGGTCCTGAGCATTCTGGATACCATTTCTTATGACTGTACTGTTAGTTGGTGATCTCCTACAGTGTGTTTGGAAGATCTTCTACTGGCAGGAAGTTGCCGAGATTGGGCTTCCTCACACATCTCGTGGGATTTGTTTGGCCCCTGTCAATACAAAGCAAAGTGTTGCACATGCTGCATTTTTAGATTTGTATCTGGGTAAAAAGTCTGCCCTTATTTCTGTGTTTGCATTTCAGAAGGCAGATCTTTAAAGGATGAAGAAATCCTGCAGGACCTCCCAGTTGGCACAACTGCTACATTATATTTTAAGGATCTGGGCCCTCAGATTGGGTGGACTTTGGTAATACTAGCAATATATATATATATATTATATGTCCACATAACACGATAGGGAGTTACATATTTACATTTTATTACATTGCACTTCTTGAGCTGCAATAGCTGTACCATGTTTTTCCAAGTTGGGGTTGGCCTGCTGTACTGACAGCTGTACCCTTCATACTGGCAGTAATAGCGGTGGTGGAACATGTAGATGGGATGGTTGATTAGTTTTTTTTCTGCTTCCTGCTAATTAGAAACATTTTCTCTGTGTGCTAATGGTATTTTATAGAGAATCTATGCCCTTTCTCTTTCTCTCTCTGTTTATATTTAGGCTGCGTCCTTATATAATATTGTAAAATACCCTTAAAATGCCACATCCAGGCATAAACACAGCCCTTTCACAATCATAAATTGTTGGTTTTCCCACTGTATTCTTTCAGCTTTTTCTAAACGCTAGTATCACCACAGCCTGTATCTGTAGGACAGGACACATTCAGCTGGATGTATTCATACGTACACATGCATGTGCCCATAATCCCATATTGTGGGCTGCTAAACTATGTTTTCCTTTTTTTTTTAATTTGCAGGTATTTCTGACCGAATATGCAGGCCCACTTTTTGTATATTTTTTGTTTTACTTCAGAATGCCTTTTTTCTATGGCTTGGCCAAGGCATTTACTTCCAGTCCACATTCAGTAGTTCAGTAAGTTCATTAACATTGTAAAACAATCCATTAAAAACAACCAATTCAAGTCTTATGTGATTCTTCTGTGTTTATTTTGTCTCCAGCTTGGCATGCTGCTGTCATTCTTTTCACTACATTAAACGATTGATTGAAACAATTTTTGTTCATCGATTTTCCCATGGAACTATGCCACTAAGAAGTATTGTTAAGGTAATCATCCCATTTACATGCTGAAGGTCACTGTTTAGAGAAAGAAACATTAGCTCATATATTGGGAGTTATTTTTATTATTAAGCCACAATAAAAACACCAAGCCCAGATTCAAGGTCACAGCTTAAGGGCCAGTGGTTTAGCAGTTGATCAGTAGGTTTACTACAACTAGCACCATTACAGGCAACTGGCAGGTAAGTGTGATTATTAGCAGCAAATAGTACCGCTAATCCTGGTTTAAAGGTCACCTATCGTAAAATAAATTGTTTCCCCACTGGAGGCATAGGGTAAAAGAACCCAAACTCTGGTTGGTGGCAATCACTATGCCACCCACATCAGGAGGAAGTTCCCATTGCAGGCAGCCATGTTCTTTCACATGCATGCTCATAACAATGAAGATCTGTAGCACTTTGCTCGTAACATGGCATAGCTCTCGCTATAAATATTAAATATTTCCCCCAACTGGAGTGCAGATAGGTTTCCCAAGTGACAACTCTTAGAATAAAATAACTTTTAAACCAAATTCAATTTTAAGGGAATATTTATCAGAATTTAAAAAAAAAAATCTTGATTTTTTTTTTGCAGAATTTTGCATGTGAGAAATGGCACAAAGTGTAGAAGTGTAGGCAGGTTAGGTCACTAAGACATGAAAGGTTGAACTTGAACAAATGTGCTTTTTCACCCTATGTTAGGCAGCAGGCATACTGAGGATGGATCACTCTGGAACTAAAAAAAAATGAACATTTTCATGCAACTCAATGAACCATTCGATTATTTCTTTACTGGATAGATACCGTACGTCCTAACCAGACAACAATGTCATAATTGTATGCACATTATACTCTCTCATGTTGAAGAAATAGCTCATTCCTTAATAATGACTAAAGTTGTGACTGGATGAAAAGGTGGAATGCAATGAAATGCTACATTGCAGAGTTTCAGAAAATGCCATTTAGAGTCAAGGAAAGCATCTGCTTTAGATATGATAGAGATCATTATTTAAAAGTGACTGCTTCAAAAATGTGCATTTTCACATTGGTTAAAATCTGACATTGACTGTTGGACTGAGTGTATGTGTGTTCAGGGTTATAGTTCAGTAGCAACCAGAGGATTTTGAAGGTTGGAAATGAAAAATATAAAAAGAAAGTTAGAAAAGAAGTAGGGACAGACAGTTGTTGCCATTGGAGAATTTTAAGATGCAAATTGATGAATTCAGGCATGTGGTGGGAATGTAGGCTCAATAGAAGAACTGAGAGAGGCAATTTATTTAGCTGAAGAGGACTGTCCGGGTATCTTGGACTCCATGGGTTTGTTTCTTTTTATTTTTAACACATATTTTTAAAGCACCAGCATGTTTTGCAGTGCTGTATATATTATACAATATATTTCAGTTCCAGTATCTGTCATTATATGGAACAGGGTATGTACAGTGACAGGTCCTTTATAGCTGCATATAGACACACAGAAGGGTATTGCAAATAATGACGTTCCAGTGAGTGTACAAAGAGGTTCCAATTCGTTTTACAAGTAACTGAGATGCAGCATTGCTTTTATATTATTTTCTTTCATGCTGTTATCTAGCATGGAGTGTTATTACTACTCGTTAAAAAGTAAGTCAGCCAGCTCCTTCATTATATGTTTCATCCAAAATTCCATCTTCCCAGAACTCATCCAATGTATATGTTAATATCATTCTAGTTGGTAATGTCAAATTCTTTGTGTTTTTTTTTTTAAATGAACCAGTGAATATGTGTATCTGAGGCCCAATGAGAAACCAAAATGCCATTCCATTTGTGGAAATTGCCATGTTGAAACGAGCTGAATGGTGTAGTCTCAGGAAGTTGCAGAAGAAAGCATTATTGCACAGTTACACTATTCAGCTGGTTTCAGTGCAGTGTTTGACATTGTTTGAGGTGGAAAAGTAATGTTGGGTGTTTTGTTGCCCGTGCATGAAGCAATTTCATGCTGGCGACCGAACTCCCCCATGTGGTTTGGCAAACAGAAGCAGATGTATTTACAAGTTATCAGAAGTTATTTAGAAAATAATGTAACATGTTGTTTTGTATTATAGAACTGCTTCTATTACTGGGGCTTTGCGGCCTGGCTTGCATATTATATAAATCACCCTCTATATACACCGCCTTGTAAGTGCAACAACATCTTTTTGCATTTGAATTTTCCATTTTATTTTCCTTAAAGTGAATAACATTTTTATTCTCTTGTGTTGCAGCATATGGAAAAAAACAAATAAGCCTAGCAATGATCATGTTTCTGGTAGGTTAATGTATTCTCTTTTACATATATAAAATCTTTACCAGAGGTGTGTATGTGCTGCTCAAAGTGGCATCGTCATCAATAACAACACATGTCAGTATTATAATAAGATGTTTATGGATTTGTATTTCAAAGAATTCCAAGAATTTGATGTGACTATTATGCTCAGTCAAATATAAAATATAGCAGCATTTGTTCCAAATATATGTTTTTAACAATTGACATTTGCATTTTTATGTTATGGTGGGTCATTACTGCTGTTACTGCAACCCGATATTTCCATTGTATAGTGCACCAAAGGAAAAGCTTTACAGTGAAATCATCTGGTTGAAGTTATTTGGTTTTGAAGAGGGAGGGTGATCAGTTCAGGCACAGCAGTCCTGTAAACTGTCATCATTATATAAAGGCATTACGTTCCCCTATATACCTGCCCGCAAAACATGTGTGGATATTGGCCCAAACCCATTCAACCAACCCGCGGGTAAACACATGGGTTTTGACCCAAACCCACATCACTAACAGGAACCCAGAGTATTGTCCTTTTTCTTCTAAGAGGTTTTAGCCTCCCTTTGATGTTGAATATTTAAATATGTCTCATGGCATTATCAAGTTTCTAGATCTTATTTTGTCATGTTTTTCCTCAAAAACCTAAAAACATAAATGCATCTAAAGATAATATAATTTGTATGTACCTTAATAGGCATTTCTAAATACTGCACCTGTATATTACTTTAAAGGGTTTCTATAATGGCAATCATGTTTATTTTTCAATGCACATCATTTAATAGTGCTGCTACAGCAGAATTCTGCACTTAAATCTGTTTTTCAAAAGAGCAATCAGATATTTTTAATATTTATATATTAAAATTGACATGATGTCCATTTCCCAGGTGCCCCCAGTCATGTGACTTGTGCTCTGATACACTTCAGTCACTGCTGCTCTGCAAAATGTAACGCTCCCTGACACCTGCATTGCTAAAAATGCTCTCTTTGGTAGATATCAGAATAACACTCAATAGTAAAACAGTCAAGTCTAACCATGGCTCATCCAGTTACATTGAGTATGTGAAACAATAGCCTATCTGAAATCCGTTCCTTCATGAAGTGCTGAGTCTTTCTGAAAGTACAGGATCAGGTACAATGACCTGAGATGGCTGCCTACACACCGATATTACAACTAAAAAAATACATTTGTTGGTTCAGGAATAAAATTCTATATGGTAGAGTGAATTATTTGTAATGTAAACAGTGTAATTTAGAAATAAAATCTGCACCATAAAAATCATGACAGAAAACCTTTAAATTCCTCTCAATCATGTTTTCTTCAGATATGCGAAACTGGTAATTTCTCTATCCACGTGGCACTTAGTAATCTAAGGCAAGATGGTAAGTAATTTACTTTTCTAATAAAATACATGCTGGGCATTGTCTGTTTACAATCTAATAGGGCTACTACCGAAATTCTATTTAAAATTTGTTATGCCTTTTAAATTAGAAAATTAGTTTTGTAGTTAAAAATTTAAATTTTAATTTTTAGTTATAGTCCTGCAATCAGTAATGTTAGTTTAAACACCCAATACATTATTACTTTCCCTTCATTGCTCTCTGTTAGGATTTAACTGGGAAAGAGAATCCAACTAAATATACTCCTTCTCCACAGTTGCTCAGACTGTAGAGCAGTCTAAATAAACCTTTGGGTTTAAACAAAAATTTAAATTGAGAAATGCTCTGTGAGCTGCGCCTAGAGAGATGAAAAATAATTTTTAAAGAAGAAATGATATCACTACATAAACTAAGAAGTCCCTTGGATTTTTGGACATGCCCGCAGTTGATCAAATTTTGGGACAAGGTGGTTAACTACGTCACACAAACTCTTAATATACTGAGTGTGCGGACACCAGAGGCATGCCTTCTAGGTTTGGTTGAAAACTTTACATTTGACAAATACCAACGTATTTTATTGAGGTTGCTGTACTTTTACGCAAGGAAGGCGATTACCCTAGTCTGGAAGTTACCCAGAGCTCCCTCCTTAAAATTTTGGAAATCCCTAGTGAATGCTGCTCTTCCCCTATACAAATTAACATACCTAAGTAGAGGTTGCCCGGACCGGTTTGGAAAGATCTGGGGCCATAGTTAGATGAACTTGACACAGCCTATGTGCAGGACAATGGTTAATGTGCTACAAGATATATATATACTGCGTCACTTATGATGCATCGCCCTCTGCCTACCCCCCCTCTTTTCTTTCTGTTACCCTTCCCTCTATTAAACCTGCTATCCTCTGTTAAAAATGCTTGTACCATCTTTTCCTGTTTCAGTCTAAGTAGGCATTGCTGCAGTGATGAATATGCAGGGACATGATAGACTGGTGTAAATTTGAATACTGTTTTTTTTTCATAGATGTATCAAGCTTGAAAATAAAATCTTTTTTTAAAAAAAAAGAATTCCCTTGGATACTGTCACAATCATTTTGCTTTCTGCACTCAGCACATGTGCCCCCAAATGTGTCAGCACTAAGAATAGTAGATCTCATTGATATATAATGGTTTTTATTTAGCAACATAACAAAACTAGTCTGAACAGAAAATAGAGCAGTAGACCAGTTGGTCTCAAGTTTCAAGGTTTAGGTTAAGGACACTTGCTAAGTTTTGTGTTTTAGCTGCCTGACCGAAATGTATGAAAACAAACTTATTTATAGATGAACATGATTGTAGTGTTTGAGATGAAACCACATAACATCTTGGCTATCTTCCTAGGCTCAAGATCCCGGAGAATTCCTTTCCCAACAAGAAATCCTTTTACGTGGCTATTTCTCTTTGTATCCTGCCCTAACTACACATATGAGGTACACATGAATAACTCATCGTTTCGTGGTATTGTTTTAATGTTTTAAAAAGTTGTGATGCACATTATAAACCTAATTCTCAGAGCAACACCAGAATTATTTTGCTCAAAATAGTTCTCTAGCACATTCCAAATGTTATATAAATGCTCAACCTTCAAAAGGTCTCACTGTATTAGACCAAAATAATGACTTGAAAGCAGAAATATGAAATGTCAACACAAAATGCAGTACTTTGCTGCTTAGTATTATTGGTCTGATGACATGTTTAGAATCACAGACCTTTTCTCAAGTGGAAAGAGGTTTCTTATGTCCTGAAACATGCTGTGAGACATTTTTTGGTCCTTATAGAATTATTTTACATCGACACAGAATTTATATCCCTAGAAATAAATAGGAATAAAAAACTGCAAGTGTGAAAAGTTGCCTAGAATTCCCGTTAGTTACAGAAGTTTCCTAATCAGTTTTACATCAGTACAACAGAGCTTGATAACTTCAATGTTTTTTTCTTGGCAAACAGTGTTGTATTGTAAATAGTCAAGTTCCAGATTGGGTTTCTGTGCCCTTTTTAACACCACTTTTTTTAAACAAGCCCCTTAAAGAGTATGAGGCCGATTCACTATGGGTCGAATATCGAGGGTTAATTAACCCTCGATATTCGACTGTGAACTAAAATCGCACGACTTAGAATATCGAAGTCGAACGATCTTGCGCAAATCCTGCGATCGATCGATCGAACGATTAAATCCTTCGAATCGAACGATTCGAAGGATTTTAATCCAACGATCGAAGGAAAATCCTTTGATCAAAAAATCACAGGCAAGCCTATGGGGACCTTCCCCATAGGCTAACATTGACTTCGGTAGCTTTTAGCTGCCGAAGTAGGGGGTCGAAGTTTTTTTTAAAGGGACAGTACTTCGACTATCGAATGGTCGAATAGTCGAACGATTTTTAGTTCGAATCCTTCGATTCGAAGTCGAATGTCGTAGTCGAAGGTCGAAGTAGCCCATTCGATGGTCGAAGTAGCCCAAAAAAACTTCGAAATTCGAAGTTTTTTTTATTCTAACCCTTCACCCGAATTTAGTGAATCGGCCCCAAAGTGTTGGGTAAAAATATTATCCCCAACCAAAGGTGTGGCTAATAGAGCCCGCACTCCAGTTGGGGGCAACGACAGTTTAAAAAAATTGCCCCGAGCCAGCAATAGGCAATTCGTACTGGGGGGAGCTCCCAGTATGAGCGGCCATGTTGGGGCATGCACATGTGCATAATGAGCGAATAAAGTGACTTGTGCATTATGCACATGAGCGTGATGTCAGAAGTGCATTATGCGCATGTGCTATGTATGACATGGCCGCTCACACAGGGAGCTCCCTCTGGGGAGTCTCCTAGTGCTGGCAGGGGGCAATTTTTTTTTAAAAAAACTACTTTTACCCCTACTGGAGCCTGCACCTTTGGTTGGGGACAATATTTTTGCCCAACAGGTGCCCTTTAAGTGCTATAAAAAGAAACCTTGGAAACATTATTTTGGCACTCAGAAGGTTCTCAGAAAGGTTAATTTCTACATTACATAGTTTAATTTAGCTAACCTATTTAGAGTTGCTTTTATACATTGATATGTTTAATATTCCTCAGCAGATTTATTACTTCTTCACTAAGTCACTCAATGAACAGTCTGCTACAATATTTGAAAAACGGCATTGCGTCTGACTTTATTGAAATGGCAATCTTAGTATTCTTATCACTCACTTCAAGATAAACTACTATACCCGGCAGCAGAGTGACTTCATTGAGGCTATGTGAGTTGAAGAAGACATTCTCAGAGGCCTAAATAATGTGGGCAAATTGGCCACTGCATAGACAAAGCCATACCTCCAAGCAAAATCCTCAGATAGTTTGTATGTGTGGTGTGAATTTGGTGTCATGCTGAACTACACAAAATAAATATACACTTTTGATTGCAAGTGAAATGATGCATTTTTTGGTCCATGGTATATTGTTTGGAAGGTACCAGAATTTTCCACTTCTACCACATTTCTGTTTTTTTTTTTTTTTATAAGGGAATGGTCCTCATAGACGGAGTGCCCTAAACACATGACCTGATATATCTTCTGAAATTTGGAATTTACCTTATTGGTTTGATTTTGAATATAGATTCTCAGAATAATTACTATAAGGCTTGATAGGAAACTGTTATTCCAGAGTCATACATGCTGGCACAAAACTGGACCAACAAAACCAAGGTGGAGCAGTTAAAAAGTGTTTACTTAAAGGAGAAATAAACCCTTGGCACCCTCCACTTCTTTCACTGTTTGCTTCACTGCCGCTGCTCCAAGTTCTCTGCCTGCAGTATTTTTTTTTCTTTCTGCTGACCTGCTATAAATGTGCAGAGTTGCGCAGTGGAGTTCAAAGGCACATCTTCTGTCTGTGTTCTAATCCTCTTCTGTAGAGCAGGCAATGCAGATTTAGAAGGAGCATGCGTAATCTTTTTCCTCAATGAGCATCTACTGTGTATGCTCCCACAAGATCCATGTCAGCAACTGTCAAAAAAGACAGAAGATGGCCCCTTTGAACTCCGCTGCACAACTCTGCAAATTTAAAGCAGGTCAGCAGAGGGGAGATTTCTGCTGAAGAATAAATACTGCAGGGGTGGGGGGCAGTGAAGCAAACAGTAGAGGGGGGTGGAGAGGGTGAGCGGTTTAGTTCTCCTTTAGGGTGGTTGCAGACGGGGAGATTAGTCGCCCAACAAATCTTTGCTTCTGCGGGCGACTAATGTCCCCAAAATGCCTTCCCGCCAGCAAGAATACATACTGCCGTCAGGATGGCATACAAATTAATTTGGAATTCTAAAGTCGCCCGAAGTTTCCTTGTTTCCTTTAGCTGGTTACTGTTCATCATTTCTCTTTTTTTGGTTTACAGTTGATTATCAGATTAGGCACAATTTTAATAGGAGAACTTCTATTGGACAAATATGGAATCAAGTATTTGATTCTTCCAGCTTGCTATATGATCGAACCCTTCACAGTAACTACAAAATTATCTTGTTAGCTCTATTCCCGGTATCACACTTTTTGTCTTATCTGAACTGAATTAGTTTTTTTTGGAGTCTCAGTTTTATATTTTAATTATGATGTCACAATTTAATATTCTGCCATTTATGGTGGGAAGAAGTTGTCATTCATCCATCATATTTTTCCTTGGCATGACTGAAAGAGTTTATAATCATTACAGTCAAATAACAGATCTGTTTTTTAGGACCCCGTACACAGACTATCTTGCTTTAATGCAAGAAGCCAAAATGGACATAAACCTTGTTAATGTGATGTTTTTCACTTTAACATTACTAAGAAAATGTAATTCAATTCACCAGCCAATTGCCATGCTCTGAGAATTATCTGATTGCAATCCATTTAGCTGACACTTTCTCAGAAGTGTTTTCTGGAACAGATTTCTGACAAATTCATAGCAAAGCCAAACTTTATTTGTTACTTCTTTTCTTTTTGCATAATTGCTTTGAATTTGTATTTCAGTTACTGATTGCTTTAATTTATGTAACTGTGAGGAAAAGAGAAGCGTTAAAGATATAGGAAAAGTTTAGGAAAGATCAGTTGTCAATCCTCACCTTCAACTGTAAAAAGTGCATACAGTATAATGAAAATAGAACATGGAAAAAGACTGGATATACATTTTCAGAGATGCAGTATTTGGAGACAGCTGAGTCAGTCTGAGAACTTTAGAGGTTATTTATTTCATATGTGTCTCTGTATAACTTAATAATTATGCCATTACTGTTGTTATTTTGCCCTCACATTTCTAGTTATATAACTATAGCGTGTTTATGTGTTTTAGGTTGGAAGCTGGATCAGTTTTACAGTCATGACCCAGTGTGTTCCAGGTATGAATTCTTACTTGCATGTAACGTGATCTGTGCACAGACCTCCGCAACAGAGTCTAATCATCTACCCCCAAAAATTCAGAAACCCTAACCTGGGCCAACGACTGACCCAGTAAAAACATGAAAATATGCAAATTTTCAAAGTGTTAGTAAGTCTCTACTTTTATTACAATGTACAATAGTGCAGGATTCTTTTCCTATGGAAGGGGATGCTTACCTTGCCTTGTTCCATTGTGAAGTCCTGGATTCTGGTACTTGAAGTCCCTCTGCTCTCCAGAGAATCAGTGCACCCACTGTGGAAAGCAGGGGTACTTCAAGACCCAGAATCTAGAACTTTACAATGGAGCAAGGTAATAGAGGGGCTGCATTACATTCTGAGCCTAGAAGGAAATGTTTTGTTCTAGTATCATGGTTCCCTTTCTGAAGAATCTGATATGTTTATATATAAAAACAACAAATTCATATGGTACATTTACATTAGTGATACATCAAATCCACTATTTGGGGATTTGGCTGAATCCCAAACCAAATCTGAAACCTAAATGGCAGGGAAGGTTTAAAACAATTCATGTGTGGAAAATAAATAGCAAGTTCATTGTTTGTGTGATGAGAAGTCACATGTTTTTAAGGATTTGGATTCAGCCAAATCTGAATCCTGCTATAAAAGGCGGAATCCTAATCCAAATCGTAGATCGCGCATCCCTAATTTACAATTTAGTTCTGATAGGGTTTATGCACCTTTTCTACTGAATGAGCTCATGACAACAAAGTCTGGTATATTTTCCATTTAAGCTTTCACAGCATCAGATTCCCATAAGTTGTCTACTTTACTTGTCTACTTTTCTGTTTCAGTTGGACTTTTTACTCTGATTGGATTCATTCAGATGACTATTTGGGCAAAAGAAAAACATCACAGATATGTGAAAGAGTTCAAGGACTATCCCAGGCTGCGGATGTCAATCGTTCCCTTCTTGCTATGAAAAATGCACCTGCTAATAGAAAGAAGACATGCTGTTGTGTGAAATAGTTATTTAGGTTTCTGGAAGACAGTTCCCAGAGAGAATGCTAATGTTACTTGCAAAAACTCTGTGCCTGGAACTGAAATTAACTGATGTATTTGATTAGTAGACATAGAACAAAATGTCCTCGTTTGACTCTTCCACCTGTTACTCGTCAATCCACGTTATTGCAAAATGGCAAAATTAGTTGAATTTTTTTTGTAGTCACAAAGCTTAATTCAGGATCTCACACACTCTTTAATTGTAGTTAAAATAAAACATTTTACTTCGAGGGACACATAATCATTTTATGGCCTTGAATTAAAAATATGCAGCCAGGTCAGTGAAAGAGTTTTCATTATTTTGACTCTGTACCCCACCACAAATCAGTTGATGTGATTGAATTGTACTTTCACCTTTAATTCAAGGCGTTTAACAAAAATATCATATGAGCCATTTAGGATGAGCCATTTTTACACGCAGTCCCCCCAATTTCAGGGAGTCAGAATTAAGAAAGGATTTAGAAAGTAGAAGTGATGAGGGTTACATGGATGCTGATGGTTATTCTGAGCCTTGAAAACTGTTTACAGAGGTGATTGGAAACGCAATTGTATTTTACAGCATTGGTAAATGTTACCTTTTTATTATAAGATCTTTTTCACCTACCTTGAGCAGGCTCAACAATCCAAACTATTTGCACAATATGTCGGTGATCAAACTTTTTACTTTACTGCGCATTTTAAAGGAATACATAACATAATAAAAAAATATTTTTCTCATTTTCTCCGTTGTGCAGTTATCAGTTATTAATATTGTCATAATATCTTGTTAATAATATAGGGCATATTGTATATTTAACTGCAGAGTTTCTCATGGTCCAGCATAAACTGAAACATGTTGGTATCATTTACAACCATATGTCAGGGTAAGTACCAAAGGTGGATCTAGCAATAAAGATTCCTTCTTTTTAAACAGTGTAACCCTCCCAGATATCCCAAAACATAGAGGACTAGTTAGATTTCACAATCTATTGTTTATGCAAATAAATATACTATTTTCTTCCCATTGTTTCTGAAGGTTACATTTTTTGATCATACCTGCTTTTCACTTCTCAGTCTTTTGGTGTGTCGTAGGGGTCTGTGCAGACCTGCCTGGCCCAGCTCAGTGCTGGCGTTATGTGTAGTTTGCTAGAAGTAGTTTAACACCTCAGTCAAATGAATATATTAGGTTTTTGCAACCTTCCATTCTGAGTGCACAGCATTTAAATTTTCACTCTCCCAAGGCTATTTGTTGGCCTATTGGTCATTGTCTTCACCTGGCTGTTCTTTCTATCTCCCAGTTTTATGTATTTAATTTTTTTATTAACACAAGGCCAACCTAAGTCCCATCCACGGGGCAGATTTACTAAAGTGACCGTCACTAGTGAAAATTCGCCAGAAATCTCATCCGCGGTGACATTGCCAAATTACTAATAGGCTTAGAGGAAAATTCCCTAGCGAAAGAGACAGTCACTAGCGCAGTTTCGCGCCCTATCGCCAGACGAATTTTCACTCAGGCAAATGATCGTTACTCCGCAAATTCACTAAAGTGTAAACTTTACAGAACATTACCTCTTTCACCAGTTTCC
Organism: Xenopus petersii; assembly: GCA_038501925.1. Taxonomy (NCBI): domain Eukaryota; kingdom Metazoa; phylum Chordata; class Amphibia; order Anura; family Pipidae; genus Xenopus; species Xenopus petersii. Next base: position 102,860,560 of record CM076678.1, on the reverse strand, counting down.
TTCCCTGCTTAGATCTGGCGAACTGATAAGATGAAGCTACAGCCTCCTCAATCTTATGTCAGTGACATCATCTCCTGTATGCCAGAAAGTCATAAAACTTTGCCTGCATTCGGCTACAGAGACACAATTTTGCATTTTAATAAATTAGTGTAGTGGTAGCGAATTTGGGCCTGGCAAAATAGAGCAAAGTGTGGCAGATCGTTCACCCTTTAGTGAATTTGCCCCATGAATTTAACTCATTTATCAAAAAATCAAGTATGTGCAAGAAAGGTCTCGACAAAATTGTGCGACAATTTGAATCGTACAAATTTTTTGGAGTAAGACGCCCCAAAATTGCTTATATTTTTCAAGTTGTCGTTTGAAAAACCCAACTTTTTTGGATAATCGTATGAAAACCCAGCGCAGATCACAATGTTAGGAAAAATATTCACGGACATCTGCCATTGACTTTCTACATGACCTCAACAGGTTTTAGCTGGAGTACTTTTAGCAGCTTTGGGGTATAATAAATGGAGTAGGGAGGAATAGAGAAAGAAGGATGCCTCCTAGGCAGCTCTATCTACCAGGCAGATAACAAACAAGCCACACCATCCTCTGAGGCTAAACACACATCCCCCAGCTTATCGGTCAGTACACTCTTGTATTGCCTTCAATGAAGTTGCCAGATATGGAGTGTGTGATGTCATCTGCTCCTCCCTTTGATGTTATGCTGTGTGATGTCATCTGCTCCTCCTGTATCATGGCTCCTTCATTCCCTATTTTACTGAACTACATAATTAATCTCATTTGTTTTCCTCTAAAAATCAGAGTTTTCCCCAACAGAAAAAAAAATTGAGATTTAATAAATAGGCCCCTAAAGCCTTGAAACATAGAGTTATTATTCATGATAAATATACACATAGTAGCTGAATTATTATATCTGTAAACATAGGTCAAAGAATGAAAGTAGTAAATCTAGTAAATGATTGTATTTGTTGTACTTTCAGTCTTGATACGTTCCTTTTTAGGGTTGGCAGCTTCCCTGAAAAAAGAAAATACCACTATCTGATCTTTGTTATGGCTTCTTAGAAAACTTCCTTCATAAACAGTGTATAAAGAATTTATTAACCAGTTGTTTTCATTCTCTGTAACGTTTATTGATCTAATTATAATGCATAACTTTGCCATACAAATTATTTTACCAGGAGAGCTTTTATTTTTATGTGCCGTGCAAAATAAAGACATGAAATATCAGCCATCTAAAGTAAAACAGCTGTACAGGCCTTTCAAAGGTACATTTCCACAGTTAAATTCAGGTTTATTTTTTTATTTAATATGATGATATTTATATTTAATGGTGCACCCATCTTATTTAGAAAAAGGTGTTTATTGCTTTACAAATAGTAATAATAGTGAGTATAAATCCAGTGGAGTAGATGACTGTATAGTTAGAACAGGGTTATGTCAGTATCAGAATGGCCAGTCTTTAATTTTTTTCTTGCCTGAGCACAAATGAAACATTACAGACATAGCTGGGAAGAGACAATCACTGTAGCCATAATACTCCATCCCAACTCACAAGCACATGCCTTTAGGTAAGATGGGACACTCCTAAATCTAGAACATTACTAGACAGTATCATTTTTGGTATAAACGGGTTGGTTCTGGTATGGCAGCATTTATTCCTTGTTCCCTCACTGCAGCTCTAAATAGTTCAGTGTTTTATGTAAAAAATATGTTTTTTAGCCAAACACCTTTAATATAAAATGTTCCCCTATGCAACAGAAGAATCTGTTAACTATCTCTATTAAAGCATCATTAAAAAGAACTAAAACTTAAGTTGGTGAAACGTTATCAGTGATTACTGCGGTGATTTCTTGCTTTAATGGGTAAACAGCCAATGTGAGCTGCCCTCATGATTTGCCATCATGAGTATTTCTATTTAGAATGATGACTGCAAGCACAGTAATAGTATTCAGGTATCACAGACTAATACCATGTCCTCAGTTACCTTTTGTATCTGAACCTTATAATAAGAGGCTTATTTATCAAAATCTTGTTTATCCCATTATTTTTTTAAATATACACCGACCAAATCCGCACAGGTTTTTTCCCCTTATTTAACAATAAATGTTCCCTGAAAAATTCCAGTGCAGAAATAAAATCGAAAATTGTGAAAATCTGAAAAAAAATAGATTTTTTTCAGATTTTTGCATGAAAACCACCAAATCTTCAGATTTTTGTACGAAACCCAGCGCAGGATATCTTCGGGACTTCTCCCATTGACTTATATACAACCTCGGCAGGTCTGAGATGCCAGATTGTGGGATTCAGACTTTTTCCATCCTCGGTATAATAAATCAGGAAAAAAAGTTTTTTTCCCCCACTAAAAATACGTATTTTATAGTAAAAAAAATGATTTTTTTGAGTTTTTGGCATTCACACTTTAATAAAGAACCCCCTAAGTGTGAATCCGTTGTTAGTAGGAAATCAAAATTATGAATACCATTTGCATAAGGACTTTGCAAATTCTAATGTGTGAGGGGCAGCATCCAAATCTTAATCCAACCTATACCTTTCTTAAGCATTGCAGAACAGCACTGTACATAAACTCTTAGTAATTTATTTCTATAATCAGCATATAAATAATGAAGGGTAGCGGCCAGATACTATAAACATTACACAGTAGGTTGTAAAATTTTAGGAAATTATGTATGAAAATATGTGAAGGTGCTGTTGTTGACTTGTATTTTTTTGAACATAGAAATATTTTGCTTGTAAGCTTGTTTTTTATATTAAAAAAAAAAAGTATCACTGATAACAAATTAGTATTCTGCTTAAGTTACTCCCTGTGTAATTAGAGCACAGTAGCTGCAATGGCGCATTTTGCTCACCTATGTACTAGGGATGACTGGCGGGACTATGATTACTGGTGAATATTTGTAAAACCATTTTGCAGCTCAACAAGCAACTTTGTTATTATAAAATATCTGTCACTATTCAGTATGCAGCTGCCCTTTATTGTGCAGGTGTTTTTGGTGGTGGAGCAGGTGCTACTTTCACATCACGTGTGGCCCCTGCAGCTCGAGGATGCAAATGGATATCTTCATCGTCTGTTTGTTGTTTGGCAAAGTTCACAAATACCTATAAGGCAGACAATTGAGAAACCCCATATATATTATTAACAGTGTAAAATGGCAGTGTTAAATACAGAAAAGGCTAACCTAAGGACAAGATGGTCAAACAGTGGTACAGGTATTGGCAATATTACCAATCACACTATACCCGCAGATTAAAATATAAATTATACAATGCAACTTTTTACAAAGTTTACAATTGTATTGGGAAACATCTGTGTAAATAACTGTGCGACAGGATTCCCAAAAATACGAACCTTGATGGAAGTGATACAACCAGCAGATCAAATCAGTTAGCCAGTTTGTTTGCGTCAATAAATACTCATTAAAATAGGTATTTATCATTGGACAAGCCTTTAGGATCCATTATCACATAGCAGATGGGATATCAAATTCCATAGAAAGTTATGAGCAAAGATAACATTTATTTTTTCAGGTTTCTTTTTTCTAGTGGATTCCAGGGTCAAACGATGAATGGGTTGAATCGATCACTACGATGTAGAATGACCAAATTCCTTGTACTCATTAGTAAATCAGCCCTGTATTTTTAAACATTGAGTAAAAATAGTGTTGTGTTATTTGTTATTATTCTCTACGTGGGGCAGCTGAGACTGTGGGGCAAATTTACTAAAGGGCGAAGTGACTAACGCGGGTGAAAATTCGATAGACTCTATCGGTACTTTGCTCCCTAACGCATGCAAATTTGCGCTCTGGCGGATGGACATAACTACGAAACTTCACTAAAATGTGGATTTTACTGACCGTTACCTCTTGCGCCAGACTTGCCTTCACCACCTCAGACCAGGCAAAGTGCAATAGAGTAGATAGGACTTCCTCAAAAAACGCAAGCGTCTTTTCCTTTTTCAGGGTGATAGGCTGAAAGATAGCGTACTTTTTTTTGGGGTAACTGGATTCCCCCCTTCATTTCCTAACATATGGCACACATATATATATATATATATATATATATATATATATATATATATATATATATATACTTGGCTCATGTGTAGGGCAATATAACAACTCTATTTTCTTTTATTAAGGTTTCCCTTGTGTAATGTAATGTATTCGCTGCAACATATAAGTCCATTCAACTTTAACTTCCCGCCATATGCAAATAAGCCAAAGCTAGCACAACTATGCTTCGCTTGGCGCAGTAACGCTAGCGCAACTTTGCCAACGTTCGGCGCCCTGGACGCATTTTAGTGAATTAGCGGTGTCCTGGTGAATCTACGCCTGGCGAAGTGTTGCACTGTGAGCGAAGCCGTCGCTGGTGAATTTTCTGAGGTTAGTAAATTTGCCCCTGTGTGTCACATGTCTCACTTAGCCCTAAAGGTTATGGCACACTAGGAGATTAGTTGCTAGCAATAAATTTCCTCTTCCGTGGACGACTAATCTCCTGCAAAAGCTTATCCACTGGTTTTCCAGAGATGCCAGAAGTATCCTTGCGAGGCATGTGTTTGGTTGGGGTTCTCCCAGTTATGCAAGTTTCATCCCACTTTCCAAAAATACTGGTACTATATAAATAATGTGGTATAATAATAATATTTAGCATTGTGGCACTTACATTCTTGAAACAACCAAACTCACATGTTGCTATAAAGTTTAGTCTTTTGTTTGTCAGGGTCATTATTTTGGGAGACAAAACATATATGCTGTTAAGGAATAGTCAGTGACATGAGTGAGAGCAGACAGATCTACTTAGGTTTTTAGTGACTTACCTGATCTAAAGTAGTCTGTGACACAGAATACTCCTCGATGTTGAGGCTGTCTTTATTGGAGATGAGAAGCTGGAATACCCTTGCCAGTGAAGATGAGGATATCTGGTACTGTAACATGTTGTAGTGTTTTTCCCTTTGCACGCTGCCAGGGAAGTTCGTTTGAATAAATTTCTCTACAGGACTTGCATCTGGGGCTAAACCGGGCCTTGAGGCTCTCACCTTCATGGTCACAATGTAACCGTCTCCAAACCTGCAAACAAAGCATTACACCATTATGGTCTCCTGGTTTGCTAAGTTTTATATAACCCTTAAAAATGAAAACGTTTTTATAAACATGGCTTTCCACATAAACATAAACATGGCATATGCTTTTGGATTAATCACGAGGAATGACAATATACTCTACTGTTGGCCTCCGCTAATAACATTGACTATAGTTTTTATGAACAAGCTGATAGTGTAGCCATGGGGGCAGCCATTCAAGCACAGGATACACAGTAGATTGCAGATAAGTTCTAAAAAAAACCATTGTATACTAGAGAGCTTTATCTGTTATCTGCAATGTAACCTGTGCCTTTTCTCCTTTTTCAGCTTTAAATGGCTGCCCCCATGGTCACACAGCAACTTGTTTATAAAAACTATTGTAGAGATTCGGAATCAAACACACCAGCTGTACCAGCACAGCACAACAGTGCATTATATTTTCATTACTTCAAATTTAATTTTTTTGGTGTTACTGTTCCTTTAATTACATTATAACAATATTTAGTTTCTAAATAAGTTTTCCATCCAATATTTTCCTTCCTTCATTTAGTGTTGTTCTAGTTTATGAGGCTTATTTACTAAAACTCAAATTGATCAAATTCTTTTATTAACAACAACTCATTTATCAATAATTTTTCTCGAAAAAATCGCAGTGACAAAATGTAGCAACAAAATTGAGTGTCGATTCATTTCATACGATTGATGAGCCGAAAACTCGATTTTAATGAATTTTCACTGCAATATCTCGACTTTTTCAGATTATCTGGTGAAAACCATGACTTTTTCAGATTATCCAGTGCAGATCAGACTTCAGGGACATCTGCCATTGACTTCTACATGACCTCGACAGATTTGAGATGGTGTATCTATACACATCATTTTTTATATATTTTTTTATTTTTATAAATAATATTTATCATATTATACATAATATATAGACAACTGACTAAATAGAGCATTAAAAATTTGTAAAATGTAATTTTTGTTCAAAGATCCATTTCCTTTCTTGATTTAACAATTTACTTGCGAGACGTTGAAAATTTACAGCACTGGCAAGAAAAAAAATCAGCAATTTTGACTGTGTCTGAATTGTGTCTAAATTTACCAGCACAGAAAGGGTGAGATAAACTATATCTATATATAACTATATATATATATATATATATATATATATATATAACTATATATATATTTATTGATAATTTACTACAGCGTGATAAAATATTTCAATATCAATACAATTTATTAACATGTATTTTTAAAGCGCCAACATATTGTGCAGCGCTGTAAAATAAATGTGTTTATATAAGAAATCACATGAATTACATACATAGAACATACAAAGTTACATACATAATGACCATTGCTGGTACAAAAGGTGACGAGGGCCCTGTGCAAAAGAGCTTACAATCTAAAGGAGAAGGGAATGAGACACAAGGTATGGGAATTACAGTATATAAATATATATATATATATATATATATATATATATATATATATATATATATAAAACTTACTTATACTTCAGATGTTGTATGGTGCCAAGACATTTGAACCTGCCTTTGACCATTATGGCAAGACGAGTGCAAAGAGCTTCACATTCTTCCATGCTGTGTTGATAAAATGACAAGAAAATGAACTCATATAACGTCCATTTGTTTTGCCTTTCAGCACTATGAGCAGTGGACATTACCAGACAAACATATAAATACCTGTGAGAAGTCAAAACCACTGCTCTGCCCTCTTTAATGATGCTGACTATGGAGTTCCACAAGAATCGGCGTGACTGAGGATCCATTCCTGTTGTTGGTTCATCCTGGACAAAGGATTAAAGTCATTAGCAAAGTGTCAAAAATAGTAATGTTTACTAAATCAATGTCATTTTACAGGTTTTTGTCTTTGATTGCGTTTGCTATTTATAATTTTGTTTTTTTATAAAGCTTCAACAATTTTCCATTCCAAGTGTTCAACTTATTGAAGAGTAGAAATAAATTGCTGATCTCTGATTTTGGCCAAAAAATTCTTTCTACAGCTAAAGCAATAAAAATAACGACATTTTGCCTGGTCTCAAGGTTACCCAGTTCAGCCTTATTACCTAGACAGGCAGACTATCACTCTGAGCCATAGAGCCTTTCACATGGATCTTAAGCAGAATGTAGAGATATAAAGATACAAGGAAACAGAACTAACCAGCAGCACTACAGGAGGACATCCTATGAGGGCAATTGCAGTAGCCAGCTTGCGCTTGTTTCCACCACTGTATGTGCCAGCTAGATTGTCTGCATATTTTCCAACTCCCAGTTTTTCAATGCCCCAGTCTGCAACCTGTATAAAAGATACATGATGCCATCAATACAGTGACAGAAATAAAATGAAAAAAAAAGTAAAATTTAGAATAAGAAGGCAGAGAATAACACAATGGCATGGATATCCACTCCTATAACAGTTTCTCTTTGCCACTTGTCACTTTAAAATGCAATTGGTCAATGTTTCAGATCATTTGTTCATTCTGGTTATTTAATTAGTAGGATTCATTGGTTAGATGGAAATATTTGTGTTGCAATGACAATAGATAGTGGCATAGAACATTTAGGGCTCATTACATCAGACCATATTCTTCACTGCAAGACCATGCCTCCAATTCATTATCTTGACACAGATTACTGCCAGGATTTATTTGTTAGGAAATAAGGATTATGTCAGAAAAAAAATAGAATGCATGACTGCAGAGATATGAGAGGATGATTTTAAGAAACTGAACAATTATTACATTTACAAGCCAAATATAGATGTTTTAATCAGACACTACTTTGCAGACACAAAGAAAGGCCATGCAATATTTGATTAAACCTATGAGACAATGAGAAAATTATAGACGTTGTGCAGTTAAGCAGCCAAAATCTCTGAAAAAAGAAACACTATTATCAGTGATCCCCAACCAGTGTCTCATGAGTAACATGTTGCTCTCCAACCCCATGGATGTTGCTCTCAGTGGCCTCAAAGCAGGTGCTTATTTTTGAATTTCTGCCTTGGAGGGAAGTTTTGGTTGCATTAAAACTGCTAAGCATAGTGTCCTGTAGGCTGCCAGACCACATGGGGCTACCAAATGGGCAATCACAGCCCTTATTTGCACCACCCAGGACAGATTTTCATGTTTGCATTGCTCCTTATCTTATCTGAATGTTGCTCAAGAGTAAAAAAGGTTGGTGACCCTGCTATTACCATATCAATTTCATCCTCAGGTACTCCACGTAATCGCCCATACAGCTGAAGATGTTCACGGCCAGTCAAGAGATCATCAAGGGCATCGAACTGAGGACAGTATCCCGTGTTCTGGTGCACATCAGCAATGTCCTGCAGGATGCTGAAAGATCAAATACACCTACGGTAGTTGCTTATGGATACTTAACACACAAAAACAAAAATTACCGTGTAAGTGCCAATGACCTAGGCTACACAACTGGAGTAATACAGTGCAGCATTTCCATTCAAATGTCACAGGGACAAGTGGATGCAGCCACAAAGCCATTTTGGTCACATTCTGGTAGCAAATAAACTCATTAAAGGGGTTGTTCACCTTTACATTAAGTTTTTGTATGATGTATAGAGTAATGTTCTGAGACAATCTGCAATTGGTTTTGATTTTGTATTATTTTTGAATTATTTAACTTTTTATTCAGCAGCTCTCTAGTTTGCAATTACAGCAATTTGGTTGTTAGGATGCAAATTACTCTAGTAACCATGAGTTGAATAAGAGGCTGGAATATGAATAGGTAAGGGCCTGAAATGAAAAGATGAGCAATAAAAAGTAGTAGTAGTAATAACAATAAATGTAGGCTTACAGAGCATTTATATTTTATATGGGGTCATTTGAAAATTGGAAGAAGGCGGCAAATAATTCTAAAACTCTAAACAACAATTTATAAAACAATTGAAAAGTTGCTTAGAATTGGTCATTCTATAACTTAAAGGTGAAGCACCCCTCTCCTGTCAGGCTCCATTCTTATACTGCATACGGTCCATATTTTGCCATCTCCAATTGTTCTTGTAAACACTCACACTGCTTGCGGCTCCATCTTACAGTTAACAGGTGTGGGCACTGTTGGCAAAATGTGTGCCGTTGGAGTCATGTTCACGAAGATAATTCATGGTGGAGATTATGTTTTACATTAACCGTTCCAATAATAGAAACTTGTTTTTGAAATGAGACAAAAAATAGGCCTTTGTTGCCATGCTCTATTCAAGAAATTAATTTTGCTAATGATGTTTTTTCTACACAAATAGTCTGTATAATGACTTTCTGCAACCTGCTGTAGCAGATGCTGGCAAAACATGCTGACATTGCTTCTGGGAAACCAAGGAGAGGAGTTATTAAACCTACCTCCCAATTTTCTACCACACGGAGGATGCATTTGCTGTGAAATACAATTAATTTAGCAATTACATTTGATTTGTTATAAATGTACCCATAATTTTACTTTAACTGTACACTTTGCTCCCTGAAATGACCAAGCAAATTCCTCTTCATGGGTGCTATTCCTGGAAGTGGCTAATGTGTCTGTTGTTCCCCTAGAATATAAATTCTATGTGAGCTGGCCCTTGTCTATTTATTAATTGAGATTCCTGTTTGTTATTACAATATTGTAATGAGCTATGTAACTTGTTGGCGCTATATAATTAAATGAGGATGACAAATGAAGCAAATCTTTTAGAGGACACAATCACCTTCCCTAGCAAACATATTTTATGTATCACTAAATGCTACAAGACTGAGAATCATACATTTTATATTCCATAATTCTGATTAATATCCTATTAGACAGTAATATATCTGAAAGCAACAATAGTCCACTGCTAAGTATACCAAGTCTTAAAACTAAAGCTTTGAGGGAAATAATTAGAAATGCAGCCAGTAGGATACAAAAAAAGAAAGAGCTTGCACATCTTGCACATACACATCAAATGATATAACCATTTTGTTACTGAATACTGATTACTGATATTTCTCAAGGCAGATATATCTACAGTATAAGGAATTTATCCTATTTCATTTCACAGACTGATAACTTCATTAAGCTCCAAAGTTAGCATTCAGCTGTCATAATGAAACTGTGAATTAGTTTGCACTGAAACAACAAAATCAGTCAATTATAATATGGGGACTTTTGAGGCTTGAAGAGAAAAATACATGGGTTGTCACATATTTGGGACATTCTCACTGGCCAGTTCTAAAAACAATATGAGGCTGCTAAATTCTGCTGTATGATATATTTAAGCTTAAATACTTTGAGATGAGTAGAAAGAGAACTGAGCTGTAATATGCTGACAAGTAGACACTATGCAACAGGTCTTGCATCATCTTTGCATAATTTTTGTATACTATGCATATGCATGTCCACTCCAACACTGCACTAGACATCCATCGCAATATTTTAATCTTTGTTTGACCTAATCAGTTACTACATGAAGTTTGCATTGATCTGTTTTGGACAGTGGTATAACTACTCACCGGTGGGCCCTGGTACAGCATGTGCACCTGGGCCCTCCTATTGGGCTCTCCCCCTATAAATCTTGCAAGCTGTAATATCTCCCCCTGCCCAGCCTCCTGCGATAACCATTATCGCGGCTCCGGTGGGCCCCAAGTGGGTGTGGGGCCGGGTGCAATTGCACCCCCTGCACCCCTGGTAGTTACGCCACTGGTTTTGGAAATAGTAGAAACTAAAAGAGATAATTATTTAGGCTTGAAAGATATTGAGAATATGTGGACTTGTGTGTGCTTGGTTAGACAGGGAATGAAAACTAAACCTTTATTTTTAATAAAGGAAACATTTTTTTAAATATGGTTTTGTCTATTAGAGGTCTGTACTGCAAGAGTATGAGTGGTAAAACCTGGTCAGTTTATGTGCCAGGATAGTTCATAAGCATTATGGGTAGCAGAGAAATCCCTGGTTGCCTTGCATGGTTGTAAGGGTATTAATATAAAAATATCAGATGATAGTATGAGCTTTTTAAGTATGAAAAATGGTAGAGATTATTATATGTTACAAAATCTGCCATATTTCTGAATGAGTGGAAATATTTATACTTTGAAATTTCTTGCATAGCCTCACATCTTTATATATGCCAGCTCTATATTGGGCAGGCTTAGCCAAACAGCTTCCTAAAAACGTAACCACGAAGAACCTCTCCATCTCTGCACTCTCCATCTCTGTTTCATTAGATACAGACTTACAAAGTTTCATCTTTTCATAATCTGAAAATAAAATTCCCTTTTGGCTCATTGCTTTTGCAGAGATGGTGACACTATGGGGCCGATTCACCAAGGGTCGAATATCGGGGGTTAATTAACCCTCGATATTCGACTAGGATTTAGCGCAGAAAATTCGATCGAAGGATTATTCATTCGATCGAACGATTAAATCCTTTGAATCGAACGATTCGAAGGATTTAAATCCAACGATTGAAGGAATATCCTTCGATCAAAAAAACTTAGGCAAGCCTATGGGGACCTTCCCCATAGGCTAACATTGACTTCGGTAGCTTTTATCTGCCGAACTAGGGGGTCGAATTTTTTTTTAAAGAGACAGTACTTCGACTATCGAATGGTCGAATAGTCGAACGATTTTTAGTTTGAATCCTTCGATAGTCGTAGTCGAAGGTCGAAGTAGCCCATTCGATGGTCGAAGTAGCCCAAAAAACACTTCGAAATTCGAAGTTTTTTTACTTCTAATCATTCACTCGAATTTAGTGAATCGGCCCCTAAGTGTGGAGATTAAATTTTTACCCATAAAGAATATCAATTCACACCTGTATCCAGCCACAGAGGCATCTCCTGACGTTACTTGAATATCTCCAGTAAGCATCTTGAATGTGGTGGTCTTTCCAGCGCCATTAACTCCCAGCAGGCCAAAACACTGCGGAAAAATGATTAAAATTATTTCTTGAACATTTCCTTATATTTGAAGTACAATTCAAATATTGTATTAGAAATATTCACATTTTTCATGAGTAAGCTACATGAAATGAATCCTTACTTTATTCAGCAGAACTGTGCTTAGTACAGAGAGGAATGTTTGTGCTGGTGTAAACTATACAGACTACCAAAAAAACATGGAGTTGTTCCTGCTTTGTAGTTTCCCATTTATAGCCCTGTTCAGTTGGTCAATGCCCCCTCTGGTGTCTACAACATCCCTTGAATTCTAGGTCATGCCCTTTTCTGGCTTTTTAAGCAATTCTATAACTGTGAGCAGAGTCGATAATCATAATGTCAACAAAACTCACATTCAGTACATCCAGTTCTTAATATTTTCCCTTCAATCTAAAAGAATGATCACATGCAGTTGATTTAGAATGTACTTTTCTAAATTAGCATTTACAATAAAAGCATTGTGTGCTTTTTTCCATATAAAAATGCTTATTTGTCTTGTTTGTCTTTCCAGGGGTTTTTGGGACGGGTTATGAATACAGTATGTTAACTAAGGTTCTTTTGAGTCCAATGGGATTTTGTGAAGACAACAGTTTACAGGCAGTTGAACAAAGATGCTGCATACAAACTAGGGCTTGTAGAAAAGCATACTAGGACTTGGAGAAAGCATATTTTATGAGAATGAATCAACTTTTAAAAAAAAGTCTGAATGTAATAAAATCAAATTAAAAAAATCGCAGAAAAAAAACTTGAATACCTTGAATTCGTGTTTTAGCTTAATTTGAACAAAAAGTTGACATTTTAGATAGGACAGCTCCCACGTATACATGACCTTGCAAGCTTTCTAATGCTGTTTTACATGTGATTATGGTGTGTTGTTTTTTTTTCTAAATAAACAAAAATTTGTGTTTTAAACCATTATTTTTGTGCAAAACAGATTGAATTGCAGAAAAAAATAAAAACATTGATAAATAACCCCCTTGATGTCTCTTCCTAATCACCTCTTACAGATTAAAGGGCACATGTTGTCAAAAAATGTTATCCCCAACCGAAGGTTGGGTATAACAGTAGCTTTTTTTTAATAAATGCCCTCAACCAGCGATTGGACCCTCGCACCAGGCTCACTTGCATGTGCATAATGAGCAAGTTGCGGCATTCGCTCATTATGCGCATGCTTGTGCCCCAACATGGCCGCTCTCACCCAGAGGTCCCTCCTAGTGTGGGTGGCCTACTGCTGGCAGGGGGCAATTAAAAAAAAAACTACTGAGTACAGGCTCTATTAGCCTATCTTATTTTTAGGACAACATCTGAAATTGGGAGTTTTCTCCAAAAAATAATAACTAAACGGTGGTTAAAAATTCAAATGCATTTATTAGGACATACAGGTGAAGGCTGATCAGCATTCATTTACTTTTTATCCTTTATTTTGATTTTTATTTTCATATTTTCACATTTCTCATTATTTGGGTATTTACTATGTATTCATTTTCTCATGATGTACTTTCATATACAGTATAGTATATTTTCTCCCCTTTTTTCATAATCCCAGCTATTGGACTTTACGGTGGTATGTTTTCATACCATTTTCTTTAATTTGATAAGGTGCCCTTAAAGGGGGATATAGGGTTAGCTACCCGTAACCAGCTTCTGAGGAATCACCCTGAATCTTAATTTTAAACAATATTTTTTTCATATTACCTACTTTGCACAGCTGACCACCAGATGGTGCAATTAGACTTTGGAATCTTTCTGTAAATACACTGTTCTAATGCCAGACACTGGCAAGTTAGAGAAAAGTATGGCCAAAACAACTGGTTTGTTTTATTATGATTATCTTAAAAGATTCAGACATTATACTATAGGGGCCTTAATAAAAAAAGATTGCCTAAATTAATGTATCTTTTTCTTTGTGATTAATTTATCAAAATTACTAATATTAAGTAAACTTTGAGTTTGAACCTGATTTAATACAAAAGAACCTTTAGTATAATGTTTTTCTATTATTAAATTAAAATATTGCCAGTCAGGTTAATATTGGGTCATGTGACGAACTGCTTTAATTAAAACAAATAGTTACATTTTATTTGCTATAAATGCTATTTCTTTGCCAAAGGACATACCTCTCCAGGCCGGACACCAAGGCAGAGTCTATCCACTGCAGGACTCTGTTTCCCTGGATATGTCTGCAATGAATAAATCTCATTAATAAGATTCAGACTTATTTGGAAAACCTGTTATCCAGAAAGCTCCACATTATAGAAAGGCCCTCTCCCATAGACTCCATTTTAATCAAATATTTAAAAAAAATTCAAAATGTTTTACTTTTTCTCTGTAGTAATAATAAAGCAGTACTTTGTACTTGATGGTAACTAAGCTGCATGAATCCATATTGGGTTTGAAATGTTTTTATGCAAACTTCATGTATGCAGATCTAAATTATAGAAAGGCTCCTTATCCAGAAAACCCCAGGTCCCAAGAATTCTGGATGACAGATCCTATACCTGTATAACCTTTTGTTGCACAGCACAGCCCCAGTGGCCTGGTTAACAAGCATGGGCTTGTCATTTGAAATAATAACTGTAACTATGAGAATCAACTACTGACAGTGTTAATGTGAAGTGTATGCAGCTACACAGGAGGCAGTTGGGTCAGTGGGGCCCTATGCCCACTTAAAAAAGTGCTTTAAAAAGTTCACATGCTCATTTATTACAGGGGCCTTCTGCTGTGTATGTCCATCACTGCATGTATGCAAAAAGAATTAGAATGAAAACAAACACAGCCTTACCTTAGTTAATTCCTTAAATTTTAATATATCATTTTTTCCTCCCCCTTTCATGACTCTCTGCCTTTCCTGTGCAATATCTTCATCTTCACCATCTATAGACCCTTTAGGAGGTTCTGCAAACCTGCACCCGAGAAAATGAATAGTTTATAAAAAACATTTTTAAATGGACATTTCGTTATAGATACTATTATAGTTTTGACCATCATTTTAGTGATAGATCTTATAATTCACCATGTTTACAGTTATCAGAAGGCATAATGTCCAGTTCACTAGTTCAACAAGTGAGGTTAGAGAAAGCAGGTTGTGGGCAGAGCCGGATTTACATAGCAGGCACCCCTAGGCCCGCTGCCGTTTGTCAATCCGTCCCCTCCCTTTTATTCAATCCATTTTTCATGATTGGACCAGAACAATGGGGATTGGCGTACAGGAAATTTTAAAAACTATCTCCTGCGCCTCTCCAGTGTTTCTGAACCAATGTGGGTGTAGCTGGGCAACATGCCGCCCACTAAAATCCTGACACCCTAGGCCCGGGCCTTGGTGGCCTCTCCACAAATCCAGGCCTGGCTGTGGGTGACGTTTCGTTACACTCTCCAAAGAAGAGCCAAGTGGAGGCATCAGACAGGAGACCTGGTCTCAACTAGCAGAGAGGAACCTAGCTGGAGAAGACATTGTGGAGGGCTTTTAAGTCAGAGAATCCATCACTTCACCATGGAACAAGGCAAAGTAGGAGTCGAATTACTCTGCCAGTCTAAAATGAATGGTCTGACCTTTCTGCTGTGCAATGAGCACAGTACTTACCATGTGCCTAAAAAGAAGCGGTGCTGGATTAGGAGATTTAAAGTGAAGTATACAACTCCTTCAACTGCCATTGCAAAGATATTCCTGCCCAGGAACTCCCACTGGAACGGGTTTGACATATGCTCTTCACCTAAAAAAATTGACATGTTGTTGTCACTATATGCAGTTTGTGGTAAGATATATTGCATTAACAATAGATATTAATTAACAATAGACAACGCATAGAAGTTTGCCTGAAAATTAAGCATTCACATACACCCCTTTCTGCTTCTCCTCAGTGAGAAAGCATGTAAATATCATTGTTGCTCCTCAGAACTATAATATTTACATGAACTATACCACATCCTTGTATTGAATGTCCTTATATAGAATTACATCTCTTTACTTCTTTTTGGGGAGCCTGTTTCTACACTTTTAACAGGATCATTTGTAAAAGCATGCCACAACATAATGTGCTCAGAAATAACAAGATATTTTGTTGCTGTGAGCTGGTCACATGCCATTACCTGTTTTACAATTTGTGTCTGAATATTGAGGAGCATCTCTAAGAACTCACCAAATCGAGCATATACATCTGTCACTGCTTGGTTCATGGCTAAGTCTATGAGTCCTCGGCCCAGGCAGAAATGTGGGAATATAAGTAACAGATCCTTCAGCTTCTCATTGAACTTCAATAGAGACTGAAAAAAAAAGATAGTTTTGTCAGCAAGATCACTAAAAAGTGACGAATACACTAGCCGAATACACTGTAAAAGGCAGAGGAACCAATGTGTAGCTATTACCATAAAATTACACATACATTTAATTATATTCCCATGGAAGGTTTTCTACTGTGTACACTGTGTTGTATCCCTACATTTCTACTTACATTATGCTACCAATATAGACAATTAGATATTTAGAGCCCAGGGCCAGAACTAGGGGTATGCAGCAGATGTACATGCCTAATCTCCCCATTCGCAGATGAACCCGCCATGGGGGAATTTGGTGCATGAGTCACAGGAGGATAGCAAAGATATAGGATAGCACCAAGTGAGTAGTAATTGCTGCCATTCCTGAATACTGGCACCCATACATGCCCCTAACAATATACATCTGCCTATTGTGTTCTAATAAATGACATACAAGTGAACACATTGACGCAAAGGAGCCTAGGCTGGACATGGTGGTAGCAGAGTTCCACTAGTACCTTGCGTCAATAACTGTAACTGACTTTTGGCAGGCAAATTGCCATTAAAAAAGTCATGCTGGAAATGTTGGCATTTTAACACGAATCAAATGGAATTTGTTTCTATGGCAACATGTGAGCTATTTGTCACATGCAAGTTTAGATTTATGCAACTTAGAATGTCTGCAATTATGTTGGGAAAAATTGCTTCATTGGGGGTAATAAAACCTGGTCATGAGTTGTGATTAAGAGCTTTGTACTCTTATAATAAAAGATGTGACATATTGACAAATATAATAGTGTTATGTTAATATTCCCTTTGATTCAACTCACATTTCTACTTTCATCTTAATATCAAGATAGTTTTGTGCAAGCTTCCTTGAGTTGTTTTGTTTTGCTATACATATTACAGGTATGGGATCCATTATCATGAAATCCCTTATCTAGAAAGCTCTGAATTATGGAAAGGCTGTCTCCCATAGATGCCATTTTATCCAAAAAAATCTAAATTTTTCAAAATTATTTTTTTTCTCTGTAATAAAGAAACAGTACCTTGTACTTGATCCAAACTGATACAATTAATCCTTTATTCAGGGCTGATTCTATCAAATGTGGGGCCCAATTGGGACCATGTTGGCGGGGCCCCTAGACAAAGTGCTGGCTACTGACACAGCAAGTATTTAGGAAAATAAGGGCATACAGGCACGAAATAGAAAGGAAAGGGGCAGACAAGGTAAGAGAGTGAGAGGGATGAAATAGGGGCACATAATAGGGGCACACAGGGTAAGAGAGAGTGGGAGGAAATAGGAGAGTGGACTGGGTCAATTAGTTTGGGGCAGGCTGGGCCGATTCAGCTTGGGAGCAGGCTTGGTTGGATTGGGGGCAGGCAGGGCCTATCAAGGTTGGAGGAAAGCTGGGCCAATGAGAGTTGGGGGCAGGCTAGACCTATGGAGTTGGGGGATAGGCTGGCTTATCAGAGTTGGGGGTGGGCTGGACCTATGGATTTGGGGATGGGCTGGACTCTCAAAGTTGGGGGCAGGCCAGGCAGCATCATGTTCTGAGGGAAATATTATCTGTGCTGCCCTGTGGTGCGGGGCCCCCAGAGGTGCGGGGCCCTATTGGGCCCAATTGGTCCAGTAGGCCTAAGGCCGGCCCTGCCTTTATTAGAAGGAAAATCAGCCTATTGGGTTTATTTAATGTTTACATGATTTTGTAGTAGGTTTATTTTTGTATGTAATTGTTAGTTGAAGTTTCTAAACCTGACTGTTTTGCCAACTTGACTGTCCCATCTCAGCCTGTCAGTTAAAGTTTCTGATGCTAATGGACTCCTGCTGCACAAATATGGCAGCCCCCTCATTGTGCAAATACTTTATGGCAAAGTTATAAGTAGCTCTCAAAGGCATTATTATGACAGATGTACAGCAGAGTTTAATTTCTGGTGTCGGTATCTCTTTAAAGGGATCCTGTCATCAGAAAACATGTTGGGGGCAGGCTAGACCTATGGAGTTGGGGGATAGGCTGGCTTATCAGAGTTGGGGGTGGGCTGGACCTATGGATTTGGGGATGGGCTGGACTCTCAAAGTTGGGGGCAGGCCAGGCAGCATCATGTTCTGAGGGAAATATTATCTGTGCTGCCCTGTGGTGCGGGGCCCCCAGAGGTGCGGGGCCCTATTGGGCCCAATTGGTCCAGTAGGCCTAAGGCCGGCCCTGCCTTTATTAGAAGGAAAATCAGCCTATTGGGTTTATTTAATGTTTACATGATTTTGTAGTAGGTTTATTTTTGTATGTAATTGTTAGTTGAAGTTTCTAAACCTGACTGTTTTGCCAACTTGACTGTCCCATCTCAGCCTGTCAGTTAAAGTTTCTGATGCTAATGGACTCCTGCTGCACAAATATGGCAGCCCCCTCATTGTGCAAATACTTTATGGCAAAGTTATAAGTAGCTCTCAAAGGCATTATTATGACAGATGTACAGCAGAGTTTAATTTCTGGTGTCGGTATCTCTTTAAAGGGATCCTGTCATCAGAAAACATGTTTTTTTCAAAACTCATCAGTTAATAGTGCTAATCCAGCAGACTTCTGCACTGAAATCCATTTCTGAAAAGAGCAAACAGATTTTTTTATATTCAATCTAATTTTTTATAATTAAATCTGACATGGGGCTAGACATTTTGTCAATTTCCCAGCTGCCCCTGGTCATGTGACTTGTACCTGCACTTTAGGAGAGAAATGCTTTCTGGCAGGCTGCTGTTTTTCCTTCTGAATGTAACTGAATGTGTCTTAAGGTGGCCATACATGGATAGATCCGCTCGTTTGGCGATGTCGCCAAACGAGCGTATCTCCCTCCGATATGCCCACCTTGAGGTGGGCAATATCGGGCAGATCCGATCGTGGGCCCTAGGGCCCAACGATCGGATCCTATCATTCCCAAACGGGGGGTCGGATCGCGGGACCGCATCAACGAACAGATGCGGCCGCGATCCGACGGGATTTTTAAACCCATCCGATCGAGATCTGGCCGACTTTCGGCCAGATCTCGATCGGGGAAGCCCGTCGGGGGCCCCCATACACGGGCCAATAAGCTGCCGACACAGTCTGTTGGCAGCTTTTATCGGCCCGAGTATGGCCACCTTTAGTGGGACATGGGTTTTTACTATTGAGTGTTGTTCTTAGATCTACCAGGCAGCTGTTATCTTGTGTTAGGGAGCTGCTATCTGTTACCTTCCCATTGTTCTTTTGTTTGGCTGCTGGGGGGGGGGAAGGGAGGGGGGTGATAGCACTCCAACTTGCAGTACAGCAGTAATGAGTAATTGAAGTTTATCAGAGCACAAGTCACATGACCAGGGGCAGCTGGGAAATTGACAATATGTCTAGCCCCATGTCAGATTTCAAAATTGAATATAAAAAATCTGTTTGCTCTTTTGAGAAATGGATTTCAGTGCAGAATTCTGCTGGAGCAGCACTATTAACTGATTCATTTTGAAAAAAAAATGTTTTTCCCATGACCGTATCCCTTTAAGGCATGAAGATCCAAATTATGGAAAGATCCCTTAGCATTCTGAATAGCAGGTCCCATACCTGTACATACAAATAACTGAAGCACTGTTCATAACAAGTATCTAAAAATAGAAGGGGATATAGGGCACAGTATAGCAACTATGAATTGCTATCATAACAACCACAGTTTGACTTACCCTGTTGTTCTCAAACAGGTCCAGGATAAATGTTATGGCACTGCTATTTATGCCAATGAATAGATTGATGCAAGATAATGCAACATAGGCAGTGCTAGGGACATTGAACAAGTAAGAGGCAGGATACATCATAGGGATCACAGCCCACCTGTAAAGCAAAATTCACAAGAGAAAGTGACTTGTTAGGCACATGACAGTGTTTTGCTTTGTATATAGTATGTGAGTCCTAATTTAATTTGAAGTATGCTCTGTGTACTGTATGCTATGAAAGGAGCTTACAACATTGGCCCACATTTCAAATGGCATTGTTTCCTGTAGAAAGCCTTCCATGCACGCTTTCACAGGTATTAGGATGTGTCATGCTGACCATTTCAAATCAATGTTGTGATATTATTTTAAAAACTGTGCTACATTTTTATAAATCAATATTTTTCAAAGTGGGCATATGTGAATGTATTTACTAAGGACAGCAAGTCATCCAAGTGATTGTAACATTTAAGCATTTTAACAGATCCACCGAAACCTGTAAAATATAACTTTACAGCAGGCCCTTTTTGCTACTACTAAACAGAATAATAAGTTCACAGAGTCATACTTACCCATAGAAAAATAGCAATGCAATCAGCGCAGGCAGGTTAGTGGAAGAAGTGTAGGCTTTCTTGTCAAAAGCAAAGAATATTATGACAACCATGGCAACACTTATAGCATAATTTACCTGGTGTGGGGAAAGAGAGCAGGTGAGTTTATTGGCAGTTGATATAGAACAAGGGTATGTATGTTTGCTGTAGTCATACTAAGAGTCTATATATTCATACTAATGACAGATTTTGAAA
This sequence comes from Xenopus petersii, assembly GCA_038501925.1. NCBI lineage: Eukaryota > Metazoa > Chordata > Amphibia > Anura > Pipidae > Xenopus > Xenopus petersii. The sequence continues at coordinate 102,839,753 of CM076678.1, read as the reverse complement.
AATTAGCTCTAAAAGCCAAAGTACATCTATAGTTTAATTGTCACAAATATTTCCTTTGTGTGAACTCTATTCTTGATCATTGCTACTTAAGCAGCAACGGTCTGTAGGGTCTTGTAGGGTTCTTATGCTAGTTTTTTTAAACAGCCTGTTATGTTACTGGGCAAAGGTTCATGTAGCTCATTCTATAAAATAGAGTAACCTTTTTCATGTTTTGGGAGGCATTGCTCCGGAACAGCTCTATCAAGAACCACTGCAATTCCCATAGTATTGCTCAATGCCATGCCTGCAACTGGAATCCTTTGACAATGCAACTTATTGGTAACCACAGCTGTTCTTGCTAAAGTGTTGATGTTAGGAGTTGTACTACTGCAAAACTGGAGTGAGGCCCATTATATACACCAGCTGGTCTTGTCTTGCAGTGCAATCATTTTAAACTTAATTTGTGTGTAAAGGAGTGAAGCATTTGTTACTCACTATATCCCAAGCAAAGTTTGTGAGCCAGTAAATAGCAGGAGTAACGCCACTGACGAACTGAAGATGCTTGGCATTGGACACTCTTTCTTGAATCAAATAGAGAACAAAACTGGCTGGGATGAATGACATGGCAAAAATCACACAGATTGCAACAACTACATCCACTGAGGTTGTCAACCTGGAAAGAGAATAGTAATCCTTATATCTGAAATCATTTAAAATTAAGAGACATATAAAGAGATAAAAATAAGACTATTGATGAAATAATATAAAAACCCACTGGAAATATAAATATTGTACAGGGTAGTATTTTGATTTGAATATATTTATATATTGAATATAATTGAAATTTGAATTTGTTTTTCACTTGGACTTGTGTTAGAATTGAATTTTAATCCTTTATTTTTCAAGTTTTATTATCCCCTAACCCTTGAATCTGAAAATACACCATCTAAAACCTGTCGTGGTCATGTAGGAGTTCATTTCAAGATGTTAGTAACCTTCATGATGCTCAAGTTTTTTTCGGTGGGTTTTGCTTGAAAACCAGTTCAATTTGATCGATTCAAGGTTATTTTCACCAAAAACTCAATCAATTCAAATTTGCGGCTTGTTAACCCCTGAACTCACTGAATTTAGTTTTTTCCATTCAAGTTGTTTCTAAAATTAGAAACCATTTGAGTTGTGAGTTCATTCAAGATCATTTGAGGTTTTAAAAGCTCACCCTTTGATAAATTGCCCCTTAATTGGTATTGGAATTGAGAAAGGAGATGGACTAGGAATTTAAAGTCAGTTGAACAAGAAAAAACAGTTAGTGGAATTTAAAGTCAATTGAACAAGTAAAAACAATTAGTTGGAGGGGGTGGAGATGAAACTATGCCCAATTCTAAAACAGTTACCATTCCTAGACTGAATCATCTGCTTACACTGTGACTTCAGAAAGCTGATCCTTTGTAAGATTCAGAGGATGGTTCATTGCAGTTATACCATATTCTTCAGGATCCTTGTCTTCACCCAGATTGGCTCGTAATATAGCATTGTTAGCAACATTGATAAAGATAACCATTGAATGCCAACCCTTATTGTTAAACCATACCTAAAAAAAGCAGAATGATGCATCTGTAATGTTACACAGTTGACTTGTGTGTGAACAACAGTTGTTACAAAGTACTTGAGTTTAATCAGGCTCCCAGGCTTCTTGGCTGCTGAAACAAATATGTTGCTATATGAGGGGTATACCTACTACTAATCAAAAACAATAACTGAAAAACTAACATTATATTACTATTATAATTGAAGAAAGCAGCAAACTGTGTTGGATTTGAAACGCATACCTTCCTAATTTTACCATAACACAATATGACTGGGCAAAATTATTTACCTAAATATAAAGGATAGGTAAGCGGAGAACACATGTCAATGGTATTGTGTAAGTCAGTCTCTACCCCAAACATTATAAGTAAGAGCAAAACCCTGAGAAAGTCAGTATAGTGAATGAAATACTTTCATGAACATGTTATAGGGCTACCTTGATGTTGTCTTCAGTTTCCAGATTCTGGAGGAAGGTCTGCAGTTCTTGTGAAACAGTCTTTGTTGTTGTGCCCTACTCAAAACATCATTAAATGTAAATAGATACATTCATATTTAATAGTGATACATTTTAATTATTCTATTTAAAGCAATTAGTCTTTACTCACAGCTGTCACATTGGTCATTTTACCAAGATGACTGAAAAAGGAAATAATATCTCCCTCCTTCACATGCAGAACAGGAAGTTTTCCACCAACAGAAATTCCCCCATACCTATTGCCAAAAAAAAACAAAACACATCATTATAATTTACAACATTGTCTTCCATGGAAAGGAGGATGTTTTGAACAACAGTTAGGGCAGCCTTTTGTGTCTTTACTGTATAAACATATACAATATTTAGGCATTTAATATGGACCATAACACAAAGATTATGTTAAGAATCATAAGTCTTACTTTGCATCAATGAACATATTAAGGATCCCCAACATAACATTTCAATTACATTTGCATACAGTGATGTGTGAGCTCATGTAATGTCAATCCTGCATTGCTTCTTATGTTTCAACTGAACTTCATTATTCTTTCACATGAAACTAATATTTATAGCTTATGAATATAAAGTACTTACCTTTGTTCATTAACCCAGTATTTGCTTTTCATACTAGAACAGGAAGAAAAACAAATACTTTGTAAGTAAAAATATGTATGGCTGTTTTTATAGTCCCATTTTGCTGTCCCAGACCAAGTGCTGGTACATCTATATTATACAGTCTACTACACTTTATAACATACCCCTTAAATTAATTTTCTTGATGGGACAAGCACCATTCATGCAGAGATAGAAGTGATGATTATATACGCATGCTGAATTTTAGCTCACTGATGTGTTGTCCCCTGGACATGCATTTCTTGGCTTAAATATGGATGGAAATAGCAATATTTAAAAAATATTTTTATTGCAAAAGATGCACTCGGGTTCTATGTGAACAACTTAACCGCATATTGTTGTTTATTTATTCAACATTTCCAAATTTTCACTTTGGTTCCGAATCTATATGAGGTCCTTTTTTGAAGTAGTGAGGCTGATTTATGAACATGGGTAAAATTGCCAGTAGCAAACAATCAGAGGAATCATGGGAGAAGGAGAAGGTCATTGTGCTCCGAAAAACATGTCAGCATGTGGCAGTTGTTACACTTTACACCGTGCATTGCACTTTACAAATGAGACTATAGGTCTTTGCTTTCATTTTCTAACTTGTAGTAGACTGTTCAAAACATATCATTGATTGCTTGTGATGGGCACTTCTGCTTGTGTGAATGAGCTCCTCCATTCATAACAAAAATCCCCTGTATATTTTAGACCACTTAGCGCAATGGACCTGATAAAGGTCCTGCCAGGAACAAAAGGAATGGCATTACAGAAATCTAGTATAAGGGTTACTAGATCATTTAGGACAAATCTAATAAATACAAGTTGCTGGGTTGTGCCCTTCAACTGGATTTTCTAAAAAGTGTTCCCATTTCTTTTATATGATCTAGTAAATTAAACCATAGAATGTGGACTTGTGGACATACCCATAACGGATGCTCTTTCATTTTTAAGCAACATAAAAACCAAAAAACAGTTTTTGGCATAATAAAAGAAATTATAATTAAATATTTTCATTCGTTTTAACATTATTTGCAATATAAGTGCTATTGATATCTGCCCTTCTGTTTATATTTTCTGCTCTACTGATTCTGACGGGAATAATATAGCAGAATGCAACCGATTAACAAATCTGAAGGAGAACTTACTTCTTGCTACATTGTATCAAGGGTCAGAGTGCAGACAACAATATGGATACGCAAATACTGTTTACAGTTATAGTTACATCTACAAAGAACTATAAAAATATTGACATTTTTAACAAACACTTATTTGAAAAGTGTAGAAGTACATGTTCGTTATTCAAAACCAGTTTTTGAAGGGATAGCCGCTTTAATTTAACTGCACATTACTATGGTTTTAGTTATGAATTATCCATTAAGATACACTCTTTAGACTTTTAACTGATTGAGCAGTTTCAGTTGGATGGGCACCTCATTCACATATATGCATGAATAAGGGGATAGGGAAGGGAAGTTTTACTAATCCAATATCAAGAACAATAGTAACAAAAACAATCAGTGACAGCCTATTTGTTATTCCTCAAAGAAACAGGATAATCTTTAGTTCTTTGAGTGCACTGGGAACTGAGGGGAAATAATCAACCCACAATCAGTTTCAGAAAGTACAACATCAAAAAATAGAAATATAAAAAGCGGCCCTATACTTGTATAGTACATGGAAACAATATTTCAGTGTGTAAAAAGGGTTTGTTTGACAAGAAAAATGTACAGGATGATTGTTCATTGTTTGCAGTAACATATGAGTGGGTTCTGGCTAGTTCACCTTCACAAAACTTATTGGGGACCATTAACTCATGCCCCTGGCAAAAGTCTTCATTTAGCTGCTAATTGCATCTGAGGCATTGCTGCATTTTGTACCTCACACTGGATTAAAAAATCAGGCGTCGAGGAGCACAAGGCAGCCCTGTCCTGTTACTAATGCCTGCCAAAGGGCTGAAAGTAAGGATAGGGTAGGGCCTCTTTGCATTATTGGTCGTCCAGTGCAATGTTGCACAAACTGGGGAAAGATAGGTGGTGGTATGGGGGATATTTAAATGCCTTTCCAAGTCCTCCTCTCAAAGTCCTCCTCTCAATATACAGAGCTGATGGCTATACAGAGCTGATGGCTATACAGAGTTGATGGATATACAGAGCTGATGGATGCATGATGTATTCATGCAGAAAGTGCAAGTGCACTCATGGTGGGGACAAGGCGCAAAGTTTGAAAAACATGTCAGCTTGTGTCTGCGTTTTGCAATTTGCACCATATCTTCTCATAAATGAGCCCTATTGTTTTCAAATTGAGCACAAAATGAGAACCTTTCCCATTGCTTTTTTTTAATTGATTATTTTTTTGCATTTTAACATCAACTAGTTTTGTTTCATTACTCAATGTGCTTTACTTAAGGCACTTATAAAGAGACTGTTAAAATATTACAGTTTTAGAAAACAGTAAAAAAAAAAGTCAAGACTTTTTATTTGTTTTGCAAACTGCATATAAGATATACAGTAGAACCCTCATTTTGCATCCCCTGATATCAAGTTTCCCCTCATTTTACATTATTGTTTTGTGGTCCCACCTATATATTATGCATAATACTTTTCCCTGATTTTACATTTTCCTGGATTTTACACCATTTTTTTCTGGTCCCCTGAAAAACTTAAAATGGGGGTTCTACTGTATACAGCATATATATATATATATATATATATATATATATATATATATATATATATATATATATATATATATATATATATATATATATATATAATTATTATTATAAGAATAAAAGGGGGTGATTTATGAAATATCATTATTTTTACTCTTTTATCAAAACTTTTCTGACTGGCAAACATTTCCCTGACAGTCGAACCAACTGTGTAATAATATGTTTGACTGATTTGTGCCACTAAAAGGTTTATTATTACTGGATGTGATGGTCATTCGGTTTTCTACAAAAAATTATTTGGTTTGAAATTAAACAATGTACAGGTATGGGATCTGTCATCCGGAAACCCGTTATCCAGAAAGCTACGAATTATGGAATGACCGTCTCCCATAGACTTCATTTTATCCAAATAATCCAAAATTTTAAAAACTATTTCCTTTTTCTCTGTAAAAACATTACTTTATACTTGATCCAAACTAAGATATAATTAATAGGGATGCACCGAATCCATTATTTGGGACTCGGCCGAACCCCCGAATCCTTCGTGAAAGATTCGGCCAAATACCGAACTGAATCCGAACCCTAATTTGCATATGCAAATTAAGGGTGGGAAGGGGGAAAATGTTTCACTTCCTTGTTTTCTGACAAAAAGTCACGTGATTCCCCTCTCCGCCCCTAATTTACATATGCAAATTAGGGTTTGGATTTGGTTCGGCCTGGCAGAAGGATACGGCCGAATCTGAATCCTGCTGAAGAAAACTAAATCCTGGCCAAATCATGAACCGAATTCGGTGCATTCCTAATAATTAATCCTTATTGAAAGCAAAACCAGCCTTTTGGGTTTATTTAATGTTTACTTGATTTTCTAGTACACGTAAGGTATGAAGATCCAAATTACGGAAAGATCTGTTATCCGGACTCCCCAGGTCCTGAGCATTCTGGATAAAAGGTCCCATACCTGTACAATAAGCTGAGAATGATCATGCTCTGCTCGACATACATCATTTGGCAGCAAATATCTCTAAAATACCTGAAGGATTCTTTTCTCAGCGATCATCACTTGCACACTATTCTGCTTTAATATTATTCCCACATGTTATCGTTTTGAAATTAAATATTAGTTAGGCAATACATTACTATGGGATAGTATGGTTTTTAACGGTATAACTTTAAGCCATCTAGAATGCAATAGGAATAGGAAGTTATCATTTTCAGTTAACAAAGAATATTTAGAGAATGTGTTTAAGAAAAATGTTTGTAGGCACTTGTTCAGTTCTTTGATGTATACCCAGAGGGATGACACACTAGTGATGTTCTTGGCAATCTTTAACAATTTTAGCTATTTGAGTTACAAAAAGCCAGTGATACCTTTAAGATATAGATTTGCCATTATATAGGTAGATAATTACAGGCTTGGAATGGAAGCAGTTACAGCTTTTGTTAATGTTTAGTTACAGTGATAGGCAGATCCCATTTGTTTACCTTTAAACTTTTGAAAAATACCCTGCCAGTGCATGTGTGGGACTTTATGCGCGCAATTGCTAATCCTTGTAGCAGTGTTTTTTGCACTAAAAGTTTCCTGTTTAATTTTTCGATTAATGGGATGCTGGAAGTTGTAGTTCAAAATCAGCAGGAGGGAGGCAGGTTGGCATCAGTTATTACAAAGTATAATAATATTTTAATCCACAACGGCCCCTATAGGGCTATGTCCCAGGAAGAAAAACTCTCCATACCTTAAGGTATTTAAAACTTCAAAGATGAAGAAACATATAATTATAATTCCTAATGGTTCTCAGGCATTAGAAATGTGTGAATTATTTCAGATATGTTGCCTTATGTCAACATTTAACATTCTGCATACACAAAAAAAGATCTAATCTGTACTAAAATGTTGGCAGATACCAGACAAAAGTTGCATAGAAATTGTGAACTATGTACTTCTTCTCTTTAACTGTATAGATAAGCCTTTAGATTACACTTCTAAGGACTTATGATTTAACCATCTCTACTTTTTGTCTTTACGCTTATTGTAACATGATGAAAACCATTGATGACAGCATGTTATATTCAGCGCACCTGCTTCTTATCAGATCAGGGTAGGTTTTGAGCAGAAAATCTGAAACATTTCGTTCAGTGAGGTCCTGAATAATCTCCGAGCTGGGCTGGATCCGCTGAGGAAACAAGAAATTCCATTTCACAATCATTATTTAGAATTAGCAAGATAACCTTCTCCTCTTGGGAACATTCTCTTGAATCAGACTCCAAAATGATAACCTTTGAGTTGTGTAGTGTTGGAACGAGAGTGGTAATGGAATGAAATGTTTATAAGAGAAGGAGAGAGCAAGCAATTAGTGTGTGGAAAAACCCACAGTATTGCACCACAAGACGATATCCACTGTCTGAATGTTAAGATTTGCCGAGAGGAGAAACGCATAACAAATATTTGATTCAAATATTTTTTTCTAAAACGTGAGCTGCCAAGCTTTCAAAGTCATACAATACTGTATAGAAAAAATAGTTTAGCATGTATATAATAATATAATGTATCTCGTATTGGACTGAAATACTGCCCATAATATAAGAAATATTTCACACGTAGTTTCAACTTAACTCATATTCTTAGACATGTCACTGTGGAATATGTTGACACTATACAGATAGTGGATAATAAATAATTTAGTAAATAATTCCATAAAAAGTCCTCGTGCCATAAGCACTGAAAGACTTTCTCTTTATGGGACAATTACTGTAAATGCTTATACATATTTAAGGGGAATACGTATTTATCAAGGGTTGAATTTCGGATTTGAAAAACTTCAAAATTCAAATTCAAAAAGACCAACTGAAATTAAGTTGAAGGTTTTTTTCGGCAGAATAGGTCAGTTTTTCATCGAATAGGTCCATATTTGACCAAATTCAAATAGTTTGAATCGAAGTAAAAGTGAAATCGGTCGAATTTGCTGCAATTTTTTCCACCAATTCACTCCAAATGGGTTCTAGGAGGTCCCCCATAGGCTAAAACAGCAATTCAGCAGGTTTTTAGTCGAATTTTTAAAGAGACAGTACATTCGATATTCAATTTTTTTTCAAATTCAAATCAAATTTGGGCTATTCCCTAGTCAAAGTACACTAAAAAGAGCTTGGAATTCAAATTTTTTTAATTCAAAAATTCACCCCGACCTTTGATAAATCTGCCCCTAAGTAGAGTAATCTACAGCAACCAACAATTACCGGTAGCAATTACCTTTAACTGTTTTCTATGGGTTGTATGACACATTTGTACATAGGATAATCAACCAAGTGGTACCATATATTAATATGGTTAAAGGGAAACTATATCCCCAAAATGAATACTTAAGCAACAGATAGTTTATATCAAATTGAATGACATATTAAAGAATCTTACCAAACTGGAATATATATTTACATAAATATTGTCCTTTTACATCTCTTGCCTTGAACGACCATTTCGTGACTCTATCTGTGCTGCCTCAGAGATCACCTGACCAGAAATACTACAACACTAACTGTAACAGGAAGAAGTAAGGAAGCAAAAGGCAGAACTCTGTCTGTTAATTGGCTCATGTGACCTTACATGTGGTTTGTATGTGTACACAGTGAATCTTACGATCCCAGGGGGCGGCCCTTATTTTTTAAAATGGCAATTTTCTATTTATGATTACCCAATGGCACATACTACTAAAAAAGTATATTATTATGATAATGGTTCATTTACATGAAGCAGGGTTTTACATATGAGCTGTTTTACTCAGTATCTTTTAATAGAGACCTACATTGTTTGGGGGGTATAGTTTTCCTTTAAATCACTGAAAATGCTTTCCTGCAAAATAAGAAAGCATAGTAATAGATCAATTATTACCTGTGGAGGAGGGCGCCCCCCTGCACCTTCAGGGCATTCTGGGAGCATCATCAACTTACTCCTGGTACTACAGGTACATGACGGAGATGGATTATCACGGGTCCATTCTTGAGATAAGAATATGTTGGTTACACTTGGAGACACAGCAGGCATGGTCCATTCATTTGAAGTATTAGCACATGGGAACTTTTTGCTAAAACAAAAAAAAAATATTTCTAATTTAAAATGTATTGCTTAATAGAAACAGTATCATGGGTACGGATGATGTTTCCTTGTGAATTTGATTTTGTTTCTTTGTTCTTTCATTATTTTAGTTACCTGTGTAGTAGGTATGCATGTGAAGTGTGAAGTGATGTGACATCCTAGTACACAATTGCCTCATCTGTCTCTAGTATAATCCCACAAACTTTGTGGACAAAATCCTTGGGGTTCTAAATGGTAGGATGGCAGCAAAGTGTTTAGTGTCAACTGGCATTTGTTGAGATCCTTATGTGTTTATATTATGAACTTTATACAAGCATGGAGTGGCTTCCCTATGGAAAAGTTGGTGACTGATGTTTTTTGTCCTTACCTAACTGTTGTAAGGAATCTTTACTCTTTATTGTAATTGTTGTTGTGGTCCATTGTTTATATATATATATTGTATATGGATTAACATTTAACTGTAAGGCCACTCACCGTCTCCAGATGGATGTCTGAATCGTTCTTGCAGGCAAGTTGTCAGTCGCCAGCGGTGACGCGCCCGTGCGTCCGTGCGCGAGCGTTCGCCTTGTCGCGCGTGCGCCTTGTCGCGCACGCGTCTTGGCGTGCGCGCGTACGTTCGTGCGCGCTGTGCGTCCTTGCGCATGCGAATTGACGCTGGGCCTATAATTTCACTGCTAACATGTGAACAAGTTGCTAGGTTATCTTAGTACATTTCCAAGAGACCCCAGCACTGTTTATTGATTTCCTGATATTGACCCGGCTATCCTTGACTCTGCTTGAACGCTACCTGCATCTGACCTCGGCCTGTTGACTCTGAACCTAAGCTGCCTGCATCTGACCCCGGCCTGCCTGACTTCGAACCTGAGCTGCCTGCACCTGACCTCGGCCCGTCTGACCTCGTCCATCTTGATCCCTACTACTACTTATCCGGACTCTCCGGCCTCTTTTCACGGCGCATTCTACCTGTTCCACCTTCAGGTTAGTCTGCCGTCGGTGGAAGCTGCTCGTGAGCCCTTCTCTACAAAAGATCCACTTAACGTCTAAACGTAAGTCTAATATTTAACTAACTAACTAACTAACTTAACTAACTAGTGTGGTCAGTTGAAAATGATAATCTAAGGTGCTGATCTCTTTTACGACCTTGTCAAACAATGTCAGGGAATGCCTCTCTTGTGTGATTAGGTTAGAAGGATGTGTTGTAGGCTTGGACTGAGATGTTCAAGATCTTAAGTGCAATTTTTAGACCTTATCTTCACGTATAGAAAGTTTTTTTTTTTAATGGCATTTTGGCTTTTTAGTCGTGTATCAGTAGGTTCCCAATTAGTCAGGGTAGCTACATCATTTGCTAATCACTACGCTGATTTCTATAGCTTTTATAAATATATATTTACATATCCACTTGAAAATAGAAGTCGTTGTCCAGTGGGAATGCAGTGGATCCTATAACAGAGAAGTTGGTCCAATTTTTAATCTATTTTCCTATCCAGTGTTCATGGTTTATATGCCTCATTTTTTTTTTTTTTTATTCTTAAATTGGTTCTCGATATCTTCCAAACCTCTTTTCTTTTTTTTTGCTTTTGATATATACTTACTAGAACTCTGCAAATACTATTTTTGTAATCTCAATTCTGATGTTTTTATTTTACTTTAAATATGGCTTGTGTTTGTAGAGTGGTCCCTAGCATATCTCAGAGGGAAGGGTCTTCCATTTTTGCTGGTCCTGGGGAGGCCTGCTGGTGATATAGGTGAGATTATCCAAATTATGGAAAAATTTCATTTTCAGAAAACCCAAGATTTCTGGATAATAGATCCTATACCTGTTTCTGTCTTTTGCTCATTTACCCTTTTTTGGTATTTGCCTTGATAATCACATGTTACATAATATTTGATATAATTTCTCTTTATATATTTCATATTTTAGTGCACCAAGTACATATTAACCCTTTCCAGCTTTGATATGCTGAAAGTTACGTGTGGGTATGGTACCTGTCAACCAGAATTAGGGATGGGTGAATTTGAGCCATTTTGTTTCATCAAAAATTCGCTGCTGGCAAAATGTTGCCGACGCCCATCATAGTCTATGGGAGGCAAATATAATGTTGTCGCACTCTGAAATTTTTTTTGACGCGTGTCTTTTTTTTTGATGCACAATACCATACAAGTCTATGGGTGTCATTTTCACGGCTAAACAAGCTGAAAAAATTCACCCATCCCTTACCAAAATACTTGGGACCTGGGGTTTTCTGCATAACAGATCTTTCCATAATAAATATTATATTATATATATAATATATATTTTCATTATATATTAGTTGGGATCAAGTACATGGTACTGTTCTATTATTGCATAGAAAAAGGAAATAATTTTTAAATATTTGGGTTATTTGAATAAAATGGAATCTATAGGAGACAGCCTTTCTGTAATGGATCCCATACCTGTACATATAAATCAGAAAGTAACTTACGTAAGTGGTTGATCTTTCATACAGCGTGTTCCAAGCCCTGGACTGTTTAAGAATGCATTGGAAAAGGTAGCCATCTGCTCATTCCCAGGCTGCTCATTGCTAAAATGAATGCAAAACCATCATACAAAAAATAATAACATTTTCATAAGTGGATCTATTAACTACAAATTACTACAACGGCAATAGTACAGTGGCCAACAAAGGAAAACCTATTGATAGAGAGGAAAAACATAGGCAGACAATGGTAGTTCTCCCAAACAGAGCCAGTACTAGATAGAATGGGAAATTGATTGTGACTATACCCATGAAAGTTTGCTACAGTTTGCACAGAAAAGGAACTTCTAATCTACTTGTTCTGCTGACCTGAAGAAAACAAACTGTTGCCCATATATCCAGGGGTGAAGGGTTAGACTGGGATACTCTCCAAAGGGAGGAACAATGAGAGTAAATACAAGAGCCAGCAACACAAAACTGGCGGGAAGCACAATCTGCAGAGATTTGAAAGAAGCATATAAGCATACACAAAGGTTATCATGTATAACACCAACATGTAAACAGATGAGTAGAAAGCATTTATAACTAGTTTTTGGTATCAACTGGCATTATGTATTTGGTATCAAGAAGAATGGAATCAGAAAGAGTATATACAATAATATTATGAAAAAAAACCTTAGATGAACAGATGATCTGATAACGGAATTTATTACCTGTGCAAAGAAATCTTTATGGCTCCGAGTAGCGTGCTTAAACCGTTTAATTATCAGGGCATTGAACTGTTGTTGTACAAGGTCTGTGCCTTTTATTTGCCGCGACCCTTTTCCATTTTGCTTTTTGCCTTGGGGAGGCTCATTGATATTTGGTGGATTTTTATCAGCCTCACAGTGATGAGTATCTTTTCTGATGGAAGATTCTTGTCCTTGAGTTGTGGATAGAGATTAATGCACTAAGCACATGCAGGTCCTGTACAGTATATACTAACTGCTATGAATTTGCTTTTGGGTTTTGGTGGGTTCCATGCTACAATGTGGCCTCAGATAACAGAAAATACAAAAAACACTAAGTACAGTTTGTATAAAGAGTACAGTTGTGTTGCAGTGTGTTCCGTATCCAGTCTGGCAGCCTACAATAGCATAAATAACAAACCACTTGCACTCTCAGCTAATAAATGGCATAATTACATTAATTTTGTCACACAGTAATGCATATTCATTGTGGTTTGGCAGCAAACAGCTATGAGTGCAATTAAATAAGAAAGTATTTTGTATGAATATGTAAGCTACGTAAGCTAAACTATAAATTTATTTCCAGATTCATCCCAAATGGTTTAGTAGAAACGGGGATGCTACATATTGATATACCAGTGGTCAGACACCAATTGGCTCCCCACTGGTATAAAGTGGTATATATAATAAACAAGTTAAAAAAGGTATCTAGTATCACTGCTTAAACCACAGTAGGTCATTTCTAGATCTCTTATTAGCTAAGCTTTTATTAAGAACCAGAGATCTACCCACATTTATAAAGTAATTATTTGTGAATCACTTTACAATATGTTAGAGCCTAGCTATAGGGAACACAGTTTGTATTGCATGTTGTGTACCTGACTCCCTGACAATATCACTGTAACAACTCTGCTGCTGAGTACTGCTTTCTGGCAAAAATTGTGCAACCAATAGAGAAAACTTAGTAGTATGAACTACTGTAACACATAAGACGGATATGATATTTTGAGCTTGGGAAGACTACCTAAATCCCATCACAGGAGATTGCATGAATAGGGAATCATAACTCTTCCAAAATTCTTTTCAATACAAAACATCAATAACTCTTATATTTTAATGTAGACACAGAATCAAACTTACTACACATTGTAGCCAAGTTGTTAAAAGACAGACTGACAGATATATAGACACATTTAAATACGTGGTTTTTATCCTTTCTGTGGATCACTTTGTAGCTAGCAAGGAATGAAAGATACCTCTTTCAATACCTATTTTCAACTTCTATGTCATTGTGTAAGAGAGAACTGTATGATACGTTGGGTGTTTTGTTCACCAGCCATTAGCTAAGGCTGCATTGAGGATGTGATCACTATTTTTGCATAATAAAAATATAATGTTATACTTTATTATATGCAGTATGGTTTTAAAGCTGTTTGTAAATTATTATTCTATGCTGTCTTTTGAGTCAGTCTTCATTGGTCTGGTAATCAGCAGGACTCTGCAACATTGTTTATGAAGTAACCATCAGAACCACTACGATCAGGGGTGCTTCGCCAATGAGGCAAGTTGAGGCTGTCACCTCAGGCGGCAGCGCCCCACTAGGTACCAGGGGCAGCAAAAATGCTGCTCCTGGTACTTTAAGAGCGAATTTCTGGGGGAGGGGGGGCAGCAGCAACTGCTGCTGCCTCAGGCGGCGGAGGAGCCAGGATCGCCCCTGACTACGATACAGATTAGAAAGGGGAGTATGACCATTGCCTCTCAGTGTAAATACCTATTATCTATACAATAAATATTGCTCCATTGTTTTGACAAAAGCCCAGTGCAATAGTCCACATGACCACACTTGAACAAAACTAAATCAATGTAATAAAAAATATACTCTATGCAGTGGGAGGGGGGATAGGCTAGCTAGTTTGTAAGCATATCGTTTTTCTAAGATCCATTTTAATATTTAGCGATAGTGCTTTATCACTCCTATAAGCCATAATTAATGTGGTTCCCATAGAAGATAACTAGAGGCAACTAGCAGTGTTTAATGGTGTTTTATCAGTGTCAGTAATAAAACATCTTGAGTGCAGTAAGGCATTGCAGATAGCATGTATGGTTCAGTATCTATATAATGCTTCTACACCAAATAAGCAAAGTGAGCTAATGGCCTTGTCTAGAGTGCATCTCTTTACTTATGGTATTTGGCAGAAAAAAGATGGGTAAAATGAGATTTGGTTTGATGGAAACTGTTTGTTTTGCTTGTCTTACAGAAGCTACATTGTGCAGTACAAACGCCTGCTACCAGAAGATATATTTCTTAAAATAAGTACATGTGTCTAGTAAATTGTATGAATTGAAGAAAATAGAGGATTTTAACATCATCTCAAAACCTGGGAGCAATGGACAAATTTAGGCAACTGTGGCAACAGTAAACAAGCATATATGGCATGCAAATGTAGCCACCATTATCACTTTTAATAATAGTCTGCCATTTAATGACTTCTCTTTTTTGTTACCCATCTTTATCCAGCCTGATGTGAGTTACCTTTATTATCAATATTGATTACAGTTGTCTGGTTATCCACTCCTAGACTTGTTCGGGATTTCCGTTGTTGTAACATCCATTCCTCTATTTTTAAGAATGGCCACAAAATACAAAGCAACACAATTCATAACATAATTACATAAAAAGTCAAAGTACCATTTTGAAAAATGGTGGCACTTCATAGATACTGGGGCAGTTGCAAGCTCTATGGGAATATAGACCAATAATCTGTCACTTTGTGCATAAAACCAGTGCATCAGACCAGTGCTCATATACATTTAAGGGCTTGCAACATCCCCATCCTACTGAATATCCTTTTTACACATTTATATTTCAAAGTTTTTACTTGATCAAAGGTAATTCAGAAGATTAAAGCTCATATCAATAAGTTTATATTTTGGTTATTGCAAATAAAATGTGTTGAAAGCAGATTACCTCTTAATGCAAAATTACATAGAATATATATATTAGAAAATTACATTTTTCAGTGCCAGTTTGATGTTTCTCAGATGTGATTTTAATCCAGCCAATTAATAGCGAGTGAGATTGACTTCATATTTCCTTCACTGTCCTACAAACCATCTATACAAACTCTTATTAAACTGACACAAACCCTACTGTACACATCTTGTTGTCCAACAGTCTGTACCAATTACCATATTCTAGTGGTCCAGGTCTATGACTGGCCAATGTCCGATCCACTCAAATGTGAAACCTGTTGGAAACCCAAATGGATCCACGCAAGTATCAGGATAATTTTGTTCAAAAATGGCCAAGCTGATGGACAACATCAGTTCCTGCGGCCAGTAATACAGTTTTCCCACTAACCATGACTAAACTGTAAAATACATTTGCATTAATAAAAAATCGAAAGCATGGATATTGGGTCTAGAAACATTAACATTTCCTTTCACATATTTCTATGTGAATATTTTAAGTGGTACCTGGTGTCTCTGTCCCAGTCACCGAATCTGCTGTAACTTTCAGGAAAATCTGAAAGAAAAACACCCTTACATTATAAAGCCGCCAAGATGTACCTGTACTTTCCTGTGCATGCCTGTGCCTATGCTTGTTCCCAGAGTTTACGGGATATAGTACACTACCTCTTCAAGTGGAGTGTCAGAAATGCCAAAGCTGCTCAGTCCCAGGTCCCCAAGAGTTTCCTCTAGTTCTCTGAAGAGGCTGGCATAGGCACGGAACTTGAAATCTTTGCTTGGTAAAAGATAGATCAGCTCCTGCCCAATGCTTTCTATTAATTTTGCTTCTGGAACATGGTGATGAATTAACTCTGTAAGCCCGCTGATATCGCCTGTGTACATTAAAAACAATCACATTTAGAGCACTTATTTTCATATTAAACTTTCTTGAAAAATAATGTGCAACTTAAAACATTTTGGATCTAAAATAAAATTATTCTTATTTCACTGAGAGACTTTTCCTCTTTAGAACGTCTCCCACAAAACAAAGCATCAGTCACACAATCCAACTTGCAGATCTACCTCACCATCTAACTCTTGTTCTAGAAAATCTTCCTTTGCTTTTGGTGTACAGCTTGCACATGGACAGGAACAGTCAGACCGACAGGAAGCCTGGAGAATGTAAAGACACTAGGTTATTTTTAATTAAAAAGACTAATCAAAAGCACATTTGGTCAAAAACTGACTCTACCCAAATCTGTATACTACTGAGGGATACTGTGTCAAAATGTACTCTCTGTAGTACTTGCTAAGGTTTTCAATTGAAGTGAGAATACACTTTTAACCTTAACTGAGCCTGAGAACCATTTTTATTTCTTATTAACCTGTCTTTTAAACATTCCACATCACAAAAAAAGTTGCTCAAAAATATCCCTGCCTAGTTTACTGTGAAAATGACAGAAGATATCACAGAAGATACTCACATAGGCAAGTTATACACATGAGTTTGCTTTGGCTTAGCGTCCCCATGCGTGCATTAAAATTGAATTACAGTCATGATGTGATTCCTAGTATTCAGCAAAAAGATGGTTTGTCTCAAATAAATTCACATCTTAGGCTGGAACTTATATGGTTATGGCTATCCAAGCCATAAATAATACAGCTAGTTGCGTAAAAAAGAAATGCGCACAAAAACATATTTTTGAATGAGAAGTGATTTTATTACTTACAGAATCTTTCTTTCCAGTGTCTTTGATGCTTCTCATCCTACGCACAAGAGTAAGGTAGAAGCCTGTGCCAAAACAGTTCTTTAGGAACAATGGTGAGCCACTGCAAAAGAGTTTTCCTTGGGATATGATTGCAATTCTGTCCCCAAGTAGATCTGCCTCATCCATGTGATGTGTAGAAAGGATAATTGTTCTTCCTAAAAACATATATATATATATATATATATATCCATTTAATTTGCTTTTAGTATTAATGAATCATTTTGTTTTGAGTATGTGGTATTTTGCTCTTTATTTCTTATAATGATATTGTGTTCTTCAGGCTATATAGAAGAAAAAGCATACTCTTGCACTTGCCATAAATAGTGCATTATGGTCAGCCTATAGAGAACAATATCAAAATTCCAGATTAAAATAGCAGTTGTAAAGATTTACTTCATATCTACACAGCTATTAATTATACAGTACAGGTGGCTAAATGTCAATTGCTACCTGAGCGATACTTGAGCAGCAAATCCCATATCGACCTTCTGGAGTATGGGTCTACACCTGAAGTGGGTTCATCCAAGACCACAACCTTTGATTCACCAACAAATGCCATAGCTACAGACAATTTTCTTTGCATTCCACCTAAACATAGAAACATAAAAAATAGATGAGGTCCCATAAGCTAATCTACAGATGTACAATTTTTGTCATTTTTCTCTCGTGGTGAGTTCTACCACTTTTTTTCCAGTTCTTTGCCCTCCAGATATGTGAGTTGATTCTCTGTTGTTTTTTTCTCGACTTATTACACTGCGCATGTGTAATTTCCAGTAGAATCATGGGATCAAGGTAACCCTTTGCGTCTGAGTAACAGATGTATATACTAGTTTCCCAGCATTATATTATAAAAGCAAAGCCACAATCAACACAAAAGCAAACAATTATTATAAAACACACACACACACACACACACACAAAATAAAAGTCATAATTACTAGATATATATAAAAAAAAATCAGCAGAATACCTGATAGATTTTGTGCCTCCTCATTTCTTTTATGGGGGATGCCAATGTCTTCCAACATAACCTCCACTTGCCTTTCAGCCTGCTTTTTAGATTTGCCTTTCAGTTGAGCATAAAAGAGAATGTGCTCTTCCACTGTCAAACTTTAGATGGAAAGATAAACAGGTGACAATGAGACTTATGTCACTAAATGAATGAGAATGAAGAATATAGATACTGTAGACAAATGAACTATGATAACAATGATTACTGATAACAATAAATATTTACTGGCGGAAAAGAACGTTGTGCTGTGGACACATTCCAAGACTTTGTCGGATGGAATCCATGTGTGTTTGAATATCTCTACCCCGGATCCATACTGTTCCTGATGTTGGTGGGAACAAGCCAGTTATGATTGATCTAAAATAAAGAGAAATTATAGTAGTATTTAGTGCTTTTGCCTATCTTGGGAGACCCCTATTCAAGGCCTCTTGACCCTCTAGATGAGCCATCCTGACTGTTCAGAAAAAAATTACCTAAGAAATTCCAACTGGTTTATTTAACCATCGTAAATGTCATTTTATTATACAAAAAGTTGATTTCCATTCCAACTACTTTTGCAACTTGCTTATCAGACCTTTTTAATCTCCTGAAGTTCATATTGTGGGAAGTATTTGAAATACCCATTAAAGGGATTGGCAACCTTTAAATTAACTTTACGTATAGTTTAGATAGTGATTTTCCTAGACAATTTGTAATTTATTTTCATTTTTAATTATTTGTGTTTTTTTGTTATTTAGCTTTTTATTCAGTAGCTTGCAATTTCAGATATATGTTGCTAGGGCCCAAATTACCCTAACAACCATGCACTGATTTGAATAAGAGACTGGAAAATGAAAAGAGGGGCTGACTAGAATTATGAGTAATTAGTAATTGGGTATGAGGAATTAAGAGTAATAAAAGGTGGCAATAAAAATAACCGTACAGAGCATTTTTTAGAAGGGGTCACTGACCCCCATTTGAAAACTGGAAAGAGTAAGAAGAAGGCAAATAATTCAAAAACTATAAAAAAAGAAAAAATGAAAGCCAATTCAAAAGGTGCTTATAAAATTAGTCATTCTATAACATACTAAAAGTTTAACTTAAATGTGAACCATCCCTCTAAAGCATTTTTTTAACTGAAGTAAGGAACTAAACAGAATCCCATAATGTCTCTAAACTGGTGGTAACAAGGAAAATAAGTTACTATACAGGGAAGAATACTAGGCAACATGGTATCTTAGAATATATAAATAGTAGCAAAGCAGTGAGGATTTTTAACATTTCTTGATGTGGTTTATAATACGTTTGTTTTTAATATAGTGGAAAGAAGGGAGTCCTTAGTGACACTCATAGGAACCCTAGTTACTTATAACTCCTTTCTCTGAATTCCAAGTACTAAGAATAAATGAGCCTTTTAGATTGTAAGCTCATTTGGGTAGGGCACTTTGTACCTCTTGTATTTTTTATTGGTTGTACTTTTGTATGCAATCTGTATGTTTAAGTTATACACCCATACAGTGCTGTGGAATATATACAGCTGCACACCTATGCGCGCCTCCCCTTGTACTTCGTCACATCATGTGCGCATTCAGTCAGGCACGTGTGGGAGAGGGGGCGAGTTGGCCAGCTGGGTTGCCTACGGTGCCTGGTTGTACATACATGCCTGGCTCTGGCCACAATAACTCTTTTTTAGAGTAATGGTTTGCATGGGTCCAGAGTCAATTTTACAAATCCATTTCCATCTACCAGCAAAGGGGAAGGCCACTGAAACATTCTGACTGCAAAGGATGCATTGACACTATTGGTTCTCCTTTCTGGTACAGGCCACCAAATAAAAGACATGAATGAAGCAGATGCACATCAGCTGGTGCAATAACATCAGTCATGCAGTTAAACCTGTTACTCGTGTTAGCCAAAATTCCCACTTGACTTAACACATTTACTCTATTGACCTTTATGTCCCACCTATTACAGTACCTCTGTTCAGTAGAAAATTAGCAGCTATGGGGTGAACATTCATAAATGACCTAATTAAAAATAACACAATTTTTCTTTGCTTGGTGAATTCACCTTGGCAAAGTCTAGGATTGACTAAAGCTACAATTCCCATGTGTTGCATTAGATGCACATAATACATCTGTCCACAAATAGCAATATAGTTATTCTATTTTATTCTACTTGGTAATATATTTCTATCCATCTTCTTAGAAAAAACTTAGTATGACTTAAGTTGTGGTGATACATATTACAAGAAACATTACAAGAAATCAAGACTTTCTTTTCTGGCCACACTGAGTTGTAGGAAACGCACCCAAAATTCTCTTGAGTATATTGAATATCTAAACAAGCTGCCCTTTAGGTAAATGCTGAACAACTGTGAGGAGCCATGTTTAACAAGCACAACAAATATATGATAAAAACATCACTGTGCAAAAAGTGGAAATCTTCATCTAGCCAACATCAGTTCCCAGGTTCAAATCCCACTAATAACAGATAAGGGGTTATTTACAATGCCTCCGTGCAGTGTGATAAGTAGAAAAAAAGTGAGCAATGTGCAACTAGCCACAGGCTTCTGATCTCTGTTACAAAAGGGGAGGGTGGCAAGTAGGCATCCTCCACTTTCTACCCACCCCTACCTTATGCGTCATTCTAATGCATAGGGCAAAGACAGGCCTGGGCTGTGCATCCTGAAGTTGCGCTCTTCACTGAGAGCTGGATTTCTCATCTGCTGCTCAGTGTCCGGGGGTGGGGGGGGGGCCGGTGGGGATTCACCAGAGCTCTTAGAATGAACACTAAGGGGTATACTCTTTACCAAGACCTAAACATAAACATATAATACAGTTTCCATATTGTTATATATTAGACATAGCATGTTTATTTAATTCCTGGCAAAATAATGCACCTTTTCTTCAGTAATATTTCAAACTATACATGGGCACACTTACAATGTTGTTGTTTTTCCAGCACCATTGTGACCCAGGAAAGCTGTTATCTGCCCTTCATAAAATGTTATATTCATCCTGTCCACAGCAGGCTTGTATGTATTTTCATATACTTTCACCAAGTCCTGAATACAGACTCCTGGAACCATACCTGGTGGCTCAGGTTCATAAAATGGATTACCTTACAAAGAGAAAGTATTACAATCAGTATCAGGAACATTCTGCATACTATATATATAGGACTTATGTTTGTGTGCTTAATTCATTTGTGGGATTTCTGTTTCTGAGCTGAGAATGCTAGATATCTACTGGTTCATGTCCCAAATGACAGTTTATAATGATGAGCAGGGGTCCCAAAACTTTTTTTAAATTGTTTTACCTATGAGCTACATTGAGAGCAACACAACCAAATGTTCTTGAGGGGGGGGAGGTACCAAATAAGGACTGTGATTGGCTTTTTAACAGCCTCTGTGTAACCTGGTAGCCTAGAGGAGGCTCAGTTTGGCAGTACATCTGTTTTTTATGCAACCATAACTTGCCTCCAAGCCAGGAATTAAAATAAGCACTTGCTTATTGTTGCCACTAGGAGCAACATCCAAGGGGTTGGAGAGCAACATGTTGCTCCTGAGCCACTGCTTGGGGGCAACTGGACTAGAGCTTTTCTAGAAAAGTACAGTAGAATCCTTTAGCGTCTTTGGGCCATGTTTTTCTGCTCCTATGGAGTAGACTTTTCAAGAGAAAATTGGTGAACAGGAAAACGCGCAGCTATTCTCTTTGCAGTTACATATGTAAGGTGCATATAAAAGCCTTAGAATATGGAGCACCAGAGATGACATCCACTTGATTAAAGATCAAACTTTATTTCCATACACACAGGATATTAAGCAATCTGCTTTACGCATTTCATGCATGACATGCATACAATGGATGGCTTATTGTCCTGTGTGCATTGACGCTTTTAAAGTTGGAAATGAAATGTGATTTTTAAATAAGTGAATGTCCTCTCCGGTGCTTTGTATTCTAAGGCTTTACTATGGACTATATAAACTGTTTGGGATCAAAGTGCACGTGTAGTACAAAGGGATTCTATTGGCCGGTAAGTGCTGCCACAACACTATTGTCTGGACTACATATATAAGATGCCATGTTGCTTTTCTTAGCAGAATCATTTTTCATTAACTACAACGCAATAGCACTATGTACTGATAACATCTTAACAGAGCTGTTATGTTGCAATCTATAAGTAATTATTTTGCCAAGGTAATAAGTTAAGGAAGTCCCCACTCATATTAGAATGTTCTCTGAACACAGTATCAACAGTATATTGCCATATTTATGGGAAACAACATGCAAGTGAGCACCTGTATTGGTTTCAGAGTCGTTCATTTCATCTTTATCATTCCTCTCTTTTTCTTGTTCATCTTTCTTCTGTTTTTCTTCCTGCTCCTTTTCTTTCTTAACCTTGTGTTTACAAGCAGAGGAATCCTTCTTAACTGTTAAATCCTCAAGCTTCACTGATTTTTCTGCTTCTTCTTTCACACCATCAGAGAGGGCTTCAGATTGCCTATCTAAAGAAAAAAGCATATAATAATGTTTAAAAAATAGATGAAAAAAAAGTTTAGCTTTAAAAAAAAAAAAAAAAAAAAGTGTTATTGAGTCTGGGCCAAGAATGTAAGATCCAGGAGCACGTTAACCTACTTTCTGTTCATGTCAACATGTCAACTGCCCTTGTCTGTTGACAGCTGATCTGTGTGAAAAGTAAAACAGTTCTATGGCCTCCTTTGTTTCTATTGCCTGTTTCATACAACCAGACACAACCCTTGGTTACATTTCAGACCCTTATTACTAGTGACATTGCTGTCCACACCTGCTACTGCCACTGTCATACACACTTTGTTCACTTGTAGATGAATATGTTTGTTCAATTGGTTCTTTCCAGGTACATAAAACTGCTTAACTTTCTTGCCTACTTTGAAAAGTCAATAAGTACATCATATTCATTTTTAGAAAGCAAACAAAAGAATACAGCTATAAAATGTGTGCGTAGTCACAGACAGTTTTGTGTCTTGCAGCCCATAGGGAAAATTTCTACTTAATGCAACAAATTAGAATTTTTATTTTAAGAACTATAACAACAAATGAAACATTTGATTTTTGATTTTTCTGTCACTGACAGGGACAAACACTGTGTTGCAAATGATTAACATTTTATGACTGACTCCTCTGGCATACATGCAGCTGAATCCTCTGGCACACAGAAGGCTAGATATTAAAAAGGAAATAAGAAATTGGTGCACTGTGACTTGGATGATTTTTTTCTAGAAAATAATTGCTGCAAAAAGTCACTATTCTTATGCATATACTGTAGGTTCTCAGCTCTCGGGCTTGGTGTGCAAATGGCCTGGTGTGCAAATGCTTGTGCTTACTGCAACCTTTAATTGTGATTCAGTATGCATTGGTGCTTTGTCCTTGTCATTTTCAGGCCAGCTACTAAACTTGCACCTGGCATGCGCATAGATTTAATAATCAACATTCAAAATGTTTTGCTTAAAATGGACTCTAAGGGAGCTTTCTGCATAATAGGTTTCCAAATAAGTGATCCTATACCTGACAGGATAAACAGAGCTGATTAATATCATACAAATAAATTGCAGGTCACATCTGTACAACTCTATCCTAAGTGCCCCCAGCATCCTATACCTTGAATAAACTCACAACTCAAATGTTTTCAGATTTAAGAAAAAACTTGAATGGAAAAAAACTCGAATCAGTGAATTTGGGGTGAACAACCCGAAAACCGAGTTTTCAGAGAGAAAAAACTCGTATTGCTCAAATTAATTGAGCTTTTGAGGGAAACCCACCAAAAAAACACCTGAACATCAAGATGGCCATTAACATCTTCAAATGGTTCAAGGGACCTCTTCCACTGACTTCTACATGACCTCGACAGGTTTTAGCTGGAGTATTTTTTTTAATAAAAACCGCAAAAATTCAAAATTTTAGTTTTTTAACACAAAAACTACCCTTGAAAAACTCAAATTGTTTGACAAAACACAACTTGACCTTTGATATATCTGCCCCTAAGTCTGAGTACATTTATCTATAATGATGTTTGTGAATATTGTGGTTATGTCATTCCTACATGCACTTAGTTATTACCTGCATTTATGTGAGCTTGGCGTATCCTTACCTGTTGGCGCTATGTGATTTTCCTCAACATGCTCATGAATCGACAGCTCAGTCTGTACTGAATCACCTTTACAGAACCAAAAAAAAACCCAGAAGTTTATTACACGCATCTGTATATATGTTTATATATATATATATATATAAATAAAATATATATATACTATACACATATATATATATATATATATATACTGTATATATATTTTGCTAAGAATTCTCAGAATATTTATTACTACAAAGTTACACACTAATATCGTGTATCACAAAACGTGCATTCCCTGGGTGTCCATGGGCAGACTATTCAAACTGCAGAAATGTTCTCATTGTTCCTCAAAAAATGTGATGTGTGAATATAGAGCTGCACTTTCATTGGGAAGATAAAACAAGTCCCCAGCTCGGTTTTTATGATTGTTCTGGTGGCTATTGATGAGCCAACTCTTTTGCCTAGTACAGTTACATAGCAAATCTGTGCTAGAATTTAGCCATGTGTTTTGTTCACCTGTAAAAGTGGGTTTTTGCATGTCATCATTATGAGCCTTCAACATCAAACAACCTGACTCTCTATGAAGCCATCTGGGCAATGTGTTTGGAATAAACTGGCAACATGGAAGCCTTTTTTCTATGAAAAACAGTTGTAAAATAGTGGAAAAGAGCCTTTCTAACAAAGTAGGAAAGGCTAGTGCATTAGGGACTGAAGGCAATAGGTCTAAGAATGTAAACAAATAGAGCAAAATGTGCTCAATTTTGCACATGTTTAAATTGAATTGCTTGCAAACATATTTGTGCCTTGTGGATTGCACTTTCATTTAGAAATAAGCCCTATATGTGTTTTGAAAATCATGTTTCCTAGTAATTTCCCCAGTTCTAATCAGTGAATAGACATTTGTTTTTTCTTATAACTAAAACTGACAAAACCTTAGTGAAAGAGTCAGGGAGTGAGCTATACGCTAATTAACACGACTTAGCACTGACCTTTTTCCTTAGAGGATGAGACAGAAATGATCCTGTCCAACTCTATAGCCAGAGGGATGGTGCACTCATGTATAAATTGGGATTATGATCTCTGAGATTAGACAAGTTTTTCACCCACTGCTTTGCAATAAAGCAATTAAATTCTACTGTATTTAGCCTTTCTCATAGCATCAAAGACCATGAGATGACTAAGCTTTTAGTATTTCATATAATAATAATTATGAGCCACTTAAGAGTTCAAAGTGAGTGAATAACATTCCCACTGTACTGTGTGTAATCTTTTTACTTGGTCAAACAATGACAGCACATTGTCCTCGGGTATAACTAAATTAGTATCAGTCGCTACTTACCATCCGCTACCAATTCATGGTCAAATTTACACCAATAGGTTGCCAAAAATGGGAAATACCATGGTTTTGGGATTCCGTATTCCCCTATAAAACATAAAGCAGATTTATATTTTAGAACATTATACAATGCTTCATTGTTTGCACAGTCAACATTACATAAACTCAAGAAACTGACAGAAAGCTAGCAAATGTTAAATATGGCACTATAGATTGGAAATACATTTTTAATATAGGCAAGATTAAAGCAAAAGCTAACTACAAATATGTCGATTGTGTCCATCTGAAGTGTTGTATTCCTGATTTAAATGCAAAATTTTTACAATCCGTACTAAAAAATTGTAACATGCCTGCTGGATTAAAACAAAGATTTTGGATATTATTAATCAATTTTACAAATTTTATGCAAACATATTCCTTTGCTCCGCAACATCCTCGTTTAGATATAAAGACATTTCTGACATATGTTAAGTTACCGAAATTGACATTCGAGGAGAATTCCTCTTTTAACGCCCCAATCACTACAGAAGAAATAGAGTTAGCCATTCACCAGCTAAAGAACAGTTATAGCCCAGGCCCTGATAGCTTCCCCCCTTCTTACTACAAAAGTTTTACAATCTATTACTTTCCCATTTACTAGTACTTTTTAACGAGATGGTTCAAGGACATTTGTTGCCTCAGGAAATGTTATATATGCCAATCTTTCCCTCCTTCCCAAACCCAATAAAGACGTAACCTGCATCCAAATCTACCATCCTATCTCAGTTCTTATTGTGGATATTTGCATATTTTCAAAAATCAACAGCTTGCTTAAATGCATACCTTCCCCAGTTGATCCACCGGCTTTGTTCCCAGTAGGCAAACTACAGATGCTACAACTCTTGGTCGAATTCATAAAATGAGTTGGAAAAGGAAAATAAGAGAGCGGGAGCTTATTTTCCTTTTCCAACTCATTTCATGAATTCAACCAAGAGTTTTAATTAATTGTCGATATCAATTCATCTTGTAGCTTTAATTTATTGATTTTTATCATTCACTAATTAACAATTTCTTTAATTAACTAAATTTGGAATTTATGGTAATTATTATTTTTTTTTAATATATATTAGAAATACTTTGGAATAGATCAATTTTTATAAGCACGTTGCACTTTTCTCATTTTTCCAATAAGAAACCAAAAATCAAAGCGTTAACTGACTGAACTAAGTTTATGAACTAAGTTTATATGGTCAATATAATTAATAGAGTTTCCAATCTTGATTATTCACTCAGGTTATAAGTAATTTATTATTCACTATATACCTGTACAAGCACTTATGCACTTTCTGTAAAAGGTTTCTGAATTAATCAATAACTAAAATTAATTGATTGAATACTTATTGGGTATTAAATTATACTGATTATGAACATTTAATTAATTTTGGTGAATTGATTTTAAGGTGATTAAGTTGGTTTAATTAATGAATTGGTAATTGGTAACAGTTTTTCCTCTCTTCTCTCTAAATTTCCTAGGCTACCAGTTCTACCATTACACCCAAAACCTAGACAAAAATTTGGTTATCCATCAGGAAACTATCCAACTATGTTGGAGTTGAAGAAACGGCGTGTAAGGTGATGTTCCTTTGGTATCTTACTCCCATTCATAAGCACACTATCAATCCATATACATGTTTTAGGGGCTGCTCGATTAGAGGAAACTATCTTCACACTTGGTGGCAT
Organism: Xenopus petersii; assembly: GCA_038501925.1. Lineage (NCBI taxonomy): Eukaryota > Metazoa > Chordata > Amphibia > Anura > Pipidae > Xenopus > Xenopus petersii. The sequence goes on along the minus strand of CM076678.1, from coordinate 102,812,277 downwards.
TGGCCTATTGTTTCTGGACTGAAATTTATCAAATGGCCCCTCAGATTATTGGGGTAACCATTGAACCTACTATTGAATCCGCTTTATTATCCTTACCCTATTCTAAACTTGCTTTACAGCCACAAAATCTTGTTTCTTAGTTCCTGGCAGCTACCTGCGGGGTCACCGCTTTACATTGGCTAGCCCCCTCCCTTTCTGTCACATTGGTTATTTATAGGCATTACCTTTCAGCCCTCCTAGATGATAAACTAAACCTCCATATTGCCATTTGGTCATCATATGGCAAGTGTCCTTGTCAATAAACCATAGCAGCTGGAATGTCCATAATAAGATTGTGATTTAGATATACCTTTGCATTGTTACACTATTTTGTAATTTTGTTTTTCTTTGTTTTCTTTGAATTTTGGTTTATTTTGTTTAGTAAATGTATGATGTAACTTCAGTTCTGCCTACACATGGAGTTTATTTTTCTAATTTTCTTTATATACTACCTCTGGAACTTACTACTGCACTAAATGCCATTTTATTTTGTTTGTAATAATAAAGTGTTATAAAAAAAAGCCTAAGATTTGTAACAATTTGTGGCCACTTTGAGTATCTTGTAGTGCAGTTTAGGCTTACTGAAGCATATTAAGGTTCAGTAAATATCAATATGGTATGTAAATGACAAGTTCACTATTATGTACATGAATGATTTCATTTGTTCAAAGACTTTGCTACATTCCACTCTATGTTTTCCTAAGAATAATTCTGGAAGCTTTATTGGATGTGGTATTCCCACAAAAATCCATTTTGATTCAAGTGTCTTCTATACTGGTTTGTCTTGACCCCTAGAAATGACAAGCCTTTACAAAGGTTAATTGGTTTTGCAGACTTAAACAGCACCAAAGGAGTTTGACCATTTAGAAAAAGCTGCTTCTCTTTTGCTCCTTTTTTAAACCATCCCTGACCTTGCATTCTTTTTGCACTTGGAGTGGATGCTTTTGATACCCAAGATCAGCAAAAAATAGAAACATTGACAGATATATTGTACATTCACTCACTGAAAGTGCATACAAGGATTCACAGAGTGTAGACCTTATTCAATGACTGTCCTGGAGGCCTGGGCACACTTGAAATTAGCATTCTGATGTTAATTCATTTGAAGGCTTAAATGCAGATACCCACTTCAAAACTCTGAGACTTTCTTTAACAAAAGAGATGCTGGAATTCTGTTTACATCAATTTCATCATAGATCAGGTGTGTATAACCTAGTTTTAGTATCAGTATGATGGTTGAATAGAGTGACTGTAATTTTTGTGATGGTGATTTGCTGCAGTATTTTATTACACCCACACCTCAGAGTACACACCCAATGATACTGTAATGTTTTAACATACATTTACCATTGTAATGTTATTTCAGACACAGGCCCCTGCTCCCTGCAGAGAATGTTCTATCTCCGTGGTTTTTTTTTTTTTTTACAAGATTACGTTACTGGTTATATTAAAAGTGTGACTGTGTATGCCATACTCTGCCTGCCCTATATTCCCTGTGTGTGCACCACACTCTGCCTGCCCTATGCTCCTTTAATGTGCCATACTCTGCCTGCCCTATGTTCCCTGTGTATGCCATACTCTACCTGCCCTATGCTCCATGTGTGTGCCATACTCTTTCTGCCCTATGTTCCTTTTGTGTGCCATGCCCTGCCTGCCCTATGCTACCTGTGGAACGTGAGCCTGGTAGGGGTTTATTCTGGGGGATGGTTAGTATTTGGAAATAGTTGTGACCCCTTAGGTGTTTACTCATGTGCTAGAGGGTGCTGTGTTATCCACAGAGGAGGAGGAGGCATATGAATTTAAGGATATGTTTTAATGACTTACATTTTTCACATATGAGGGATATCCCTGCAGTGAGCACCAACCATTGTATTTTTTGGTGTGCTACCACCATTAATGTGGACATGGTCTTATAAGTTCTTATGGTAACATGGGTGTGGCTTAAAGTGGGTGTGGTTTAAAAGGGGAGTAGTCAACACTGGCTTCCATTATTGGCCCCCACCACGTAGGCCAGAAAAATTCTGGCTCTCGGTATCACAAAAGTTGGACATCACTGACATAGATAAATGAAACTTTGGGAAAAAGCAGAAATGGCAGGTAACTTTTCACAAAGGAGCAGTATTGGATTTAAAGGAAAGGACAAGAGGCTGCAGGCACACCAGAGCTCTGACTGCTCTCTATTAGGACACACTGATTTCAAATAAACAGCACACTGCCAAGTCTGTGCACAGACGAGTTGTTAGCGAAGGATTCCATTATAGGTAATTTATAGGTTAGTCCTTAACTATTTCTAAACATACCTGGAAAAACGTGATCAATGTACCAAGCCAGAGTCCAATAAATGAGGGAATCCAATAGCATCATAAATATGGAAAACAGGAAGCTGTATTGATCTCCTTCCAGAGGGCTCTGTCTGATGTTTCCCCACTGCAGGCCAAGGCCTTGCTCTTCATATCTAGATACATATTCTGTTCCAAATCCAAAGGCTACTGGTGAGAGAAAACTCTAAAAGAGCAGAATAGAACAATTTAGACACCAGTTTTGACACCTTGCAGACACCAATGTTGCACTCTGTTTCTAAGAATGCAGATACAGTATGTAGCTGTTTTTGTCATCAAATACTGTCTAGAAGAAATATTCCCCTTCATTTACTGAGCCCTGCATCAAAGATTGTCTAGACCAAACAATTCGCATTTCACAAACACAGATAATATACAATGTCCCAAGTAAATACAGTATATATTTAAACAATACACAAAAGCCATGAATATCCTGTAAAATGTATCCTTATAAATAGTGCTAAGTGATATCATCAGTTATAATTGGTGCTTAGTGATGTCATTTCTGCCACATGTCAGACCAAAACTTGTGTATTGTAAAAAATAATGTACCCCCTGTTGTAAAATATGAGGATATGAGGATATTAAAAGTCATGGAGTTCCGTGACCTGTATAAAAGCCTTCACCCTTGTGCTTTTATATAAAACTTCTTGGTAACTTATAATATCCATATAAATTTACCGATTGTACAGTTCCTCTTTCTACACTGGTAATTTGTGTTGAAATTCTAAAATTATTTTAGAAACTCTTTATATATAATATATATATATAATATAATATATAATAGCCGCTTGGTTCCTGAAGCATTAAACATAGCACTGCATGCAAGATTGAGTTTGTGGTCAAGCAAAGAAAAGGAAATCTTACTGCCAAGGTTTTCAGCTTGATGGTCATCCGGTCCTGCCAAGCAAAGCAGAGGATGTGCGGTAAATAGAGTGTGAAGTAAATGACTCCGCTGCAGGCAGCTGCCAGATTGGCTTTAGAGAAAAAGACGCTCATCAGGAAGGCCTGCATGATTGTCGCTAATGTGAAGGCCATCAAGAAACAGAATAGAATTAGCGGGTTACTGTAATGTAGGACCCCACCAACCTGTAAATAGATAAGGAACAGCCATCAGCATGGACACCTTTATTTCAAACTAAGTAGAGCAAAACATGACTTTTTACATAATGAATGTAACAAAGGAGAATAAGAATGATTCTTTGCATGTGATGTTCTCTTCCAGTCTACAAATATTTTAGCCTATTCACAACAATTATAGTAAAAAACTTCAATTTTATTCATTAAAGGGCTCCAGCTTCTAACATTAATGTGGCCAAATAATAAAACGTGCAAAGTTTGCTGAAGGTCTAGTCACCTAGAGCAATCAATCTATCGCCTGTCAACATCTTATTATTAATGCATCTGGGCAAAGTTTTACTATATACAATTTATGCAGTTAAGCCAATATAGATGCTTCCCTAGTTGCTAGGATTGGCCTCAATTTAGCAACAATTTGCATGTCTTATTGTTAAAGAAATCACACACCATTGATCTAAAAGGAACTGTCACTACCACTAGAGACATTTTTCTAGGTTTCTGTACACAAAGTAGAGATACCAAGCAGCATCCCATAGTGCTTCAGATATTGTTGTAGATTACACCATTTTGCCCTAATTAAACCCTATACTAGAGCCACAGGCCCTTTTCAGAGGCAATGATCCTGGTGCTAAAGGCACATGCTATTAAGTTTCCATGTTTATCCCACCTACAAGTCCTTCTCAGCAGGGCCCCACTATGGGAAGTGTGCAAGACACATGGCTGGCAGGATACTTGCTACTCTACTTATATTCATACTCCAGTATCTTAATTTATGGACTGTGATGGTGCAACTATGAGGGAATTGATGATGTTTCTGTTGGTGTCTATCCTGATAAGCTTAGAGCACTTATACTTTATTGTTTGTTAAGGCATTTCCCATCTAGTCCTAGATAGTCATAATCATAGTGCCTCAGCTATAAACCTGTCATATTTCATGAGTAGGTTCTACAGCCATTTTACTTTGCTGACAGCCGGCTAGATAATAAGATGCATAGGATTGCTGGCAATAAAGCATCCGCTAGCTTGTAAACACGTCTTCAGTCTGGTAGCAGCTATGTTGCTAAGCCATTGAAAGGCACTTAAGCATTCCAATAATCTTAATATTTTCTAAGGAGGTTAGAGTGAGGAAGTATGTTTGTGCATTCCATTCCACACCCCTGATCCAGTCACAGCCTTCCTCCTTGTCAGATCTGACAAAGCTGATAAAACACAGTGAGGATGGAGAGCTATGCACCCTGCTGACAGACACATTTACGCCAACATCAAGTCTGCACGTTTGCAACTTCTTTTTAGAACCTGAATGGAACTTGTAATTCATCTGACAAAACACAGCTAAGACAGCTTTGAAATTCTTTGTATATCAGTGTCGGCCCTTCTTGATTCTTGCTCCTACATACCTGGTAGCTTGCTAATGGAAAGGGGGGTTTGACCTGTGCTTTAATTCTGCCCCTTAGGTATGTTAAAAAGACAAAAATTTTATAGCACAAAGAACCTACAAATTAGCACTGGTTTGATTGTAAGTAAGCAATGATTGAGTGGTACTGTAATTAAACTAAAACAATAAATAAACAACATGCTATAGAATAAGTGCAGCATGTACTGTATGTCTGTGCGGCAACACTACATTACAATTTTAGTACAGGTATGAGATCCATTATCGGGAAACCCAATATCCAGAAAGCTCAGAATTACGGAAAGGTCATCTCTCATAGACTCCATTATAATCAACTAGTCCAATTTTTTTTTTCTCTGTAATAATAAAACAGTAGCTTGTACTTGATCCCAACTAAGATACAATTCATCCTTATTGGTGGCAAAACCAGCCTATTCGGTTTAGTTAATGTTTACATGATTTTCTAGTAGACTTAAGTAATGAAGATCCAAATTACAGAAAGATCTGTTATCCAGAAAACCATAGATCCAGAGTATTCTACATAGAATTTTGTGAGCAAAAACATAATTGTGCATTTTTTCTAGTAAAATATGCATAGCTGCAGTTTTAAAAGTGTGCATGAACTATCATATATACACACAGCCACTAAGGAATTAGACGGAACAATGTACCATCCTTTTAAAATAAATCTAAACTCAAACTTACATTGATGTAAACTTGTTCAAAGTGGTCCTCTGAGCATTTTTGCACTTATTTAATTTTTTGTTTTTAGTGGGTTAGTAGAGCTATTAGTGGTTTTAGACTGCTAGTAGCAAGCTTACAGCTCAACAGCTCTCCCTAAAGGTCAGCGTGGCTGTGACCCTAACTGTCTATGCACTTGCTAAATTAATTTTTGCCCTAGGGTTACTGATTCTCCTATAAACCAAAAGTCTGGTATTAGCTGTGTAAAAATACAAATCCTAGAAAATGAATGTAAATTGCAGAAGTGCTCAGTGCTCCATTGCCAGTGCACAGTAGTGGAGGAAATCCATGCAGTCACGGGAGAAAATACAAACTCCTTGCAGATAGTGTGAATATGCACACTAATTTGCACCCATTTTACTTGAACTTGAACCTGTATATTTAAATGAGGATGTAGACAGGACCATGTTATGGCCTTTATTAACGTGCGCATTATGGCGACAAAATAAGTACCTGTGTCACATAATGCAGAGGAGGTCTTTATGACTTTGCATGCTGCACCATTATAAAAACGAGATTTAGATGTAATATATATCCTAGATATACTGTAGTATATATAGTGTTAGTAATTCAAACTGTGTCAGCCTCAAACAATGTCATCACATACGTATGTGCAGAATATAAATATTAAAACAGATATTAAGATATTTAAAAGAATTGTTTCCAGGGCTAGTGGAATTAAACAACATACTATAGAAATACAAACTTCACTTGGAGTACCTTTTACTTGGTGCATTAGATGCATCAATGAAGTCTGCCAAATCTGTCTCCTCTTGGAATAGATATAAAGAGAACAAACTGACTCTTTATTGAACGGACAACAAAATGACAATTTGGTCTTTTTAAAAAAAATCTTTTTATAGCATGAAAACAATCATACCCTAGCAGGCATTTCAGCTACTTCTTTGTATAGCTGACAAGCAAGGTGCTATGGTATTCTTGTCTTGATGTGGTTTTCTAGTCTATTATTTTACTTAAGACAGAAATTAACTGACATTTTCATCTTACATATGAATGTTTTATATAGTTCTCGTGACAAAATAACCACTTACCACAATAACAACAGTAAGAAGGAAGGTGCCGGTTGTCATGACAGTAAAGCTATCTATGAACCATGTCAACCAGATGACATCATTTGTTACACCCATATTCTTCATAGTCTCTTTCAACCGTAACTCTTTTTCTAGAACTATGTCTTTCACCAGCATAGAGACTGAGTAGATCCAAGCAAGCACCATGAAAATTGGGAAGCAGCGATTCAGTGTAATCATAAATCTAGGAAATAAATACAAGCAAATTAAGCCAAAGGTTACTCTTTATTTCTATCTTTCCATCATATTGAACAGAACTTTATTGCCATTTTATGTACCCCCATCCAGTCGCCATAGAGTTGGGATCCTTAAGTATAAAATTATAAATCATAGTCTCTACTTACTGTAGGCCCACAGTTTGCTTTAACTGGCTGCACAGGACTTGGGGCATGCTTACTAACATTGGAGATAAATATCTGGAGAGATTTATGGAGATGTTGCTTATGGGAGAGATCTTTATGTGCAATTTTAAGCTGTGAAACATGTGAGTGTAATTTTCCAGAACTATTGATGGCTGAATACTGGAGAAAAAAAATTATATCAAGGCTTGCAAATTTAATAAACATTTGTAAGTATCCAATCTCACACCCCTGAAGGTGTCCCTCCTTAAAAAGATTGGTTATATAAACCCAAAAGATGAAGGCGAAAGAACACTTCCCCTGATAAGTGTGAATTCACATAAATGTGTCCTACAGAGCCTTGAAATACTACACTATATTAGGAAATATTTTTGTTTGTTTTTTGTGTTGTTTATCCTTAAGTTACTATCTAGCACTAGTTCAACTTTTTTAAACTATTGCTACTTCTGGGTGCACGTCCACTTCTCAATTCAGCAACAGTTCATACTGAAAGAAGTCAAAGCACTCACCTATTTTTGCAATTTGCAACATATTCAGTCAGAACAATATTTCTGGGGGTCTTTACCTCCCTGCATTAGGTTGAACTATAATAATAATACAATATTATATATATATATATATATATATATATATATATATATATATATATATATATATATATATATATTATATATATAACAAGTTACCATTGTAAAAACATGCAAGCAGAAGCACAAGAAATTAGCTAAAGTAATTGATCATTGTTAACGTTCTATGAAACTTTATACTTATAATACATCCTTTGAGGATTTATAATGGCATTCTCAGCTATATTAGTATAAAGTTTCATAGAGCGTTAACAATTATCAATTAGTTTAGCTCATGAAGGAACTCTTTTATGTAGGTGTGATTGAAAGAACAATTTAACAAGACAATTAGCTGTGAATTGCAAAGTATACTGAAAATGGAGAGGATTTATGTACTAAATTATGAATGGTAATGGAACAAAACATGAAAAAAGCTATGTTTAACAACAAGCATATGAACCTTTGGAAAGAATATGTATAAATTTAGCATGAATATAACATGAATGAACTGACTGAAAATGAGTTCAAGAATGCACCTGTCACTGCACCTTGCTGAAACATTCCAAGGAGGCTGGGCGCACCTAAATATTATAATTGTGTAGTCATGGCTTTTCTTACATGATGTTGTGACCTTTAGTCAAAAGAAGTACCTTCCCCATCCAGTTTTAAAGTGGCCAGCATTTCAGTTACCCACATGCATGGTCATTACAAAGCTGAAAACAGGATGGAATGAGAGTTGTTGAGTGATACATTGGCCAACTCACTGTCAACTCATCTCTTTGAAATATTGCTAGTGTTTAATACAGTGAATGTACATTATAAAGTTTAGTAGTAACTAAAACTGGCTTGTCTGGATATTACAATACTACTGAAAATAATTCCTATCATGCGTCAAGACTAGTCTGTAACAGTTACTAGTCTGTAACAGTTACCAGCATACCCTTTCTCCGTACTTTCTGAAAAATGGTGATTTACTTTCCTTCTTATCTTGATGTATAGCATATAGGGGCATTGTAAGGGCTTGGACACACACCATGTTTGCAAAGATCCATGAATCTTTACATATCTTAAGGCACAGTGAGGTCAAACCTGTAAGCTCATAAAAATTCCAGAGCTCACACACATCCCATTAATTAAGAAACACAGAATTGTCTCACTTACACATCATCTACGAAGCATGGGTACGGCATCTGTTGTAAGTAGATTCCTGCTGGCATCTCAGTGCTTGTCTGGCTTTTTATAATGCCATGGTCAATCATATCCTGAAGATAAGCAAAGCCTCCCCAGATGTACCTCATATCTTCAATTGGATCTGCTCTTGGTCCTGGATCCCAGTATCTAATGTGAACAAGAGAAATTCATTTCATAAATATGTTTAACATCCATTCACTGAGATGGCAGTAAAGCAACCCATTCATTTGATATTTTATTTCGTATTGCATATATGTTGCAAGCTGGAGGAACATATGCACACAAATAAACACTACAACATTTTTAGGGCTTTAGTTCTTTGGCTAAGCTATTGTCAGATGCTCTGGATCTCTGTATCTTACATGTACATATCAAATGACCATGCATCAGAGTTGAAACAAACACATTGTGTGTTTGTTTCAACAGTGTCAAGTGGAATTTCAGAATTCAGCAAATTTTATCCAGTCCTACCAAACAGACCATTCATTTTCTATGGTTTACTGAATTTGACTATTTAACAAATATAGCAAATATTCTAGAATCATTTTCTCCTTTAAGTTATAATTATCATCAAAAACATTTTTAAACAAAATGAATTTGCTCTACAAACCCAAAGGCTAGCAGTTTGCCGTGTGCATCAGTTTCTAGCCAAATACATGTCCAGATTATTCAAAGAAATTAAGAGGTTTAAAGTTCTATTTTATTTCATGTGATTTACCTGCATATTTTAATGTGGGCCACCCACCTGCATTCCTATTCACTCTAATCCTGTTACTTAGAAACCATGGCTGAAGTGCTGTAGCAGAAACACCAATACGAGGCCCCCAAAAGCAGAGCATTGGCACAGCAAGCAAGGGAAAGAGTTCATCTGCGGATTACCTTATTAAGAGTGTGTATTACAAAGGACTAGAATTCTTACAATTTTGAAATTAAATTAAAATTAAATTGCTGAATTAATATTTTACTACACAAGACACGAGTATAACAAACAGCTTCCTCTTTCTTTTGTTTTTAAATAGAAATTGTCCTATGATGTGTTTCATTTGCATATCCCTATAGAAATCTGGTTTATACATTTCATATAAAAATATAAATTTCTACTAAGGTTAAAGTTAGATAAGAAGGACAAATAGGAAAAGATGAGAAAAAAATCGGTTCTGGTTTCTCTGTCTCTACCCTAGCTTTTATTTCAGTAAAACACTTTTTCAGTAAAACACTCTCTCTCTCTCTCTCTCTCTCTCTCTCTCTCTCTCTCTCTCTCTCTCTCTCACACTAAAACGGTACAGCATTGGTAAATAATTATATTTATAAAGTGTATTATTTCCATGTTATGAAGCTTATAATAACTGTATGCTTGCATGATAGTTCTCCTTCAATATAAGTTGGCTTTTATATTTTTAAATATTTGAAGTAGGAGAATGAGTGTGATGCAAAGAAGATAGATTTTTCCAGTCCTTAATTTGTCCTTTTAATTTGGTGTAGTATAGGGTGCTTCACAACAGGTTGCAATTCCCATGTATATTGCTTACCATTCAAAGTATAAAGAAAAGAATACCTCGAGAGCACCACACATCTTATGGCATGATCAAGCGATTTATTTCAGGAATGCCTAGCACCTGTGCTGGACATTTCTTAAATAAATCACATGATGCCATAAGATGTGTGGTGCTCTGGGGGGGTACTCTTTTCTTAATACTGGAATGCGTTTGAGTTTATCTTTATGATGTCTTTAAGTACGTATACTGTACCCCATCTTTTAACATGGACTGGAAAAATTGTTTGTTTTATGCAAGATTTATACAAGATTTAGAAACCCATGTATTCCAGTCTCCAGGTTTTAAATATATAGGGCTAGATTTAAGAAGATAAGATAAAATGTATCTTGTGGTCTATCTTCTGAAAACACATCTGCAACCTTTAGGGTCAGGCCACACAGGGTGTTTTGGGGAGATTTGGTCACTTTGGCAACTTCGGAAAACGAACCGCCGCATGTGATTAGCGCCAGTGCTTTTTCATTTTAGCTGCCGCATATTCAGGGAAGGCGTTTGGGTAGAATAGTCGCCGCAAAAACGAGACGATTAGTCGCCAGGCGACCAAATCTCCCCAAAACGCCCTGTGTGGACTTACCCTTAAGAGTGGTGGCAGATGGGGAGATTAGTCGCCCAGCGACAAAGGTTCTCTACTTCAAGCAACTTGTGAGGCAACTTTGTGTGGCTTCGGAAATCCTAAGCGTTTCTTATGCCATCCCACCAGCGATTCATATTCTTGCCAGCAGGAGGGCATTTCAGGCAGATTTGTCACTGGGCGACTAATCTCCCCTTTTGCCACCACCCTTAAAGACAAGAAAATGTGCAATTAAATAGTAGTTAAAGGGATCCTGTCATCAAAAAACATGTTTTTTTCAAAACACATCAGAATAGTGCTACTCCAGCAGACTTCTGCACTGAAATTCATTTCTTAAAAGAGCAAACAGATTTTTTATATTCAATTTTGAAATCTGACATGGGGCTAGACATTTTGTCGATTTCCCAGCTGCCTCTGGTCATGTGACTTGTGCCTGCACTTTAGGAGAGAAATGCTTTCTGGCAGGCTGCTGTTTTTCCTTCTCAATGTAACTGAATGTGCTCAGTGAGACATGGGTTTTTACTATTGAGTGTTGTTCTTAGATCTACCAGGCAGCTGTTATCTTGTGTTAGGGAGCTGCTATCTGGTTACTTTCCCATTGTTCTTTTGGCTGCTGGGGGAAAGGGAGGGGGTGATATCACTCCAACTTGCAGTAAAGAGTGATTGAAGTTTATCAGAGCACAAGTCACAGGACTTGGGGCAGCTGGTAAATTGACAATATGTCTAGCCCCACGTCAGATTTCAAAATTGAATATAAAAAAATCTGTTTGCTCTTTTGAGAAATGGATTTTAGTGCAGAATTCTGCTGGAGCAGCACTATTAACTGATTCATTTTGAAAAAACATTTTTTTCCCAGGACAGTATCCCTTTAATCAGCAAGGTCACTTTGATGTCATGGCCAGTAAAGATGGGTTCCCTAGGGGTGAAATTTGTGGTAGGAGAAATTAGACTGGAATGGAGGCTTGAGACTTAAGGTGGTCATACATGCAGAGATCCGCTTGGTGAGGTGCGCAGTTCTCGATCTGATGGGATTTTTAAACCAGTCCAATCGATATCTGGCCTGTTGGTGGGCCCCTTACACTGACCGATAAGCTGCCGACTTAGTCTGTCTGCAGTTTATACCGGCCTGTGTATGGGGATAGAATGTAATTTTTGGAGAGGAACTATGAATCTGCATTTACACCACATGATTCATGGTAAATCTTCACAATCTATACAAAGAGCACACACAATTGCAGTCATTGTGTTGCATATTCATCCACTATACTTTCCAGTTTTCGCTATTAAGCCAGTGCAGTATCAATTTGCTGATACCGGTAGATCTGGTAGATTGGGCAGGACCTCAAATGTCAGAAAGTTGGGAAAGTAAGACAGTATGATCCAGGGATTCCAGGCATTTAGGATGTAAGTCCTCACAAGAAGGTTCCTTTGACTGTTAAATGCTTTGTTTTGGTTGTCCCACTGACCTACTTTTGCTTTTCTTATGTCAAAGATGAACTTTCTGAATCTTCCCAGCAATGGACAAGCATTTCTAGAAAGTTTCTGCCCAATAAATGAATGTTAAGATGTCACTCTGTCCCTGTAGGTGGCTTTTGATTTTAGTTTGCAACATTTTCCCATGGTGATTAAATAAACCCATGTGACCATTTTAAACCCCATGAAAACTGTACACCACTATTGAGTTCACAAAAGAAAATAACGAGGATTATTAAAAAAGAAATATCATGTGATGACAGTACCCCTTTAAAAGTAGAAAGCAAGAGACTGAAAAGGACAAAAAGGTTAATAGGATAGTGGGCAGAAGACTAAAGAACATGTCAAGCAAATGATAAGTTCACCAGAAAATAGCAAGCTATTTATATATCTGTCCACATGTATAAGGTGCAGATTAGTTAACTAACGACAAATGCCATGAAATCTGCAATTGTCCCCAAATCCAATTAATGAGAGACTGTTTTGTCTGCAGCAATATTTTGTGAAATGAGTGGCCTACATCCTTAGTAATAGAAGCAAATTTGTAGGAAGCTAAAAGTCACATACAAATTGATCAAAAGTCCTTTGTTTGTAGATCATAGGTTTACATAAAGAATGGATATTAAGGTGTATATGGATATGCATCTTTCTGGAGGTTCCTATGTTTTTGAGAGCACGAGCCCAGCCAGTCATTTAGGGTCAAATTAGACACAACATTTTTAAGCAAGTCAAATTCATACTTAGTTTGAGGGTAAAAAATGGTAAGTTTAAGAATATTCAGCCTAGAGTAATTTCAGCAGCCTCCCAAGACTTACACTGCAGTCAGCCAATGAGTGTTTGTCAAGTGATCGCATACAGAGGCTTTTTCAGGAAGTAACAATCATTTAAAAAGAGCTTAAAAGTGTTGCTTAAAGTTCCTAAAATATACCTGAAGTTTTTTGAAAAAATAATAAGACTGAAATAAACTACACTGCAGCAGGATGGCTTGAAGGTAGTGGAATCAAGTCAAGTGTGTCTAACATAGGAGTCTTTTATCCAGGTGAGGTTATATTAATATTATGCAGGGTTGCTTGGAGACAACATAATGGCACATATATCACTACATTGTTCGTGCATTGTTCTTTGAATCTCTTAATACATGATTAAACAGTGTTGGGTCATTACAAAAATGTGGTAATTGCTGGTGTTTCCATGAAGACGTTTTATATGCTTGGAAATATAATTTATGCATTACTTGTTTAGATTTGAACAAACATGAAACGAGCAGGAAGCCAGGCTACTGGGTTTCTATTTGTATTTTTACTGGGGCAAAGACATCAGATCCATTGATTGATTGATAGGAGCCCACAAGTATAGAAGATGCAGTGAGGGCCCTGACACAATATGTGTTTGCAGAACAAATGTATTCACTGAACTTATCCAGAATGCTCCACCTGGGGTTTTCCAGATAAAGGGTCTTTTCATAATTTGGCTCACCATGCCTTAAATCTACTAAAATCATTTAAATCATGAACTAAACCCAATGGAATTATTTTGCATGCAATAAGGATCCATTATATTTCACTTAAGATCAAGTAAAACGTTCTGTCTGATTATTACAAAGAAAACAAAATAAATAAAAATGGAATTATTTAAGTAAAATGGATTCTATTGCAGATGGCCTTCCTGCAGTGACGTAACTACCAGGGGAGCAGGGCGTGCCATTGGGCCAGGGCCCGCACCCCCTCAGGGCCCCGGCAGCTCGCCCGTCACTGGATTCCGGGCGAAAATAGCGTACGGAGCGGTGCGGGGGCGCCAGGGCCAGCCCCCCTCTAGTTATGTTACTGCCTTTCTGTAATTTTGAACTTTCTGGACAACAGTTATCTGGATAAGAGATCCTTTACCTGTATCAGCATTTGAATATGTAAAAAACATTTTCATTTTTATGATCTTTTTTTCCTTCATATTGATTGACATATCCTGTTATTCACCTTAAAAGATTCACCTTCACCTTTAGATTTATTTAGTTTTTTTGTGAAATAACATAGCTGCTTTGTAGATATAGAAGAGAATAATTACCTGTAAGCTATATAATACATACCTTTATAATTGTACAACAGTACAAATTAATTGATTTTACTGAAACAGAAAACCTAGTACGTTAAATTATATATAAATAATAATGAATTATTAGAATGCTGAGAATGTATGCAGAATTATAGTCACAAACTAACTATTAGTTCATGGTCAAAACTGATATTTGATATTGTATTTAAAAATATAATTGAGTTCTCCTTGAAATAATCAATTTTCACAAATAACTTGCTTAACTGAACAGGAATGTGTTGTCAGTGATTAATGTAAACATATATATATATATATATATATATATATATATATATATATATATATATATATATATACACCAATGAGATTTCTCTGTTGTGTGATCTTTAGAGACCCTGTCAATAAGGCAATTTTAAGCTTCACACAACAGCTCTAAATAAATGTAATTATTAAACAAGCACTTGGCATGTCTGGTTGGTTGAAATGCATGGCCATCTGTAAGGGAGGCCAATATTTTTTTATGTTAAAGTTTAGGGAAAAAAATTGAACATAGAAAGAAATCATGAATAAGGAAAAAAATTACAAGACTTGTGTGAATTTTTCCCCCGCGGTTATGTTCCTCTTTCTGTCAATTGCTAGCTTATTTAAGAAAAGCAAAAAACACATTGTTCTTCTGTTAATTTCAGCGGGGCTGTAAAATCTCAACATTTTGAAAAATCTCAAAAAGAAAAAAATTGGCTTGAATGCTTCAGATATACCTCCCACTGGCTTCTATAGATTCTCAGCAGGTCTTAGGTAGCAAAGTTTTTTCACTAGAATATTTTTTGTTTAATTAATTGTGAATATTCAAGTTTGAAAAATTTGAAAACATTCACAATCTTTAATCAGTATTCGTTTTATCAGTATTTGTTACACACAGTGATTCCCAGGTTACACATGTAGTACTGAAAGGGAAATTGGATGCAAAAAACAAAAGAAACTCTTTTTAGAAATATGAAAAAATGTCAGTACAGAGTGCTGACACAGATGAACACTGGGTAGCATTACATATTACAACATATTTGAAATGTTTACATTGTTAGTATGTATATGATATACCAGAGCCATGAATATCCTGTAAATTACATCCTTATAAACAGTGCTTAGTGATGTCATCAGTGCTTAGTGATCACATGACTCCCTTAAACTTGTATTTTATAATAAATAATGTTCCCTCTGTTGTAAAATAGAAGGATTTTTAAAAGTGACCTCAGTCCCATGACCCATATAATATATGGTAATATGCCTGCTTTCATGCATTTTGGCTGTCCTCCGCTCTGCTGCATGTACCTGCACGCAAGGGATCTTATTCAAATGAATGAAGATGGGACATGGAGCTGATCCACTTCTCTAAGCCTAAAATAAATGCGCAGGTTGAGAGCAGCAGAGCCAACACTCCATGTGCTCTTGGCCTTAGAAGAAAAACTGGGGGTTATTTATAAACACTGGGCAAATTTGCACCTGGGCAGTAACCCATCAAAACAAAAACAAAAAAATCAGATGATTGCAGCTGGCTGAAAAAAGCAGATCATTGATTGATTGCTATGGGATACTGCCCAGGGGCAAATCTGCCCGGAGTTTATAAATTAACCCCAGGGACTGACTACAGCTAGAAATTAAAAGAAAACACTACAAATCTGCAAAGTTTATCTATTAGTATTTGAACAGAATAGTATTTATCAAAAAGTGACTAAGTACCTGTCTTTTATCTTGTTTGTTTTCTCCACAGCATCAATATCCATCCGTATCTTATATTTTACATGGGACGGTATCTTGTTGGTCCATGGAAACATATCTAGGAACACCAGGCCAGCCCAGAATTTATTTTCTTCCAACAAGTATAGTGCATGGTGTGTCAAATGGGATTCATCGTCATGACCTTCAAATTTGTCCAACGTCAAACACTGCAGATAACAAGAGTAATTTTGTTATTACACATAGCCAGTGCATACCAATGGACATAATGAATGTATAGTTGGTCAGTTACAGATGACTCCTACACATCCATGCTTTAGTGATATGGAAAACATCAGAAATATAAGTAAGGTTTATAGTATACCGGCTGGCTTATAGGTAGTGAACACTATCAGTATGTGCCAGATGTCTGATGTGTATATTGAATAAAAACATGCATTAAAAGGAATACCCATACTTTTTTCAGGAGCTTGCTCAGTTGGGCTTAAAAAGAAACATAAATATATGTTTTTTTCACAGACATACCTGATTCCAAAGATTGAAAGGAAACCCCAATAGTGTGTCTGTGTAACTGTAGGAACCATCTTGCCTCCTCCTTATTAGGATCACAGTGTAATGCAACTTATCTCTCTTCTTGTTCCATTGTAACGTGATAGATTCTGGGACTTAAAGTTCCTCTGCTTTCCATAATGAGTTGGACATATATTCTCTGGACGCATATTCCCAGTATCATTTCACATTGGAACAAGGTGAGGGAGGGGTAGCATTGTACTGAGAGGGGAGGGTGGGGAACTGGGGAACTGCTGTAATATTAATTAATACACTTCCACCTACAAGAACAAAACCTTTAACATTGGGATGTATTTAATAAGGCATTAAACCCCTTCATATAACTACAACAAGCAAATATTCCAGAACTTTATTGCTGACTAGCAAAGAGTTATGGACCCCATATAAAAAGTATATATTACAAATTTTCATATCACCCTCTTAAAGTATTATTAGATAATAATGTTACACACTACTGTATGCAGTTATATAGGCAACCATGAAACAGAAAAGTAGAGCAATGAACAAGCAATATTAATTGCAAATAGCTGCTATACACTTCATATTGCAGAATCTCAAGTGCCAAAAACATGCCCTGTATGGCACTTTAAAACAGTGACGTGGCCATTTGCTGTGGGGCAGGGGTTAAACGCATTGATGTGTATAGAACTCTGCAAAATGAGTGTCTCCGTATGAGAATGATTTGTCTTTCTGGCCTAGATGTATAGTGTGTGTTGTTTATTGTGGCAGTGTTTGGGCAGAGCACTTACTGGCTCACATGGCACTTTAATTTGCCACTGATGTGTTTCTTATCTTGTGGACTCCCTAACATGCTGGCTCACAAATGCTAGTTGGGAAAAGACGGTACAGCAGCCTGCAATTTGATTGGTTTATTCATGCTAGCGAACTCTGTATGACCCCAAGTGACTCAGTGCACCTGAATTAAGCCTGGGGTTAATCACATGCTAATGAAGGAGTAGCCCTGTGACTCAGGTCGGCAGTTACAATAAGGGAATTAGAATTCCTTGAAGTCACATAATCCCAGAACAAATGGTTAATTTAATATTTTACTGACTTTCTTGCAGTTGGTCTTATTTCACTTACAAAAAGAACAGGAAGACATTAAAGGGGTTGCTCACCTTTAAATAAACGTTTAGAGGCTGAGTGTAGAGTGTGGAGTTTTTTTTTTACCTGATCTCGAAACTTGAATGGTATTTTAGTTAAAAAAAAAAAAAAAAAAATCTTGAATGTGAAAAACCTGATTCTGTGAGTTGGAGTCCAGCAACCTGAAAACTCGAACTGATCGAATCATTTGAGTTTTCCGGCAAATCCCATCGAAAAAAACTCGAAGAATAAGCAGGCTGTTAACCTCTTCAAATGGTTCAAAGGACCTCTGCCATTGACTTCTACTAAACCTTGACAGGTTTTAGGTGGTGTATTTTCAGATTTGAGTTATTTCCAGGGTCTGGGTATAATAAATCTTGAATATTCAAGGTTTTTTATAAAAGAAAACTTGATCAATTCAAGTTTTTTTTTTTAAACTGGAAAATGTTTTCAAATACAATTTTCGTGGAAAAAACTACTCAAACCTTAACAAATCTGCCCCTTATTATGAAGTAGAGAGTGATATTATGAGACCATTTCTTATTTTTTATTATTTGTGTTTTTTTTAATTATTTGGCTTCTTATTCAGCAGCTCTACAGTTTGCAATTTCAATCTGGTTGCTGGAATCCAAGTTACCCTAGCAACCATGTATTGATTTGAATAAGAGACTGGATTATGAATAGTAAAGGTCTGAATGCAAAGATGAGTAATAACAAGTAGAAATAACAATATATCTGTAGCCTTCAGATGGGGTTAGTGACCCCCTACTGAACACTGGAAAGAGTCAGAAGAAGACGGCAAATAATTAAAAAAAAACTATAAAAAATAAATAATGAAGACCAATGGAAACATTGCTTAGAACTGGCCATTCTATAACATACTTAAAATTAACCTCCCCTTTAATGGTGCACTGGATTGCCAGCCTGCAGTGTTTGATCCCTTCTACCTGTACCTTCTGCGCATCACAAACTAACCATTATCCCACATCAAAGTCTGACTACACAAGTGCTTATTCTCTTGGCAGACATCATTTCATAAGTAAAGACGCCTTTGTTTCAATTTCCCATTTACTGAAATGAGTCTCGCTGACTTTTGGAACATCTCTCAGGAGTTTTTTTTTTTTGTATTAGCACAACAGATGAAATGAAATCTGAAGAAGTGATTAATTTAATACAAGCCATTATATTTCTCAGCAGTCAGTTATATACTGGACACTCATACTGATGGGTTGGGAGGCTTGAGCACTTATATTATTAGTCAAACGGAACAGAAATTCCCATCAAATATATCATAAAATAAATAATATTGACTGTAAAAACAACGGACATGTGAATGTGTGTTTATGCGGCGAAAGACAGAAACACAGTCGTGAATATTCCATTTGTGTCATAGGTAGCTTTACTGTTAATAGAGTTGTAGTTCAACAACAAATCATGTCCTACATATGGAAAATCACAAATATATAAATAACATATTATTATCAAGTACATTTTATTGCCCATGGTTGTCCATCTGAGGCTGGGAAATAGAATATATGCCCTCTGCACAAAGTGATAAAAATGTATAAAAATATGGCAACAACATGATAGATTCTACGGTTCTAGGTTTCTACACTGTGCTTCAATATCTAAGAAAAGTACCATGGAAAGGATTAATACTCACTGCTATAAGCAGGTGTAATTTATTTTATCAAATGCTCAATCTGAACTATTCTAAAGCTGGCCATACACGGGCCAATAAAAGCTGCAGACAGAGTCGGCAGCTTATTGGCACGTGTGTGGGGCCGCCCTCCAACGGGCTTCCCCAAACAATATGTTGCCGAATGTCAGGCAGATGTCGATTGGGCAGGGCTAAAAATCCCGTCGGATCGCGGACCACCTGTTTAGCCTGCAATATGATCTGATTGTTGGGCCCATGATCAGATCAGCCAATATCGCCCACCTCAAAGATTTCACCAAACGAGCGGATCTCTAGGTGTATGGCCACCTTTAGGGAAACTTTGGTAGGTTAGACTGTCCCACAAAATCTTGTCATGAAACGTGATTTTGTGGGATGCTGTAAAGTTGATCTTACGAACAGTTTGAAGGTTTCTTGTTTTCATGCATTGATACCTGAATTAACCTTATCCAACTTTATCTCATTGTTTGAAAATGTTGCATTCAGTGTTCCCTTGTAATCAGGGCTGTATTTACCATCTAAGGGCCTGTGCCTAGGGCAGCAGAGTCAGGGGGCAGCCTTCGGGTGCTTATATGGTATTTAAAATTTGTCAAAATAAAAAAACATTTCCAGCTTGCAGCCAAATATTTGGCTAAATCCCATGGCAGAGATAAAGGATATGATGGGGTACCTTCCTCCTTGATTTGTGCATGCACAGTGTAGCAGGGCTGTCTGCACAAGCATTGAATGCAGGATGAGGGGGTAAGGCTGAGGTCTGGTGTTAAGAGGATAATGGGTCTTAGTACAGCCTTGCTTGTGACAGTCCTGTCATGTTGAATGGCAAATCTTCAATGTGGTTTACAGATGAGTTACTCTTGCCTCTGGGGTTCATGTGCAGTCACCACAAGAAAGTTGACTTTCTAGCCCAGAAACTCCCATTAATTAATAACTGAAACTTATTCCCATGCTCTAAAAAGTGGCATTGCAGGTAGATTAATCCAGGTATCCATGTGATTCATTGGCATAGATTACACATTGGTCCATGATTGGCTAAGCAATAATTTATGACCACAATGTTATTGTTGTCAATGGCATGTTAAGATTTACACCCAGACAAAGAAATCAAAGCAGCATCTAGTCATATGCCAACAATGTAGAAAATATTGTTTGTGTCCACATTAAGGGATACCATTAAAATGGGCTATTTAAGGATAAATCATAGTAATAAATTATACTTATTCTTTTTAAGGCTCTTTATAGCTTAGCAGTTTATAAATAAAATGTGATGATAGTGACTCTTTAAAGATTAGACATTTTTCTGTGGGAGCCTGCCTGGGTTTCTCTTCGGTATGTGGAGTGCATAAGAACGTTCATTGTTCAGCATGACTGAAGGCAACAGTTGTACTTTGTCTCCAAGCGTAAGCTCATTTCCCCTTATTTTCAATTATCAGCCTTTCTTTGATACCATTCCATAGTGCCATCAGGAGTGGAGGCTGTTCAAGATTCCCTGCTGATAAAATAAAAGTAGATGGCAAAACAAAGGGATGACATCCAAAACTAATGGAATTGTTTACCCACTGACTAGAGGGAACATGCCTGACTGGCTCTAAGTTAACTTCCTGCTGTTATTATTATAGTGTCATTATCTTGTGTTTATTTGTATGCACATTGTGAAAGCAGAGGCAAATAACATGCCTGGATACATGTAATGGCTTGAGACCACCTAGTCCACTTCATTAAGTTTAGCAGAATATATAAGGATCACTGCTCATGCCTAGAGTAGCTGATTTTAGTTGAAATTCTGGGAATAACAGTAGGGAGACATGAAATGTATGTTACCCTTATGTCCTATTTTGTTTAATATCTGTGTTAGCAAGTTTTGAGTACACCAGTCAGTCTTTTATTACAGCATTAACAAGTAATACAAATGTACAGAACTAGTCTATTACTGCTACTGAGTATGTTATACATGATTATGTCTCTATACATCAGTTATAGTTATAATCTCCTTCAATCCATATACAGGAGTGCGATTGCACCTGGAGCCTGCAGGAGATGCAATGATTTTTCATTGCATGTGAAACTGCAGAGATGTTTTTGCACCTTCATCCTTGAATGAGATTGGGTGCTCATTGGGAGATGAGGCAGCCCCTCAACAGTAGTTACACCACTGACTTGTTTCATTGTCTGTGGCAATGTAACATAGTAACATGGTAAGTTAGGTTAAAAAAGTCACATGTCCATCAAGTTCAACCTTTTAAGTTTATATAAAACCTGCCTAACTACTGATATAAAATAACCTCCACAGTACAATGCTAGCCCCCGTACTTCAGTGGAGGAATGGTGTTTTTTATTTAAACTTGTCTCTTCTACTCACAAAACCAGTTCCCACATCACAGCTGGCTTATACTAATGCTGGGTTGTTAACTTCAGATGTGTTTTTTGCCACCCTCCCATACAGGTCAATATTATTGAAACTCTTGATTGAGCAGAGCCATAACTACAGTGAAGTATGGTGGTCAGTGGTCTAACTAGATATTACTGAGGCCCCCCAAAGGAATGATTTTAAGCCCCCCAAAATATATATTACCAATACTTATTGAAATTGTATATGTATTAGCCTTCATTAGGCCCCTACCCCCTGCAGCCTAAACCTAACCTGCTAAACGTGTTCTAAAGCATTCCTATCTCCCAAATCCTAAATTCTCTGGTCAATATAATAAACATATTCCAACTCTGTATATTTCTTACCTCCATATATTGATTAAATAGATGCACAGCATGATCAGTGATGTTAAAGGCATTTCTCCAGTCATAATTCACTTGCCCTTCAGGTCGCTCATCTGGATTTCCATTGTAAAGAAAATTGATTATGTCATCAGCTGTTAACCCTTCATCACCCAGCTGTCTCGTGAGGAATTCCTTCACTGTGGGATTTTTGATGGTGTCCTAAAGACAAGTGAAGAGCTTTTATTATTTAATTTGCCCTCTATCTAGTTAGCATACTGCAGTAATATTAACGGGGGGGGGGGATCGGAATGTCCAGTATTATCCTGAGACGCAGTCTTATAAGTGCTAATTGTAACATTTACAGAAATACTCATTAAAAAGCCATCTGAGGTACAATAAATGCAAGGAACAGGTGTATCAAGGATAGGGACTGTGGTTTGCAGCATCTTTTGATGGCAGTTATGTGTTGCACCTACCCGCACTATATTCATTTGAACACTGTTGTGGAGGAAGTTCCAAAGCTGAGGTCCCACTTCTTCCCAGGATTTTCCTATTTGCCTGACGCGCTCCAGTTGCTCAAAGGTTGAGTTTGCCTGAAATAGAAAGGTGAAAATAAAGGGCTAACTGCAATTGCCTTGTGTTGTTTAGCCCTTATATGATGCAGCCTTCAACTGTTAATAAGAAATAACTGCAAGCACCCTCAGACAGAAGAAGGTCATTTCTTAATGAAGTGCATTTTTCTGCAAAATGGAATAAAAAGCCTGGTTTTGAATTAGTGTAAAGGAACTAACCTACACACACAAGCCCTACAATAAAATTCAATTTTATTGGGCAAGCACAATACACTTTATTAAAAGTCTATAAATGATTGAAATATTGTTTCCTTTCTTCTTTTAGAATCCACAGCCAGCAGGCAGCTGCCATTTTGTGGAAGCTGTTCAAGATTAGCAACATCCCAAAATCATGTGAAAGGAGACTCTGGAGGCGGAAAGTGAGGACAGTAGTGACGTCTAGGAAGGGCACAAATAAAACTGATGGCTGTGTCTGAGTCATAGAGGAGGGGAAGCAGATAAATGATACATATGACAGCTGCAGGTTTTAAATGCATTTATACCAGGCTGGGTGTTTTAATATAAAAAAAATAATTTAGGTTTCATATTTAATTTGAGAAGGACTTTTATTATACAGGTTTTTACATCTGGATGACAAGTCCCCTTTAACATCTCCTAACAAGATTAATTACAAGTGGTTGATAGCACCTGCTGGGAACTCCATGAACCATAACCACAAAAGTAGTAAAAGGAGCTTTCATTTCAAGGAACATTGATCCCTGACCTTTTTAAGGATCTCCCTTACTGCAGGCGAATCAGGGGAGAAAAGGACCTTGCCCATAAGAAGAGGCTTCATTGCACTCCAAGCTATTTTTGTTGCAGGGTTAGACTCCATACTCTGAATCAGGGCATTGCAAAATGGCGCTGTGGAATAAATCACATGATAGTCAATGTAAGGCAAAAACAGCACAAGTTAAATACATTGGTAAATTTAATTGCATCAATATTGTAGTCAGAGGCAAATACACTATTGCATAGGGCTCATGATCCCATTGAATTTGTGGTTAATTACAAAACATTAATTGCAAACATTTTACAAAAGCAATATATATATACATATATATATATATATATATATATATATATATATATATATATATATATGTTTGTATGGCAATGTGTTATGTTTTACTGTTTTATAAGTTTATTTTTGGTGAATGGCCTATACACAGAAAGACAGTGGAAGCTGACTTGCCCTTTTTTAACCAAGCAGGTTTCTATTGGCCTGAATATGGGCACAGCCATGCCCTTTTCAATCAGTTCCATTCCCTCTGTACAAGTACCTTACTCACCTTTTATTATAAAGAGATTATTATAAATCACCCTCTCACTTCCTTCCATTAAGCTACATAAGGATTAAGACAAAGACACTTCCTGTCACTAATTAATATTTAATATATTGTTCAAAACAACACACAAAATTATTTCTAAGGCCTAATTATGGATCAATGTGGTTGATCCTATGCAAGAGACGTCTCTGCTGTTCTGTAAATGAGGGTTTAACATCCAATAATCCAATTTAAAGCCCAAAGTTGCAAGCTGAGTACTGTTTATACAGGTCATTGAACTTAAAGGTGATGTTAACAGCACCACAGTTGATTGACCAAAGAGGAAATCATGGCCAGTAACTAAGGATTATTATAGTAATTTTGATCTGTGTCCGCAAACACAAATAATAAGTGCAGTCAAATTGTGCAATATCTGAAATAGTGACCTATGATCTGATTGGTAAGACACTCTTCTTCCATATAGGACCATTTTTGCATGTGCATAGCTAAAAATGATAAAATCTATAGTTAGTATAATATAGTACATTGCCATTCTTAGTTTACACTTACTGGTAGTCTTGTCATAAAGGTAATAGCTTTCTTTCTTGGTAGAGTTTACACCCAGAAAGACTTTGTAGTTATTGTCTTCATACCAATTGAAAGAGAAAACTCTGGCTCCACCTCCCTCAGGATAACCACAGAACAAGTCTGATAAAGAGTTCATGAGCTGCGTGAAGGTTGTGGGTCCTCCATCTTGCACAAGCGGCCTAAGTACCCAAAGTAAATCCTGGATACTTGGCTTCTGTACTAACTAAAGTAAAGGAGAAACTTTATTTTGAAAATTTTCTAAAATACAAAATGGTCAATATCAGTGTGTTTAAAGGGATCCTGTCATCGGAAAACATGTTTTTTTCAAAACGCATCAGTTAATAGTGCTACTCCAGCAGAATTCTGCACTGAAGAGCAAACAGATTTTTTTATTTTCAATTTTGAAATCTGACATGGGGCTAGACATTTTGTCAATTTCCCAGCTGCCCCCAGTCATGTGACTTGTGCCTGCACTTTAGGAGAGAAATGCTTTCTTGCAGGCTGCTGTTTTTCCTTCTCAATGTAACTGAATGCGTCTCAGTGGGACATGGGTTTTTACTATTGAGTGCTGTTCTTAGATCTACCAGGCAGCTGTTATCTTGTGTTAGGGAGCTGCTATCTGGTTACCTTCCCATTGTTCTTTTGTTTGGCTGCTGGGGTGAAAAGGGAGGGGGTGATATCACCAGGGCCGGCCTTAGGCCAATTGGACCAATTGGGCCCAATTGGGCCCCGCAAATACTTGCTGTGTCAGTAGCCAGCAACACTTTGTCTAGGGGCCCCGCCAACATGGTCCCAATTGGGCCCCTCATTTGATAGGATCGGCCCTGGATATCACTCCAACTTGCAGTACAGCAGTAAAGAGTGATTGAAGTTTATCAGAGCACAAGTCACATGACTTGGGGCAGCTGGGAAATTGACAATATGTCTAGCCCCATGTCAGATTTCAAAATTGAATATAAAAAAATCTGTTTACTCTTTTGAGAAATGGATTTCAGTGCAAATGAAGTGGAAAAAATGAATTTTATTATTTAGTATTATCATAACACACAATAAAAAAAAAAGATGTATTCAAAGAGAAGGAAAGCTACCGAGGTAGTTTATAACCAATAGATTAGCCACAATAGAAAGCAAGCTAGAACGCTATATTTATTTTGTAGAATGTGTTACCTTAACTGAATAAACAGCTCCCTCTGTTTGTTTAGAAAAGCAGCTGCCATATTAGCTTGGTGTGACATCACTCTCTCCCTGCTCGCTCATAGCGCTGGGATCAGATTACAGCAGGGAAGGTAGGAGGAAAAAGGGAGGGGGAGAGACAAGCAAACTGAGCATGCTCAAGCCTGTGCCTGGGAGGTTTAAAATGAAATAAGGAAGTCTGATACCTAAGCTCATGTGTACACAATATAAGGAAAGAAACGTTGTGTTTCTTTTGACAGAGCAGCACTACTTTGAGGGTTTACTGGTGTATTTATATAGACCTTTCTGATAAAGCTTACTTAGTTTTATCCTTTCCTTCTCCTAATATTTTATTCTCACAAAAATGTTGTTAAAAAACAATATAATATATTTTCTACATATACTTTACCAGTGTTCATAAGTCCTGAAAGACTATCAAGGTCTTAATAAAGGTACATTATATTTGGCACCCCACAATGCGGCAATGCCCTAGTTAACAGATCTGATTCTGCCCTGTGGCTCTGGAACTGTGGAAGTGGATGCCAACAACAAATGAAAAATAAAATAATTGCAATGAGCAGAATGAGATCACAATTATAATTACAATGAACTTAATGAGATCAATTATCACACTGCCATGTGGTGAAATGCAGAATTCTTCACCACAGAGCAAACATATATTTAATTGCTGTGGATAGATACCCTAATAGCAGAAAGTCATTCAGCAATCAAATGACTTTTTCTTATACAAAACAGTCCCTTCTGGTTTGCAGCGCTTCTGTACAGAAGAGTTTCAAATTAAACTATCAATAGACATTTAACTAAAACCTACAAACCCTTTATCAGCAAAGCTTGCAGCCTCATACATAATATATTTGGCCAAAACCCTGAATCAATCCTAAAATCAATCCCATCATTTATTTTTCATGCATTCCCTATATTCAGATTTTGGTAGCATGATTTTTTTTCCAAGCGTCAGAAAGCCTAGAGGCTAAGGAGAAAAAAATATGACGGCCTAGAATGAAAAATATGAAACATGGGAATTCAGAACACCTAATCACTCGTATAAACAAAAGTTAAATATAAAGGACACTAGATCTGAAACAAATACATAACTTACTTCTCTTATAGAATCGGACAAATTAGACATAACTTTCCCCCAGAATCGGAGATCTATTCCACGCGAGCTGCTGTCTATCACAGTGGGAAGCTGTTAAAAGGCAAAAAGAAAAAAAACACAATAAAGTTGGATACAAAGCAAGGATATTTATATCTTTTTGGCATCCCACACACACAGATCAGTTTTCACTATATAATCTGCAAATGAATATTATTTTATAATATATTCATTAGGACTCTACAGATGCTATAGTATTCTGTATTGAACTGCTTAAAGGAAAACTAAATTCTAAAAATGAATATGGCTAAAAATGCCATATTTTATATAATAAACTTATTGCACCAGCCTAAAGTTTTAGCTTTTTATTAGCAGCAATGATCCAGGATTTCAGACTTGTCAAGGGGGTGTCACCATCTTGGAAAGAGTCTGCGATACTCACATGCTCAGTGGGCTCTGAGCAGCTGTTGAAAAGCTAGCTTAGGGGTCATCACAAATGATCAAGCAGAAAATGAAGCTGACCTGTTATATCAACTGATGCTACTAAATTCTGATGCTTGATGCCCTGATTTCTGTGCTGCCATGTAGTAATTATCTGTGTTAATTACTAATCTGCCTTGTATTGTGACATTTATATTATATACTGTATAATCTTATGCATTGATCCCTAAGCTCAGTACTGGGGCATCTTTGGATCTTCCCTGCTAAAGGGCTGGGGTTGCCTTGGGCTGGTACAGAAACCCAAAACATTATGTACAATATAACATATTTCTTTAGCCTAGTTTTAGTTCTCCTTTAAGGTGGCTTGCCCCTTGACAAAGACTTTGCCTAAACCTAAATTCAGGCTGAAATAACAGAAGTGGAAGAAAGTTCCCTGTTCTTTACCACACAATGAAACAATAATTATTAAGGAAACAGTGAAGGGAAGTGTAGGAAGATGCAGAAAGGCAGAAATTTTGATTGTTATGAAAACAAATATGTTAATGACCCGCTGCTATTTTTAAATGTGCTGTAAGCCTTATGCTAATTGAAGGTTTTGGCTAATGTGTGTGCATTACATTGCATTACAGCCCTCATTATGTTATTATGAAATTGCGTTAGTTATTATATAAAGCAGTTTATTAATGCAATAATGGGCTAAAGCCAAACACAATGATAATAATAGCAGTGAAACACTACTGAATGGTGAAATGTCATAAATGTGCAAAAACCCAGACATGATTAAAGGTGCTAATAAAAGCCCACACGAACAGACCAACATAAACAGCTTATATGAACATGCACATGCGTTTTTATAATAATAAAGATCATTTATTTATATTGCGCCAGCAAGTTATGCACCCCTTTTGCATTAATTTATAACAAACAGGGGTCTTATAGTAATTTAACAAACAAATGTTAGAAAAAAAGGATCAGAAGGCCCTGCTCACAATGTACCAGAACCACAAAGAACATGAAAACATGGGCCTTGTGGGCTCTTGCATCAAGTGTTTCAATCAATGTTTGCTTACAAACAAGCTGACGGCTGAATAAAACAACAACAACAAAAAAACAAAATAGAATAAGTATGTGTTATTATGTCTTATTTTAAAGTCAAGACCGCTGGGGTTTAATTTTGTCCAAGGTTTTCCTTTCTCAGAAAGTTTCTCATCAAAGTTTGATGGTAGTAAATAAATAATATGACTATATGCACATAACCCCAGACAAGGGAAGGCATTTACAGGCATTCAACATCAGTGTTGAAAAAAGTGACAAAGGTCTCAGATAAGATCAAACTAAATAAAGAAGCACTTATTTCACACTATCAAATCCTGTGAGTGCCTTGCCTTAAGCGTCAGAGGGAAAAAACAGGCCCAGACTCGCTCCACAGAACCGGCGCTCCTGACCTCCCCCCATCCTGCCCAATTGCTTAAAGAAGATGCGTAGCAGTTATGCACCGGGGGTGGAGGCCCTGATGTGGCAGCAACGGTGGGCCCGGACCCACCATGTCTGACCCTTCTTACCTTATCCTGTGATGTGCACCCAGGTATTTTGACCTTAACAGTGAGTGTAGCTTAAAGCTACTTAAATTGAATCTTGCCCATAGGTTTTCACATGATAAACCACATAATAATGTTTTCTCACTGATTTGAATCTGGCCTGATGTGAGTGTTCATAGCAGGAAACACTTTTATACTTATTTGGATTTTGCAATGCTGAGAAATCTTTTGAGTAAACTAATACAGAAAATGAAATTCTTACTTAACATTCTGTAAACAAAGACATTGGTCACAGGGAAAAATGTTTGCCCAATCATTTATTTTTTATCATAGGGACTTATCAAATTTATCAAAGGTCAAAGTGAAACTTTGAATTTAAAAGTAATTTTTGGGTATTTCGACCATCGACTAGTCCAACTTCGATTTGAAGTTGAAAAAAACTTTGAAATTCGAAATTTATCATGTACTGTCTCTTTAAAGCTTCGACTTTGACCGTTCGCCACCTAAAAGCTGCCGAAGTTCTGTTTTAGCCTATGGGAACCTATATGGAGGCAATTGGTGGAGTTTGAGAGATTGAAGTTTTTTGGGGGGAAAACTTTGAATCGAAGTAGATCAAAGGTGCTATTCCCTCGAAGTAGGCCGAATATGGACCACTTCAACCCCCAAAAACCTTCGACCTCTATTCGATTGGTCTTTTTGAAGTCGAAGTTCGAAGTTTTTTTAACTTCGAACTTTGACCTTTGATAAATCTGTCCAAATTCCCAGTAGGCACCAGTTATAGCAGTGGGGTTAATCTTTTATATATAAGTAGTCCAAAAGCCGGCACAACACGTCAAAAGGTCATCATTGCCTGGGTGCAAAAGGCTCAAAAATTAAGTAGAAGAATGAAGAAGCTCGCACTCTCAGGACTTATCACATCAAAAAAGTGTTTATTGAAACAAACTACTAACGTTTCGGCTTGCACTCAAGCCTTTCTCACTTTGAGAAAGGCTTGAGTGCAAGCCGAAACGTTAGTAGTTCGTTTGAATAAACACTTTTTTGATGTGATAAGTCCTGAGAGTGCGAGCTTCTTCATTCTTCTATATATATACGATATCAATGTTTGCTTATATATATATATGCATGGAAATTGTATGTATTCCATGTATGCATGGAAATTGAACCATTTAAAAGGGCAATATATCTATGATCCACCTGAATAAAATAAATAGGGCATGCATGAAAAATATGCTTTATTTATTTATTTGTTAAGCAGGCCAAATAGATCATGGTTTTATTTCTACTTTTCTGGTGCTACATTCACTGTCTGTGGCTGGTTGCTGCATGATGTGACTGTAACTATGAGCAGCAGCCTTTTATTAGCAGGACAAACTAGATGGGTGCTTGTAGGTTGAAAAAGCTCACACCCAACTATTAGAAATCTTCTCTCTGTACTTTTTAATTGGGTCACAGTTTTGTACATATCCTGCTTCAATGATGATGCTCACACATCTACTTGCTACTACTTGCTACTACTTGCTATGTGTATAGCATATGGTATCCGTTATTCGGAAACCCGTTATCCAGAAATCTCCGAATTACGGAAAGGCTATCTCCCATAGACTCCACTATAATCAAATACTCCAAATTTTTAAAAATGATTTCCTGTGATTTCTCTGTCATAATAAAACAGAACTTGATCCAAACTAAGATATAATTAATCCTTATTGGAACAAAACCAGCCTATTGTGTTTATTTAATGTTTATATGTTTTTCTAGTAGACTTAAGGTATGAAGATCCAAATTATAGAATTATCCGGAAAATCCCAGGTCCCTGTACAAGAAAATAAGTTCAGGAAACTATCAAAGGCTATGACTCATAGAAGAACACTGAAGGTATACACTAAAATACATTTTGAATAAAAGTAGGGTAACCCTTAATGCTTAAAAAAAATACCTGTCTGGAAATGGGGGCTGACTAGCAGGCTAACCATCAAAAAGTCTCCCATTGAACTGAACATTCAACCCCCCATTGAAACCCCATATAATATTTGGGGCCTGATGTTACACTGAACAGTACATTTTGCCTAACAAGAACCCCTTATGGCTGCCTTTGCTTTTGTGTACTATAACTTTGTTAGTAGGGTCTTTAGGGGAAGATATATGCCCACATTGCACATATATTAAATTAAAGGAAGGAAAAATACAAAATAAGAATGATAGTTTAGCTTCTCACATCTTGCTGAACTTTCAGCATTCTTAGAGCAATCATTTTGTGGACAAGAGTACAGGGATCTACAACAGGAATGCTTTATGCTGGCAATCAATGATATGTATTTGAACTTAGGCATATTTTCATTCTTTTACTAGTATGCACTTTTCTAGTATTTTGTCTGGGATAATAAGCCATCCAGCTGTAATAACAGGAGAGTTCTGAACTCAGGCTCAATTTACCAGCCACAGCTGAATAAAATAATCCCATGGCTTGTCCCCTGCTCTGTGAACATTCAGTACATCTCTCTGTGTTTCGTGCCAAGACAAAAAAAAGTGTTACTTTATTTTTCCTAGATATAAAACAATGAGCTGTTTTCTTATGAAAACTCTATCTGTAAAGCAAAAGAATTTCAATTCAGCACCAAAAAAATGGTTTGCAGAAACAAACGTATATTTATTGTTACAGAAATGGTGATCAGGACCTGTGAAACAAGTGTACTACAATGATGGCAGTGCAGCAACCAATCTGAACACAGCATCAATCCCTATCCTCAAGTGTTTTTATTTACAACACAAATTGGTTAGTTGTGATTTTAGAAATAGCCATAGTTAAAATATGGGATTTTCTCATTGACTTGCATCTGGCTCTATGGGACAATCTGGAATAGAATAAGAGATAAGTCTTTGGGGTAAATTTATCAAAGAGTGAAGTTCCGCCACTCTCAATTCATTTCTATGGGATTTTGAAAGGCGTATTTAACAATGGGTGAAAGTAAAAGATAAATACGCCTATAAAAATCCCATAGAAATGAATGGAGAGTGGCGGTATTTCACTCTAGTGGCGGAACTTCACTATTAACTTTACTCTTTGATAAATACACCCCTTTATATCTAGCCCAAAATGGCTTATCTTCTGATGGTCTTAGTGGGTAATGATCTAAAATTTAGGGTTGCCACCTTTTCTGGAAAAAAATATCAGCCTTCCTATATATTTATCTTTTTTTCCCTATTAATAACATTGAGATCAACCTTCACTTTTACAGTCCAGGCCGGTAAAATACCGGCCAGGTGGCAACCCTATACCCTTCCATCTGTGTAAAGTAGTAGTCACCTGCCATCTGCCTATATTGTCTGCAGTATATGCACAAAACTTGTATTTTTAGGAAAACCAGTCGACTAGAGCAGAAAATCCCTGCACTAGAAAATATAAATTCAAATGCTGGAAATGTTCCTTACTAAATCTTCCTTTGTCATTAAAATGTTCTTGAATGGGGTTTGTGTATGGCAACCCTTATTAAATCCTTCAAGTGTGCCATCTGTGAAATCTTTACTATGACTGTATTCATCACCATAACAACAAGTAGTCTCTTGCATCACAAGGAAGGTATGTTTAAATACTTGAAATCACTTGCGCCCTAAAGTATATTTTTCACAAACACAAGTACTGCCAAGACAAACATTAAGGCATAAAAGAGAAAGGAGACATGTTTTAATTAATCATTAAATGTACAAAACAGACGTAACCTTCACTTTCATAACTTGCACATAGCCTGTGCTCTGGTACATTAGAAACACTAGCACAATGATCTTGCCAAATTGTACAGCAAAAGATAATAATCTGAGCCATAATCATTGTTTTAATCCTCTTGTAATGTTCACTTGTCATTGTTTACCCAGTTGGAATAAGCCTATATTTGTTGTCATAGTAAAATGATTCCACTTAGTATGTTCTAGCCGGACTTGTGTGAGTAATCAAACAATCCTGTTTTTGCACTCTGGGGTGTCATGTTGGTTAGCACTGCTTCCTTGTAGTGCAGGGGTTTTGAGTTCAGACCTGAAACCAGTGATATCTCTATTGAGTTTTTATGTTCTCTCTGTTGTGTTGATTAAAGAACTGTCCACTATGTCATATTGCCAAACAGAAACAAGAAAGTGACATAGCGTATGACCTTATGCTACCTATGCCGGTTTCTACACAAGTCTTTGCTCCCATTGATTTGAACGGACTTTGACCAGTACCAACTGGGATACCACCCTGGCTACATTTTAAGCTAAAATAATAACTACCAATATGATTACAAAGAAAGGACACTGTAGGGATTCTCTTTATCACAGACACATACACAGACAGTAACTACTTAATTTTAGACATTACTCTTTGGTGCATTTTCTAAGGTCCAACAAAGTGCAATGACTTCCTAGGGGGCTAAATCATTTCATTGCATAATCACATTTTTTGTAAGTGGGATGACTCTTTAGGGTGGATTCTGAGCCCCATCCAATAAAAATATCAGCTACAATGAAGCACAGGTCAGACAGAACATACTATAAGCTTTTCATATTTTTAGCCCGTCATTCTCAATTTATTTATTCACTCCAAATGGGATAGGTGAATGAGAAACAGATTTCAAACCATTGTGGTGTTTTTCACGCAGTGACTAATAAGGAATACATAAAGGAATACTTTCCATATACAACCCCACAGTTCAACCCAATAGAATTTCCCTCTACTGTCCATTCTACCCACGCCATATCTAGTGGCCTTTGTATGTCTAGTGCTAGGAAGGTGACTGTCAAATACTTACAATTTCAAATAGTTTGAAGAAATCAATGCTTGCATACAAAACATCTTCTATTCTTTGCAGCCTCTGCTGTGACAGGACACACATGGAGTTGCGTACAGTTTGCATTCCTCTGCGACTGCTGAAAATTATGAATCTTTCCAAGAGAGTTTGGCTACAGGCGATATCCTTCAGAGTCAGATCTGGAACCCCATAAGCAAACTGAAATGACAAGTCTCTGTTAGTATTGCATTTGCTCATTTTACTGAGTCTGGATAAATGTATTAAAAAGTCATGGATATTGTTTGTTTTTAAGTTTAAAGGGGACCTGTCACCCTAAGAAATAATTCCAAATCCTTTTATATCGTGTTAGTTGAGCAAAATATACTTTACTTACACTATACTGTATATATATATTGTTTAAAATTAGTTTTGTTCAGTCTTGGAATTACACAATCACAGGAAGCAAGCAGGTGCCATTTTGTGGGCACTGTTATTAA
Source organism: Xenopus petersii (assembly GCA_038501925.1). Taxonomy (NCBI): domain Eukaryota; kingdom Metazoa; phylum Chordata; class Amphibia; order Anura; family Pipidae; genus Xenopus; species Xenopus petersii. The sequence goes on along the minus strand of CM076678.1, from coordinate 102,778,071 downwards.
GGCAAGTTGTGTATCACCCCAAAATCTTGTAAATGCGCCAGAATTATAGAGGAGGGAGGGAGAATGATAGGAGGGCAGTGACATCTAGGAAGTGCCAAAGTGAAAGTGAAAGTTATTAACTGCCCGACTCTATGTCTCAGGCATAGAGGCAGGGCAGGAAAAATATGACTGACAGCTCAGATATTCAAATACATTTATTAGACGTATGGATGTTTCAATGAAAAAAAGAATTTGGATTTCTTGTTTAACTTGCAAAGGACTTTCATTATACAAGATTACATCTTTTTATTTGTGGGTGACAGGTCTGCTTTAAATAACATAAATAACATAATTTCTGGCAAGATTGCTGGACCCCTTTCATTATTTTGTCCCTTGTAACATAATTTATTATTTCACAGTCCACCCCCTTGCTATAACATGTGTAGCATCATCGGTATCCAGGTGGTCTATGTTATCTAGTGTTGTGTAATGCATTTTTATTCACTATAATGATACATGTTTTATTCTGAATTATTTGTAGTGATGATTGCTTCTTTATTTTGCAATAAAAGGTGACACGTTTATGTATTCATTAGAAACCAAAATGCTTACAGAATGTGAGTTATTTACTTTATTAGACAAGTAGCTGTCTAGGAGGATATTTAGTACTGTTTCTAGTGCCTTACTAGAAAAAAATTATTGTTCTACAATAGGGGCTAGAGCTGAGAGCACCAGGCATAACCGAATGTTGGGGCCCTAATTCATATTAAGGTTGAATGGAAAACACTCCATACAAGTGTGGCAATCAGCATGTCTGTGCAGTACTCCTTACAGTGTGCCATAGGTTTCTCATTTGCTGTCTATATAATTAAAATAATGTACCTACTGTGAGCAAATGAGGATAAGCAAATGAGAGTTCTTTTTTCAGAATCACACTCAGCCAATCACACACTTCCCAACCACACATATTAGGACTATATGAAAGCATAGGCAATAAAATCTGAATACTGAGGAATACCAAGGGTTGGGTGTACTCACAAAGGTTCTAACCCATCCAGAAAACTACCACTACGAGGAAGAGGACAGCTGAATACATAGACATATTGAGGGCTTTGGGAGAACTGGAAAAGATTCTGGGTAGTGATGAGCAAACTAACAAACTTGCAGGGTTTCATTTCACTGAAAATTTCACAAAATCTTATATTTCGCTGTAATGCATCAGAGTCAATGGGAAGGCAAAATTTACACTGTGGATAAGGCATAGGGATGTCGCGGACTGTTCGCCCGCGAACTAGTTCGCGCGAACATCGACCGTTCGCGTCCGCCGAATGTTCGCGAACGTCGCGCAACGTTCGCCAATTTGGGTTCGCCTTAGCTGGCGCTTATTTTTTACCTCTCACCCCAGACCAGCAGATACATGGCAGCCAATCAGGAAGCTCTCCCTCCTGGACCACCCCCTGGACCACTCCCCTTCCATATATAAACTGAAGCCCTGCAGCGTTTTTTCATTCTGCCTGTGTGTGCTTGGAAGAGCTAGTGTAGGGAGAGAGCTGTTTAGTGATTTGAGGGACAGTTGATAGGAAGGAACTTTGCTGGCTAGTAATCTACTTCATACTGCTCTGTATTGTAGGGACAGAACTCTGCAGGGATTTGAGGGACAGTTAGGTTCGTTAGCTTTGCTGACTAGTAGTAATCTACCTTCTACTGCAGTGCTCTGTATGTAGCTGCTGTGGGCACTGCTTCTGATCTCATCTGCTGACTGCTGTAATAACCCAATAGTCCTTGTAAGGACTGCTTTTATTTTCTTTTTTGTTTTTTTTTACTTTGCTACTGTAAGAGCCCAGTGCTATTAGTCTAGCTGTGTTAGGGAGTGGGACTGGTGTGCTGCTCCTCCTAGTAGTTCACCACTACCAGCACCAACCAGAGTCAAAATTGTTACAAAGTATCTTATTTGCACCTGTTAGCTGTTCTGAGCTCTCTGCCAAAAGCCAATTAAGTTAGAAACTGTTTTTTTTCTGGCTGTTCAGTGCAGAGAAAAGAGGGACTTTCCAGTACAAAAGAGGGACAGGGGGTTGAGTGGTCAAAAGAGGGACAGTTGGGAGGTATGCAAGTGCCACCTAGCTGTGTGAGCTTTTTCACATTCTGTCTAAATAACAATAATAATTTTGTGTCCGTAAACATCACCTGAGTGATGTTTTTACAGCAGCAATAATATATTCCATATCCTTTACTGTATACGTTGCCCTTGCAGGCATTGTTTGCCCAGTCTTTAACCAAGTGCCACCTAGCTGTGTGAGCTTTTTCACATTCCGTGTCCAGAAACATCACCTGAGTGACGTAGTGTGATTTCTGCCCTTTACAGCACAAAACGCAGCGCTGTGTCAACAATGTATTTTTCAGATACATTTTTGCCCTTGATCCCCCTCTGGCATGCCACTGTCCAGGTCGTTGCACCCTTTAAACAACTTTAAAATAATTTTTCTGGCCAGAAATCTCTTTTCTAGCTTTTAAAATTCGCCTTCCCATTGAAGTCTATGGGGTTCGCGACGTTCGCGAACCGTTCGCATTTTTGACGCAAGTTCGCGAATATGTTTGCAAACATTTTTTCCGACGTTCGCTACATCCCTACTAAGGCATTTTTAACTCAACAATAGCATAAACATTGCCCTACCTTGTTAGAGAAGCACATTTACACTATGCTACAACTGTTCTTCATAGAAAAAAAGCCACTCATTTCCAATTTTTACCAAACATGGCACCTGGACAGCTTATTGGACAGACAGGAGGAGGGCTAGGGAGGGTTCCCATTGGTTGATGTGGAAGACAAGGGACAGATAATAATTTAGTCTTTGAGTGTAAGAGCAACAGAACACATTTTTCTTCTGGTGAAATAGAACGCATGGCACAATTCAGACCACATTTGTTACTAAATTAAAAATCCCTATGTCTATATCTTTTACACCAAAAGGTAGCCACCCAATACTTTGACAATGTCATTAAAAATATGACAAATATGATCCAGTGCAATAAACCACAACAATTATCATTAGGCTTTAATTACTCAAGTGGACTTATTTCAATTAATTCAAGTGTTTGGTTTGTATAGGATATTGTAGTGGACAAATTTGCACCATAGTGTTCTAGTCTTTCTCTTCACTTAAATGAAAACTGAGGCTTTTCTGGAGTCTGCAGATGAGCTCCCTCTGGTGCCCAAGTGAGGGTTAGTATGACAAACAATGTAATAGAGTTGGTGCATACCAAAGGTTTATTTATCTACTGGAAATATAATGGAATGTCTTTTGTTTTAAATCAATATGGGAAATGACGAGTTACTAGAGGAGAACTAATGTCAGTCTAGATGGATTTAGTTACCTATTACTGTTTCTCATTTTAGGCTAGGAGAGATGCTTGAAACGATTAGCTGGGGAGCACAATACCGGCTTTGAGTACACATTCATAAGGCAATCATCAAACCACTTGGCACCGAAAAGGTAGGGGACATAGTGCTTCGAATGTAGCAAAAACCCTACAGGCGTACTGATTGCTATAGCTACAAACATTCTCTTATTTGACCCTGAAATGACATTTCCTCTCTTAATGTGAAAATAATGTTAACTGTGTTTATCAAATGGGCCTGCGCGATACTGAAATGCATTACTGGACCCTCTTGGCAGACAGTATCTGATTATATCAAGCTATTTTTCCTGTGAGTTCGGAAACTATACATGTAAGAAAGGGAGGGAAAACATGAATAAGTATTGTTGTGCTATTATTCTGCTTACCTCACTAGGCGTAAAAAGGCTAACTTTATTGTTCTTTTATCTGTCATTTAAAAGAAAGGATGCAGAAACTCCATGTGACCTCCCAGGGAAGGAAGGTTTCCTATGGTGAGATTTATTGCACCTGCTGTATTTATTTCATTTGTAAAGGATTGCGTGCATTGTTGGTGTTATATAAAGACACGTTTACATGTATGTAGAGAAACAGTTTTTGTTTCTCCAGTAAGAGAAGATACATAGACTAAGGGTCTTTATTCTGATTTTGTTTTTAAACAGCAAGTTAAGCTAAAATGGAAATTTTTTAATGGAGCTCTAATAATGTGTCTCTATGCATACTCAAGAAATGCAAACCTATTTTAGCAACAAAGGTTTACCTGAACCCCTAAAATCTGCAGTAACCTCTAACAGATGGAACCACCCTCATTTGCTCTCTGGATATTCTGTGTTTTGGCCTGACCCACAGGAGGACAGCAGTGGTCAAAATACCCTATGTGTCATAGATTTAGAAGGATACAATACAAATTTACATGAGACAGTGTGGGGTAGTCATGCGCCCTGAAAACAACACAAAGCCACAGTTTTTACTGTTGTTATAATATTTTATGGCAAATATACATTTCCAAATCACCTTTAACCTCCTAGACAAAATCTGAGTTTGTACAGTTGCCATTGCTTTTTCTGGCCTACAATATTATTTACCTTGTCTTTATGTTTAAATATTCTTTAAATATTCACATACCCAATCATTCAGCAGTTTGGGGACTGGTACATTCATGGGTGCTGTCATCAGACCTTCAACAGACTGTGATTATGGGGCCAATGGATAAAATGGGGAGCAGATAGCCGGCACCGCAGCACAAACACAGCCACATAATTTGCTTTATGCACAGATACAAAGTTTAAAATGTTACATTATTCTGGGTACATTGTGAAAATGTATCCGAAAACACCATACCCCAATCACAGCATGGCATAAAATGTCCATAAGTACAAAGGCCAAGACATAAAACTGTTCCTAATATATTGGAAAAACAGTTCCCTAGACTTAACCTGCTCAGCGTGATATTTAATCTGGCAAAAGACAATGACTGTATGTATCCATGTGTGTTTGTATGAATACTTTTATTTATAAAGTGCTACTAAGATATGCAGCTCTGTAGTAAGGAACATGAGTGTAAAGATAGACACTCACGCATTAAGGTCTCCTGTCTTGTTGTCCCGGAGGTCCATACTCTGGGTGGCTCTGAGCCTTTGACCTTTGAGTGATTGAGCAACTGATTAATTTGAGCTTTCCAGTACATCACTAATAACAACCACTGTATAAAAAAGGAGTCAGGTTCTGCTTAATCCTAACAGGGGGCTGCCAATACTGGAACACCCATGTTGGGGGTTTATGTGCAGCTCTAGTGACCCAGTGTGATATTTTTGTCTTTCAGAAAGCCCAGCAAGACACTGGGACTCAGGAACTCACAAAGTCTTTTGAATCTGGTAGACTATCCCTTAGCAACCACTCATATTTTAAATTTCATTTGTTTTACTGTAGAGCTGGTCTAAAACCTCTTGTCTTCCCAGATATGCTAATTAAACTTGAAATAAATATCACTTTATTTACACTAAAACTGCTGTACTGACAACAATGTATTGACAACAAAATATACAACACTTAAGTAAACACATTGTACTTTTTTTCTACTTAAACATGTGCCAAATCTCTTAAATACTATGCATTAATTAATTCTTACACACTCTGCAATACCAATGAAGTCATCACCCACAAAGCCATGACAAAACACCCAAGTATCCATCAAACATGAAACCTGTCGAGCAAGACTTTCAATGAAACGAAACAGGTTTATTGGGCTTTTTGTGATTTTTCCTGTCCAACCAATGACTCAAAGCTGAGGATTTGTGTTGCAATGCCCTAAGAAATAACTCTGTGATTAAGCCAGATATGTGCTTTCAGCTCCCACACAGTACAAAAAGAACCATGAGCCTCCTTTCACTTCTGGGAGATTTTTCCCAGGACACCAATAGCCACAAGTATGAAGCTGTGTATGAACAGTCTGTGCTGACTCAGAGGCAATGTAGAGATCAGCTGCCTGACCACAATTTCCTTTTTCAGCATTGGCTGAGTCAATTAGCAATTGTGATTGTTAAACACATTCAGCAGCATCTGTGGGAAAGAAAGGACTGAAAGGCAGAAAGAATCATGGCCACTCCATCTCTATTTGCTCACCACACCCAGAAACATTCCCTGTGATCACAGGTCAGACAGACAATATTCAGATGCTTTGCCGATCAGGCAAAGTTCAGAGATAACAGGGTCAAACGACTCCCCACCATCAAGGAGATTTGGCCACTTGGAACCAAATCCCTTGAAAATTGATTAACTGACAGGACTATGGGAATTCCTCTGATGCATTTGACCAACTGAGGATGGGAATGACGGACAATACCTCCCAGAGAGTAATTCAACCTTTATTGTGTTGCCAGCACTCATTCTAAAGTAACTTTGGTGACTGCTATCCAAAAGAAAAAGCTGCTCTTATTTTTTTGTATGCTTTTCTTAATTAATGGGGTCCAGGCTATTTATTGGGGAAAGATGAGAGTTGTAGCCGAATGCAGTCAGAGGGCTGCAGGTCGAACATTTCATACCTTTTTTGTAAATTGAAAGGCATTATAAATTAATAGCAACTACCTCTCTTTATGGCCCAATTTTTAGTTTAACAGATATGAAAACACAATCATTAAAACCATTCTTCAATAGTTTTAGAAGTACATCTTACTTAATTGTAAAATTATTGTAGAAATTATAAAAACAACTGTGGCCTAGTACACAGAATGTAGAGCCCTAATGGGCTCAGTTAATTTAGAGGACTAAGAGGAGTAGGGTGGCCTTTACAAAGCACTAAGCACTAGTCAGAGATTTACAAATTTGATACAAAGCCACCTCCTCTTTGTAAGGGTCTTATTGTGGGAATATTGTATCTACTGGAGCAGACATGTTAATGAGCTATGTCTGATGGGTATCCCATGGGATAGTTTGAGGATCTAGTGGGGGTTCTGAAATGTTATTACTTTGATATATTTGTTCAAAACAGATTATGGGTATTTGTCAAGATGAAGGGACTAAATATTTTTATTATGAGGCTCAGTTGTATATACTGTAGTCATACTATTCACAAGAGATACAGATAGGGACACATGATAGCAAGAATTATCTGGACCAGCACTAAAGCGGGCCATACACAGGCCAATATAAGCTGACAATTTGGTCCCTCCAGACCAAGCCAGAATTTTATTGATTTATTGGGTAGGTTATCATTAGGCTATAGTAATATTCTTAAAGGGCTGGAAAAGCAAACATTCTTACAGGGTTTTCTAAACAGTTAAACAGTGCCTGCCTATTATAATCCTGCAATTGCTTCCCCCACAATCTGACAACAATATTGAGTTTGCATTTGTTGCACAGCCTCACTCTATAAAAGTATCTGTTTTTTCTATTAGGGTCCTGTCAGACAAGGCCAGTGGCGTAATTAGTGTGCACAGAGCCCTGCTGTAAAAAAAATATTTGGAGTGGCCTGGTGCACAGAAATTCCTACCTGCCCCACTCCCAACCACTCACCGCCTCCAGCTTGTCCAGTTCCCACCTCCCACTGGCATATTCTTTGTCCTCCCTCCCCACTCACAGTTAAGCTTGCCATAGATGCAAAGATCCTATCGTACAAATCGAGGATTTGTATGATTTTCGGACCTTGTGTGAAGAGTTCCAACATTTTTTGTCCGGCGGAGATCGGTCATTTGGTCGATCGGACAGGTTTGATTTTGTCCCAACTGTCCCGCCGGAGCCCATAACGCTCTCATCGTAATCCAATTGTTCGGCCATAAGGCTGAACGTTCAGATTACCCCCGATATAGCCATGCCTGTTAGTGGCATAACGGGGAAAGATCAGCTCGTTGGCGATGTCGCCAAACGAGCGGATCTTTGCGTCTATGGCCACCATTAGGAATGCAACTGGGGAGGGGGGAGTATTTTACTGCTTTAGAGGAAGCAGACCCTATGGTCCGGGCCAACCTGCAACCATGTTCCTGTATAGTTACGCCACTGGACATGCCGTTTTTTTTTTCTTTGTTGGCTTATCTATGCTGAGGGAGAAAATTCTGATCTGCTTCCTTCTGCTCCAACATCGCTGTGCACTGCATCAGCCTGTTAATGAGCAGACATGGCAGATTTCATTGCGGAGACCTCAAAGTATGCATCATTTAAAAAAAAAAACAAAATCCACCATATCTTTGCAATAACAGGCCGATACCATGCCTGTCAATACACAGTGATGTTGGGGAGGAAGGAAATGGATCAGTGTCGTCTGAAATGGCCCTTAGGTATTGGTTGCTCTTTTCAGTCCTCAACAATAAAAAGGTTTTTCTTATGGAACATACTAAAGTAAATGTTGTACAGACAGAACTGGAGGAAATTCTGATAAACTTTAATTTTAATCATTTATACAAAGTATCTCTTGAGGTGAATGCAGAGTATTAATATAACAGTCACTTCACTGGACTAAATAAATAAATACTTTGTGATAACAAGAATTGTATTCAGAAGTAGTATAATTTCATTAATAAATATGTCTTAAGTTATTACAGATCTGGAGCTTTTCAAAGTAAAATTATACAAAATATAACTAAATATCACTGCTTTATAAAAGTGCTGATTTATAAAAATATTGAACTTGCAGGTGTAAGACCAGTTCAGGGATTTATATTTAGCAAAGAAATCCTCTCCATTCTTTAAAGGTTTCATTTCAAAAGAGGCAAAACATGATTCCGATGCCTGAATCACTTCCCTAATTAGTCTCCAGCCATAAATGATGTAGGATAATGTTACCAACCTTGCTAACATTTGATATGCGTATTCTAAAATTAATATTTAGCCCCTGGGCCTTTGGATCTAGCTGACCACCTTCAGATTTTATTCAGGTACTGTAGACCTTTGTTCTTTGATGTAGACAGATAACAGCCTGGAGCTTTGTTGTGTCTATATGAGTAACTTGACTGGAATTTCCGATTAAATCATCTCTGTTGGTGGTTTCTGAAATTTTTTTCTAGACCCTCCCCAAAACTTTTGTTATATTCAGAATAAACTAACAGAAATGCAGGGGATGTTTTAAAGCATCTGCCAGAATCACTCCCCCACTTGCTGGTCTATCAGTCAACCAATCAATCAAATAACAACACATCTGTCCAACTGCAGGAGAGTCACTGGTGAACCTCAGTAGAAAATAACAGACCTCTTAGAGATGCAGTTAAAAAAAGAATGGGAAGAATAAAGGGCAAAATAGATCTAGACACTTGTCACTTATGACCCCACTTGTTCTCACCTGCTCAATGCGGATTTGTGCATTTATGAGCTGATAAACCACAGAATCGGAAAGGCCGATATCTTTCAACAAAAACAAAGTCAGAATCTCATCATCCTTTAGGATATCTTTGACTCGTATTCCACGTCCTACAATGATAGAAAAGGGAGTCAGAGAATTCAAGGCTGGCACAAACATGATATATATATATATATATATATATATATATATATATATATATATATATATATATATATATATATATATATATATATATATATATATATATATATATCCAGATCCTCAGTGGTGCACTCCACAATAAGGTAGGTACTCGCCTAGGTGCTGGTAACGAAATTGCATACAGTACTTGAAAAAAGGACCGCACTCACAGGACTTTCGCAAGAAAATGAGCCCCCATGGGCTGTGACAAGAAAAGATCATTTTGACTGAACTACAAAAAATAAGTTTGGGGCCTGCCAAACCAATGAGACTGGAATTAAAAGTGTTGTATCCTAATTCTGTTATGTCTCTACTGCCCAGCATGTGAGGCCAAATAGGGGGAAGGGTTTTCTCTTGTAAACTGCCTCAAGGCAGCACTCAGCTCTGACAGTTTGCATTCACTGGTGCCTAAGATAGTTTCTTTGAAACTGGCGGCTTGTCTTTTATTGAAGTGCATTTATTTGTTACACTCATTTCTGTGTGTTTTGTGTTAGTGGGCAGGGGGGGTAAGTGGTGGAGTTTGTGATAACTAGGGAATGCCTGGGCTGGATCAGGGCATTAAGGGATATTTTCTGACTTGTTGGCAGGGCCCACCAGTCGGGGGTAACCAGTGGACTAGTAATTGGGACACCATGATTAAGGACTTCTGCTTATCTGTAAGCCAAAACAGCCATAGCAAAGTGTAAAGGGTGGGGGTTGTTTATAAAGAGCTCAGCATCACTAGTTGAACTAACTCAGCTAATTAATGGTAAGTGTGAAAGCAAAATAAAGGTCAGTTTCTCCATTATAATAATACTAACAAATATCATATGTTTTAACATAAAATAATGCGCAGAATATATTTTCAGCAAAAGCTCTATTTATTTTGCTCATGTTGAAAAATGGAGGTTATAGGTGTATTCTGCCTCTTCAAAGGGAAACCATAACCCTTGAAGATTGCAGGTCTCTTTAAAACGTTATTATTTAAAACAGTCCATATTTAAACCACTGTTTAATATACATAAAGGCTTTTTCATGAAAAATATATTATTCTAATAATATGTACCGTTGGCTAAGTTCACAACAAAACATGTGCTGCCATTTTAAGCAAAGAGCTTCACGTGAGCCAGTGCTTATATAATTTAAGTTAGTGCAGCTTGGAAGTGGATAGTTCCTGGATGTGGTGTTACAGAAGTCTGCACATTATAGTTAGGAGCAAGAGTCGTGCTCAGAGGAATGGCCATTGGTACATTGAACCACTTGCTCTTTCAGATGACACAAACGTAGCGTTCCTGGGGAAGATCCAGCCAGGAGAGTTCATTAATAAAATGACCTGACTGCCATTGTTAAGTCATGAATGGAAACACCCCTATGCGGCCCTTGCCCTAAGGGGATAATTCACACCAAAACTTCATTTGAAAAATGCCTCAATGAGAAAGGCAGATCTTTGCTTGGACTGCATTGCAGCTGTAATTGTGAGTTAATTGATCACTGTTTGATAGTATGCCCTTATAAATGCAAGTATAATAGATATCTAATAAATCAAATAATTAGACATAGTAGTTAATAACAATCATGCTTCTCCCTTGTCATTCCAATAACTGCTTAACAAAAGAGAAAACAGACTACGATATTACTGTGTTTCCAGAGGGGCAATTAACATTTGTGGATTGTGTGTGTGTGAAACAGAACATACAGTATAAGCATAGCTAATATGAATATGTTATCTATGATTTGAGAAGAGATCCACCTAATGTATTCACTTTATGGGGGCTGAATAAATATTGGCTACGGAGCAGAGTGTCACAGTACCTATAAACAGTATAAACAGTAAGCCTTGCATTTCCATAAGCTCAATATGTAAATAAAAATAAAATGTCACTGTCAGTATTGGTTTGATAAACTAGGTAGCCTCCAGCAATCGATGCTTCATGTTAAACCCTAGGAAGTACAGGTATGGGATCTGTTATCTGTCCCCACAGAGCCCATTTTAAGGAAATATTTCATATTTTTAAATATGATTTCCTTTTTTCTCTGTAATAATAAAACAGTACCTTGTACTTGATCCAAAGTAAGAAACAATTAATCCTTAATCGAGGCAGAATATCCTATTGTTTTTTTTTTTATATATAGATGTACAAAACACTCATTGTTCTCAAATAACACACTGATATATCTTGCTGATTTCCTACATATATTATATAGAAACTGGGAGCATCATCTACCAAAACAAATGGAAACAAAAACACATTGGTTTGCCTGAAACTTTTCCAGGGTTGGTCCGTAAGGTATCCATCAAGTTGGACATTGCATAAAGCTCCTTCCACATCCTACTCAAGTGATGGATCTCTGGCTTTTCCAGAAGTAGTTCTTGGGCATCGCTATAGGCCCGGGAGAGGCTTGGAGAGAGAAGACAAAAATGTATTTTAGTCACGCTAATTATGTAAACCAGGGTGTAATCATATTAAAGTCAAGTTTTGTAATTAACAGAATTTCTTTAAAAACACATACCTATACAGACATATTAATAGTGATACCACCAAGAACATCCTTCATTGAGTAAGAAACTAAGGGAGAAATGTAATAAAATTGCAAAGAGAACAAATTTGTGCACAAATAATGTGAATACAGATTTGTATATCGTAATGTTATATTCTCCATTATGCTTTAATTGCATTGCGAATCTTAATTGTGCATTGCAAACTTTTAAGATGTGTTTGAAGGTGGCGTAAACTTTTAGAGCAAATGTAACAACCTTTTCATTAAGAAATTTTATTACATAAACTGTGCACTATCGCAAACTATAAAATTCGCAATTGCTATTCTACCGTTGTGCAAGGGGTAAACGGTTTGCAAAATGTTCGCTAAGGCAAAATTGTTCGCAATGAAACCATTTTCTACATTGTATTACAATCCCCCATTTGCATCATATTCTTCTTATAGCTTCTGTGCAAAAAACATCTTAAGTACAAATGCTTGTTTTGCCTTAGGTAATGTTTGTCTCCCACTATATATTATTTATACAGGAACTTGCACCAGTGATCTGCCTGGACATCTACTACTTTGACATATGGCACCAACTACATGCACTAGTGGGCATCATCATTCAACCCATTTCTTATTTTAGAACTTTCCGGTGTGGCACAAATGCTCCAGACTTTTAATTACAATTTTACCAGCTTCACGCAAAGACAAAGGATGATACAGAAGAGTTCTGTATGTCTGTGTGTGGTCAGCTTGTACATGATTATGTAAAAACCCAGTATAGCTTTAGTATGTTTGGGCACCAGATCATTGTCCTACTCTTGATTAGCTTGGTTTATTGGAGGAATTAGACGGTTCACCTTTTGTTAGATGCAAATGAAAATAGTGCATTTTACACTGCAGCTGAGTGTGTAAATCAGGATTGTTAATACTGAGGATAGCTGCAACATGATACATGTGTGACCATATGCAGGGCTGTGGTAAATTACCCTTAAAGCAGTACTCACAAATACATCCAAGGGCCTCAGGTGTTGTCATTTTTTTTGGCCCCTGTTGTTTAGCCAGCCAGTAAAAGATTTTTTTTGTGTTAATGAGTGATGTACTTGTATGGGAAAGAGAACAGGTTATGCTCATAAACCCATGAATCAGGTGACTATTGGCAAGTGCAGAGTCCCTGGGAAAAAAGCAGGAAGAGTGTTGCTTCATACAACTGCTTGAGTGACAGCAATGGATGTTGGGAAAAGGTAGTACAAATGAGCATTATTTGTTATTTATTAGCCGCCTCCAGCCCAAACTCCTGCTCCTTGTAAAGCCTACATTCTAACATGCTGTAGTGAAAGTGACAAAATTCTTCTGCAAAACAAATCTCAATATATTTTACCCTAGCCCAAGGTTATATAACCTTAGAGGTCAGTACAAGGAAAGGTCACGTGATCTGTTCCTAGTAAAAATAGTGACCCCAAATCACACTGGTTAGCAAGTGAACTTCGGAAAGCTGAAGGCCCAGGTATTTATGCCCAAATACAAAAATATCCTATTCACATGGAATTTTGTATTGAAAAGTATGTTAATAGGAGAACATGTATATGTATGCCAGACTGTATCCAGAGGCTCTTGTATAAAGTATACTGTTAAGGGGAGTTGCAATGCACACCATGCCTGGCACATGTGATCTCTGGCCCTTCAAGAATAGGTATTGGGGAGGTAGCATTGCCTTTAAATAAAACAAAAGCTCAGACAAGGGGTGGGGAGAGGGTATTGCTGAAAGAATTCTCTGAACTGATTATGTTGATTGTAAGCCGAGAGCTGATACCAGAAACAGTTTTTGTTTTCAGAAGATCCAGTTAGTTAGCATTGCATGGTGCAAGACAGGCCACTTGCTATAGGCCAGTAGCTTGTAACCTTTTTTGGCATATAGCTGTCATTAGGTATAGCATGGAAACATGTAATGGCCCAGTTATTGCAAAAGCATTTCTTTGCATACCATACATTATTCTAGAAAGGGTTAAAGAAGTCATTACAATGAAACCCTTGATAAATACCACGCCACCTATTTTCTTATCTTATATGTCACATATCCCGAAACAGTCAGTCTTGGGCTCACAATGAGGTTTTTGTGTTGCAATGATAACACACTGCAGCATGTTAGGCAAGGCAGGGTCTGCTGTTTGCTTGTGTGGAGTTTGCAATTGTACCGTGTTTGCACTTAAAGGTCTTTGCCCTGTCGGTTGGTGACCCCAGCAGTGCACAGGCATCGCCTGCATTTCTATCATTGTTCCTGCATTTACTGAAATATTATTTTGATTGCATTTTAAAAACCATGGAAAAGAAGTGAACTCCCTATTGTTTGTAATGTCCAAATATTTCTTCAGCTGTGTAATGCCATTATTTACTTTTTTTTTCCTCCATTTTTTCTTTTTATAGATTTTAATTTCTGTTAGATTTCAGATCTTTACTGACATTCCTCTGTGATAATAGCTACATGGACATCCTTCTGAATGAAGGCTCCTTTGAACTTCTTAGGCAACCAGGGTCACAGGCCTATTACCAGAGCTGCAGATAGCAAGCCTGTATTGTACTTTGGGTATATTATATAGTAAGGACACTGCTGTACAATGATTGTGTTGCCAGTGTAAATGGAAAGTGTCCCTAAAGAGTTGCCCCTAGGGACTATTATGATATGTAATTGAGATTCTTGTTCAAGGAAGCCCTGTATTTTACACCCTCAATTAATTTGATTTAAGAAAAACAGTCAGCCTTGTGATGGGAATGGGCATATTTTTGTTGAGTGTAAGTTTAATGTAAACACAAAAAGAGGGTTGTCTGTGCCATCTTTCTTTATTTGATCATTCAATTACACCCTCAGCGGTTACAGAATCTCAGGGTTGTTTTAAATCTGGCATAAAAGAGTTCCAATTCCTTTTCCCTTTCCTTATTCAGATATTATTGTTGTAACTTTGTCTGTTTTTTGTGTTCCGAAGTGTACATCATTTACCGTACTTATCGCTCCAACATTTTGTGGTAGTTTTCAGTGGGCAAAATTACTCTGGAAATTTAAGTGGGGAAATTATTTGCAACTCAATTCACAGGGGAATGAAAGAGCTTGTTGATGCTACCTGTTTGGTCTATGAAACAGTAAATCAGGCTTAAATATATAACTTGAATGAATTCAGAGCAAGCAATCATTTAAACTTAAACAATAGTGTGATACAGATATACTGGGGGACATATTGTAATAATCAGATTATATAACAGTTACAGGGGTATATTCTGAGATCTTAAAGGAACAGCAACACCAAAAAATGAAAGTGTTTTAATATAAATATAATGTACTGTTGCCCTGCACTGGTAAAACTGGTCTGTTTGCTTCAGAAACACTACTATAGTTCATATAAACAAGCTGCTGTGTAGCAATGGCGGAAATTGAAAAATGGCTATATGGCACAGGTTAACTAATGGATAACAGATAACAACATTAGACAGACAGAGCTTATTTGCTATCTGCTGTGTAATCTGAGCCTTTTCTCCCTTGAATGGCTGCCCCCATTGCCACACAGCAGTTTATTTATGTAAACAATAGTAGTGTTTCTTAAGCAAATACAGCAGTTTTACCAGTGCAGGGCAACACTGCATTATATTTTTATTACTTTAAAACACTTTTATTTTTTGACGTTACTGTTCCTTTAAGGGGATGCCTGCAGGGAAATTCTCGGACTCGTCTATCGAGCCTAACCTGATTGGTTGTTTTATAATTTATCATCACACTCACTGCAAGTACTAAATGACCAAATCAATGTAAGAATCCCTGAAAAAATATTGGTCATATCAAGCCTGAAGAAATTGTAAGTGACTGCTTTGTAATTATGATAAATGGATTCAGTATCTTTCTGGTACTCAGACATCAGAGCAAACAGCATAATACGTTAGTTTCCATTGGCCTGCCAAAAATTGCTATCATATCAAATTGCACTTGGGATTTCAACTATTTTCAACAAAGGCGGGTCTTTATTTTTGTCTCTGTTCGCCTTGATATTTGTAGCTACAGTGTTGGTAGGGTTGGAATTAGACTGGTATCTAATGGGAACCTATGGGTCCAAATAATAAAATCTTTTACACAAGAAAAGGAAACCTGTAGTAGTTTGAAGGTTCTGGGTACAATACCATATGCAGATGTAGAGACACATGAATGGGTAGATGGGATAGATTTAAGGAACAGGTGGTCAGTGGGGATGTAACATAGTAAGTTAGGTTAAAAAAGACACACGTCCATCAAGTTCAACCTTTTAACTAACTGCTAGTTAGGGGTCTTATTATGATTCCTGTGGGATCCCTGTACCAGATTTTGCACTTGATGTTGCCCACTGACTCCTACTAGGTCCCCCATTGCAAACATATTCTCTATGGCCACAAATTCTGTGAAACGAAATGCAACAAAGTCAGGGTCATTATCTAGGCTGGGGCATATTACTGTAGAATTGTCCAGTCTCCAGTCCTACATGATACCCTCTGCAGCTACAAGATGGACATTTTCATTCTGGATCTTTTTCTCCATGAAAATATGTTTTTTTCTCAACATAGAGAACATAAGAACATAAGCAGAAAGGTATTTTAAAAAAATAGCAATAGCATTTCATTGGGTGCAGGAGAATGTTTCACCTAGAGGTGAACTTCTGTTTTGACATCATGACATATAGCCAGTATGAAGAATTCCAAACAATGGCACTGTTTCAAGTAGATATCATGAGAATGTAAATATATTGCCATCCAGGTTAATCGCTTAGTATAGGCATGACTGCTTACATGGAATTGTTGTAGTTTGAAACAACGCCAGGAGACTCTCCCCGTGTAGGACTTTTGAAACAAGGATTATTGGTATTGCAGAAAATTCCTTGTAGCCATGGCAACAACCCAGCCGATGGCATAGCCTTGTTTGGAAAATGGCCTGCACAAATGAATAAACAAAGGAAGAAAAATAATAAAACTCAGCTTTGTGTTTAAAAGGAAACTTGTCAAAACACTAGAATGTCGCATTCCTTTCATGTTAAACCTACTTTTGCTCTCCAAGTGTCTGGTATTATTATCTTTTGGAAGGTATGCATATCTTAAGCATATGTGTTTGTACTGCACATCTAGATGTCCTATGATCCACGGTGCCTGGGGTGCTGGAGGAACTTTTTAGTTCCTGATAGCAGAACACATTTTAAACAGAAGATAAAAATCACTCCTCATTGCCACTGTTTAATTGCGGTAACGAAGAACAGACGTGGGAGAACATAGACTGATTTGTGGCATTCCACATAGGACACCTATGAGTCTTCATTATGCACTCATTCTATTAAAGGTAGTCTCAAGCAAATGTATATATAGTACACCTAAGCCTTAAATCGTATAGAATGTATTTTAGCCAGTGCAAAGTATTGACCCTGCTTCATCTTATTGAGTTGAAAGGCCTGAAAACTCCAGTGCAACAGCCTTTTAGCCTGAAAACATGCCCAGTACTAGTTTTGTCGGCATATGGCTTTCAACTCAATGGAAGATATATTGTGGCCATTTTTGTACCAGCTGAAAAAAAAAATCTGTAATCTACCCAGGTTTAAAGGCAGATCCACTGCTGTGCTTATGTGCAAAAAAGCAGCCAACAGACCAGCAGCAGAGCATGGGTATCCAATCGCACTTGATGTCAGAGCAATAACAAGGATAAACGCTTCCTGTCAGTTCAGCAAGGGAATATCAAACTTTAAAATTTATAATTTTGGCTTTTTTTCAGCCAAAAAGAAAAAAATGAGAAATCATTTAATATACATAGTGATCCCACTGAGGGCCAGTTACCCTCTAAATCACATGTATGGGGGGTCATCTTCATAATAAAAATATGCTGTCAAATAAAGTGAAGGCCATTCAAATTTCTTGGAGGGCCATTTCCAGGCCATGATCCTCCAGATGGAAATCCCTGCTTTGGGATAATGTTGCATCCAAAAGCAATGTGGAGATAAAAATGAGCCAGAAGTCAACCGTTTGGCATTGTACTGAGGATGAGTCCTGTTGATTTGGGTGCACTGTAGTAAATACAGTATCTTTTGAGAACATGGAATTTCTCTTTCTCACAATAATCACTACATTGCACCATAGGCAGCACAATTCCAGTTTTAAATGGACTAAATGGAAAGTAACCATTAGCAATTCAGCTGGTTCATGATCTTTTTGGTCTGCATTCCCAGGTCTTAAGGTGGCCATACACTATAATATCTTTGCCAAACGAGCGGATCTTAACCCGATATGCCCACTAACGGCTGGGCAATATCGGATGAATCCGAACATACGGCCCTGGGGCCAAACTATTGGATTACAATACTACGAATGGGCTTCGACGGGTCGCAGGACCTCATCAACTAGCTGATGCGGTGTCCTGGATCGTAGAAAAATCGAACTTGAACGATCAATATCTGGCCAATTTTTGGCCTGATATCGATCCGGAGGACCCGTCAGGAGCCCCCACACATGTGCAGATAAGATGCCGAATCGGTCTAAAGGACTGATATCGGCAGCTTTAATCTGCCCTTGCATGGCCACCTTTAGACTATGATTAGTGCTTTTTAGTGTTGTTTTTAGTGGGAAGCAACCCACAAGAGTTTGTTTGTTATTGTTATATGTTCAGTCAGGTCTGCAAGTACTGAAAGATTACATTTGCCATTGCCCATAATAATGTCAGTGATTTTGTTTTTTAACCAGAGGTGATCAGGAGCCAGGCTAGAGCTACTTTCACATCTAAGTTTACAGCCCTATATTTAGGTTTCCTTTAATGTTTATTCACTGTCTGTGATAAGAATTTCAAAAGTCCAGGTCAAAGGCACAATGTTCTTTCTCATCTGTTTGCAATGTAATTATGCTGCTATAATTAGAAAGAACAGAGTAATGGTTGATATTCAGTGTTCTGGAAAAAGGTAACAAATTGTTGACAAGGTATAAGATTGTGACATAAAGGAAACCTAAACTGTTTAAAGAAGCAGATTACACTAATACATTTTAGAACATTGACTGATTTCGTAGGACCAACCCATTCTCAACATTAAAATAACAAATGTTGCCCTGTTATTTTCTATGGTTTCTTTGTGTTTGACAAATTAACATTTAAAGGCCAAAAGGCAACAAGAGGATGTCTTTTAATGTATTGCATAGTGATTTCTGAGAGAAAGCAAACAGAACCTTACATTCATGTTGGCCATACAGAGGATTAGCATTCCTTAGCCACACCAAGATGATGAACAATGACAGTGGCCATACAAGTTCCACGAAAAGACGGAGCTGGAAAAAACAAATACAAAATATAAATAGAAAATGTTAATTAGGATTATCTATAAAACAGGTAGAACACTTTAAACTCTAGAGCACCTTTTACATTTATTATAATGTCCATTACATGTCATCAGTGTTTATGAATGTTAGCGCTTTCATAGAATGCAACATAAATGCATTGCCTAATTGTTTTTTTTAGCATTCATTGGTCTCCATGTCCATTCCCCCTAGTGCAGTCTTCATGGATTAAGGCTAAAGACTCCCCTACTCAGCTGCTATTAAAATATAAGCCTAGAGGAGATACATCCCTATGGCTTATGTAGGGTTCAAGTTCAAGATGACACGTGGTTAATATATTCAGAAACCTGTTGATCTTACATTGAACTAGAAGACCTATTGAATCTATGCTCTAAGAAGTCTAAGAGCTCTAGAGTAAAGGTGGCCATAGACATAACATTTACGATCTTTCCTGGTAAATATCTTTCCAAAAAAGATTGTTTCAATACACGCGTGTAGAGCCGAATCATCAGATACACAGGTAGAAACAATAGAATTCTACCTGTATCTGACAATTCAGCAATACTGTAACAATGGGAAATGTTGGATGCCTTCAAAGGCGCCCAATCAAAATTTTCCGTCCAGCCTGATCAACAAGCTTGTCTCCCACGTACTGAAAATCATATGGAAATGAGTTTCATATGATATTATCGGTGCTTCTATGGCCAACTTAAGGGAGAGGTAAAAAGTTTTATAGCACTTTAGACATCAAAATATTAAAGTATGTTTCAAAATTGAATATAAAAAAATCTGTTTGCTCTTTTGAGATATGGATTTCAGTGCAGAATTCTGCTGGAGCAGCACTATTAACTGATTCATTTTGAAAAAAAATGTTTTTTCCCATGACAGTATCCCTTTAACTCCTGGTTGTTACTTTTTAAACAGTGTTGCAAAAGTCTTAGTTCCCCTGCAAAAGCAAGTTTGTTAATAAGCTGCCTTGTCTTACACTGTAAGAACAGTCTGAGCCATCAGAGCAGAGAATAGAAAGGGACACTGCTTCCAATAGCAATACATATACAAATAACTTAAACACCATAGAAAATTTGGAATGAATGTATATTGCAATGTTGTTTAGAATTATGTTTTCTGTTATTAGGCAAAATTTTATTTTGGGGTTGTCTTGCCCTTTAAGTGCTTTGCTAATAAAACAAGTGTACCTTTTGTCTTTTCCTTAGCGTCCAGTTCTTCCACAGCAAAAGCTTAACTTTGGCACTGAATCGCATCCTTCTGCAGGAAAACTGCCAACAATCTAGGGCACAAAGTAGATAAAACAATTATTAATCAATGAGTGCTGGGATTATTTATATGCATGTGACTTTCATGTGACTTCAGCAGTAGGGGAACCAGTTTACAAATAACAGCAGTCATTTGTTATTAGATCAGGTTTTTGAAATCAGCATAGGCAAAGCACTGCCCTTTTATTTGAATGGGAACATCTACAAAGAGAGAGAACAATTAAACAAACATAGTTTTTCATTAGAGCACATGGTAGAGGTACCATAGGTCCTAACCAGGGCCATCTTTGTTATGAGACAAATCTAGAAGCTTCCCACAGGTGGCATTATCAAGGCAGGGCAGGACTGAAATGGGATTCAAAATACGTCCTAACATTTCAAATACACAGAGGCCCAAACAACCCCTCACAAGCTCACTAATTAGTGACTGTCTATGGCATCTTACAGCAGTCTGTATATTCAGATTGCTAAAACATCTTAACTCTAGTTCAGTCAAATAATAGTATACTTTTATAATATTTTTTTCCCAGAATTATGGTGATTAAGGCTAATCTCTCCTGATTACTCTCCTATGTAATTAAGCCCAAACCTGTGGCAAATAAGAACTGGAATTTGTCTTCATAGATCTAAATCTCATATTTCTTATTATACAAAACAAAATACTTCTACGAAGGGTTGTCCCAAAGCAAATGGGCTTGCCAGAGCCTCCCCAATGCAGATTTTCTCCAGTCAGAGTTTTATCTGTGTAAAATGGAAACAGGAACATGTTGACACCAATATTACTGAAGTGTTTGACATATTGTATTCTTACATCGTAGTGTATCAACAGGCAGCTCCAAGCACTTACACTACATTATTTTAAGGGTCTGCTGGATAAAAAGGACATTTTTAGTATCTCTACACCAGGGATCCCCAACCTTTTTAACCTGCGAGCAACATTTAGAAGTAAAAGGAGTTGAGGAGCAACACAAGCATGAAAAATGTTCTTGGGGTGCCATATAAGGGCTGTGATTTGCCATTTGGTAGGCCCTATGTGGATTGTCAACCTACATTGAGGTTCTATTTGGCAGCACCCCTGGGTTTTATACAACCAAAATTTGCCTCCAAGCCAGGAATTCAAAAATAAGCTTCTGCTTTGAGGCCACTGGGAGCAACATCCGAGGGGTTGGAGAGCAACATGTTGCTCACGAGCTACAGGTTGGGGATCACTGCTCTACACTCTTATACCAAAAAGGCATACAAGGGGCACAATTGCCTGGACCCATATGTTTTACATTGTATCTGTGCTGCACTGCTTAGGTTATGTTATGACACACAAGCAACAGCTACAAGAGCTGGAATTTTGTAGCAAACAGTTTATTGTGAAGTCTGCATGCTTAAACCAGATTTATAATAAAACACTCAGACTGAAGCTAATAATAATACAGCACTACAATGTTGCTGAGCTTTACTCTTCATTATCACTTCATTTCTAGCACCCAATATCAGCAAACTAGACAGCCTTAAAGAGATATATCAAGATCTATAGGTATATAAATTAATTAAAGGAGAAGGAAAGCTACCGAGGCATTTTATTGCCAATAGATTAGCTGCAGTAGTGCAAGCAAGAATGCTATATTTATTCTGTAGGATATTTTACCATACCTGAGTAAAAAGCTCTAGAAACTCTGTTTGTTTAGGATAGGAGCTGCAGTATTAACATAGTGTGACATCACTTCCTGTCTGAGTCTCTCCCTGCTCTGGGCTCAGATTACAGCAGAGAAGAGAGGAGGGGGGAAGAGGAGCAAACTGAGCATGCTCTTGCCCAGGGCAATGAGGTTTAAGCTGAAGGCAGGAAGTCTGATACAGAAGCCCATGTATACACAATAGAATAAAAGAAATGCAGTGTTTCTTTTGACAGAGGACTCAGAGCAGCACTACTTTGGGGGTTTACTGGTATATTTAGATGGACCTTTCTGATAAGGCTTACTTAGTTTTTACCTTTCCTTCTCCTTTAAGGGATGTTTTAAAGCAGCTATATCTTGTGCATGTTTTCATGCTAAGTCAAACATGGATTTAAAAACATGGTTTAACCATGCTTTTCAGTTTTTGTAGAGATTAAAGCTGGCCATAGACATATAGATTATAGCCTATGTTGGACAGACGTACCAATCTTACCACCTGCAACTAACCATTCATATATATTAATTGACAGACAGCAATTGTACGAAAGTTATGTCTGACAAATAGTAGTGACAATCTCCCATTGACATCAACAGATTCAGAGATCTTATCAGTAGACGATATTCTTTTAACCTGTCCGATCGACTGAATGACCATTCCCCATGGTACGAAAAATGTTGGGACACTCCACACATGGTCCGAAAATATGTTGCTTGTACGTATGGGACTATGTTGAACCACTGAGCCCTAGTGAGTCGCAACATTCTTTGTATGACATTACCATTATAATATAAGCCTACCTGGGAATGCAGTATGACAAATTATTGTCCCTTAACATGTATAAAATTGCATAACTTTGGGCTAAGTTATTCTATACTTCACATTTTTTTCATTAAAAAGATAGCCAATTTGTATATTACACTTGCCCAAATACTGTACAATACTGAGAAAAAATGATTAACCAGAAGCATCAAAACAATATAACAATATAATACATTCATGAACAAATGTATACATTTCATGTCTCTTATGTAGTTGATTCCTTTCCTAGGTCTAAGGCACCAGACAGTTCCTATAAAAAATTGCAGTGTTTGCATCACTTCTAGATTTAGGCGCATGGCACATGCAGAATTTTAACCACATGGGTCATGTCAAGTAGGAGAACAGGGATCAAAATAGTCTTGCCCTCCTGCAGCCACTTCTTATACGCAAACCTAGGCATAGCCGCCTACTGCCCCTTCCCAAGTCTTTGCAAATGAACAAGAAATGGGTTGGGTAAACCCCACCACCTCAGTTCTTCTGTGAGATGTAGCTGCAAGTGTCCAGCAGTGGGCTGGGGGAATTTTTGTGATAAGCTTTTTTTAATATATATATATATATATATATATATATATATATATATATATATATATATAGTACAATATCTACAAATGTATATATGTTACACTACTGGAGAAACTAGAGCAGTAAGAATTAATCTGGTAGTATGGTAGCATATAAAAGATACTGCATAGCTTTTCTGTACATTGACCCCATTTTCCGATGTTTTCTTTATTAATTTGAAGGCCTAAACCTTGTCATACACATTGCAATACAGTCCTAAAATTTCTCCTGTTCCAGCTGAATTGACAATCACGCAGTGTCTCTGTGAGTGGCAGTTTCAAAGCAACATTTTAGATTCTATGAGCTGGCAGTTAGAGTAAGGAGAGAGACATTCTCATGAATAGATATATTCTGCCCAAGCCCAATTCACTTTCGCCAAATCTCTGCCATTGTGAGTGAAAGGACATGCAAACTCTCCCTTTCATTTCCTGCACTGCAGACAACTGAAAGAAATGCTCCATAGAAGAATATTGCCCACAAATAAATATCACCATCAGGCACAATTAACGCAACTTAGGAATGTTACAGAGTAAATACAAGACACTGTATAGAGATTATACATCAATGTGGCTGTGCTAGAAATGCCTATACATTGACCCCTAATAAAAATGAGGAGGGGGGGTCACAACAAAGTATGCATTATGTACATATGCTAAAACTATGTCAAAATTAAAAATGGAATAACTTTCCAGGGTACTGGTGAGCTACATAAAGCTTTATAATGACTGTACCATTTCGCCCTTTAACATATAGGAAACAGAACAAGGGTGCAGTAAATATTATAAAATAATATTAGTAAGTGAATATACCATCTCAGCTAATATACTTCATCTGTACAAGTAACCTTAAGGTTAATTAAATAAAGTCTTCATGCAAAAAAATATATTAGAAGCTTGTAAAAATTCTAGGGAGGCAGTGTTTATAATAGGCAATGGGTATTCAGCAGTCCAGCACAGATATGCTAACTTAAGACTCTGTTTTATTTTTCCCTGGTTTATTGTAGAAAAAATGTGCAAGTGTAAGTGTGGAGGAGGTTAGGGGAATGCAGAGTCTGCAAATAGTTTTGCCATCCTAGAATTAAATTGAAGGTTTCTGCCAGGAGCTTGTTATTGCCTCCAAGAATGTGGAGTCCTGTCTGCTAAGAATACAGAATTTTGCTATTCAGCCATGAACATTAAGGCAAATAAATGCTGAATTAAAATAGTATTAACAAGTAAAGCTGGCCATAGATGTTGAGATTTTTAAAAGATCCGATCCTCATTGTGAGACCACTATTATCTCGGAACGATCGTACGAATTGTCCATAAACTAAAAAGACCAATTTACCAGGAAAACAAAGGGTAGCTGCCTGCTTGGCCCTGCAAACATAGATAGATCACTGGGACCGACAAAGATTTTTTAACTTGGCTAATCAATTCCCTGACAGATGTCGGACGAAAAATCGTAAGATGTACGATCGTTCGAATCCCACTAACCACACGATAATTTCGAAGGATTCGTTGGACTTCAGTAAAATCGTTCGGCAAGAAAAATCTTTTGGGGAGCTTTATGTAGTAAGTAACACAAAAATGTTATTCTTTACAACTATTCGGCCCATTAATGTTTCTTTCCTGACTGGTATATAATACAGGTTATCCAGAATACTCAGGGCCTGGGGGTTTCCAGATAACAGATCTTTCTTTCAGTCTACTGGAAAATCATGTCAACATTAAATAAACCCAATAAGGATTAATTATATCTTAGAAGACAGCCTTTCTGTAATTCAGAGCTTGCTGCATAATAGGTTTCTGGATAACAGATCCCATACCTATATTGTATTTACTTTTTTAATGGTTTTTCCTGCAGGTCTCAGCAGGTGTAGATAAATCCTATACACTGTCAGCAGAATTAAGGATGTCCTTATGCATATGCTACTAGTCATGGGGGTTTAATGCCACTGCCTATCACTGAAAACAGGCTGATGCTCTTATATGCTAGTGAGACAAACAGCCCTACTCTCTATTGAGAAGCTATAGGGACATAATTCCTTATAAGAAGGAGGCCATTCATTTACTTTGATTTTCCTCACTGATGTGTAAATACTGACTGTGCTCTTAAAGGGCATGTAAAGGCAAAAAAAAAATAAAATCCCATTTTTACTTTCTTTAATGAAAAAGAAACTTATCTCCAATATACTTTAATTAACAAATGTATACCGTTTTTATAAGAAACCTGACTGTATGCAGTGAAAATCTCCCTTCATTTACTGCTGTGGATAGGAATTGTCAGATGGTCCCTAACTGATGAGCAGGGAAACAATCATACTTATGAACAGCAGGGGGAGCCCCCCACCTTACTTCCCAGCCATGCAGAACTCAAACAGCTTTGTTTATGACGATCCCTAAGCAGCCCAGACCACACTGAGCATGTGCACAGTCTTAGTCTTGCAAAGATGTTTAACAAAGTTACAAGATGGTGACCCCCTATAGCCAACTTTAAAAGCATAAATTATTTGTTTGATTAGGCTTTGTGATGCAGTAAGTTCATGTTTATATTTAGTACACAAAATACAGCATTTCTAGCCTTATTCTATTTTAGACTTTCCTTGTCCTTTAATGAATATGCAAAAATCAGAAACAATAATAGAAGCAACCACAATTCTTTGAATTACCGTCTCTTTATGAATACTGCAATCTGATGGCAACACCACATTAGTTAAGTACTACTCAGAAGGGTTGGACTGGGCTGGAGGGACACTTGTAATAGTTCAGAAACTGCAGATCTATAACGCCTTCTTGTTATACAGTTGGAATAAGAACACAGTACATCAAACACCCAAACCCCAGTACAAATATATCTAGAACTTGTGTGAATCAGTTTTAGTCCTTTCGTGAGAGGCTGGGAGAAAGAGGATATTGGTTGTTTCAGTTTGTTTGTTGCTATACTATATGGAATTGTAAGTCAAAGCGGATACAGCTAGCCAACTATTCACTATGGAATATTACATTCCTTGGGAAATAAATGCCATAGGAAGTGACTTCTCACTAATCCTTTGCATCTGAAAAAAAGAGTATTGAATAGCCAGTTGTCACTTCCCATAACACACA
Organism: Xenopus petersii; assembly: GCA_038501925.1. NCBI lineage: Eukaryota > Metazoa > Chordata > Amphibia > Anura > Pipidae > Xenopus > Xenopus petersii. The sequence continues at coordinate 102,751,552 of CM076678.1, read as the reverse complement.
TAGATCATCATCATCATCATCATCATTTATTTATATAGCGCTGTCAAGATGCTTTTGGGTCTATAGCAAACAGAATAAGTATTGCCTTGAACCTATGGAAGTACAAAGTTCTAGCTACAAGCTTTCCATGAAGTCTTACGGGAAGTGAGTACTAGTAATTAATCATTACCCAAAAGCAATATTATGACAATGATATGGCCCTGGCCTAAGGCAGCTTTTTCCTGTTGGTGGTTGTTCTGGAATGCACACACAGGCTAGGCCTATTATACACAATAATCTTGCTAAAGCAGCTTATATATATTACAAAAGGATGACATGATGCTGATGCATCTATTCACTGATCTGACCTACTTTTCCTCTAATAAACTTTTTTATTTTATAATGAATGCTCATCACAGGCTAAATGAGATCTAGGCATGTAAATCATACATCGGTAAGAGGCAATCGTCCATCGCCCATAACACGAGCTGTAATTAGTGCTGTACCAAATCCAGAATTCAGTTTGGGATCACATATTTATTGCAGGATTCATATTTAGAATTTTCGAATCAAAGCATTGAGTGAAACTGAATCCATTAAAGTCACATGATTTTAAATCTTCAGACAGCTGAATGTGACGAATGTTTACACAATGCACTTCTTTGATTTCTTCAAAACTTGAATGTGCCAATTAGGCTTCAAACTAAGTTGGCAGAATGTTTTGTGGAGTAATCCGCTAAATCTACAAACGATGGATTCTAGTTTTATGAATTACTCATTTTTATTCAGCAATATTTGGAATGTCCCCAGTTTCCCATTACTCATGTAAATACCAAACTAGGCCAGTGATTAATAATATTTTTTTTTTTTTTACAGCTATTGCACTTGTGCTATATAAAGAACAAAGGCAGGCCTTGAGAAGTCACAAGCTATACAGAGAATATCCGTGGTTTGGGAGAGAAACATACAGGTTAAGGCAGATTCCTTAGCTCCAAGTTGTAGAATGCTAGCAATGTGAACAGGGAAATGACAGCCTATAAACAGTGCTGAGAAAAGGCTGCAACTTGCAGATCAGCACAATACATAGCCCTGCAATAACCATATAAATACAGGAGTGAAATATAGATTTGCCTTGAAAGGTATCTGGTTTTAATATGCTGCAAAACCACAAGTCTCTTATTTCCTGTAAGAAAAACAAACATTATTCAGTTAAAGGGATAGTCCACCTGTAATGTCCTATTCTTAGTAACTTTCCAGATAGTCTTCATTTTTTAATTATTTGCCTTCCTCTTCTGCCTCTTTCCAGCTTGAATGTGAAATATTGTCTAGTTGTTGGAGGCTCACAGACCTGGCATCCAAAAGTTATTGCTCAATGGGGCTACAATTTCTACAAACTATTTTGATTTACTTTTTTCAATTACAAACCTTTCCTTTGAATCTTACATTCTTTCATTCAAACCATTTCCTGGTTGCTAGGGTAAAATGGGCCCTAGCAACCAGATACCCGCTAATAATTGCAAACAGGAGGGCTGCTGCAGAAAAAGGTAAATCATTGAACGACCACAGAAAAATGAAGATTGGTTGCAGAATGTCTCAGAATATCATGCTCTAATTCAGACTAGAAGTTCATTTTCACCAAGGTGAATGAACCACTTGCACGTAGAAAGATCCAGAGATTTTTCTCAACATTACTTCCTCTATGAAAACGTAAATATATATAAACCAATACTGTTAAATTCCTAGTCATTCCCAAGCAGAGAGCACAGTTTGCATATAGAAATAACAAACCACATTCCCTAGTACAGATCTTTCATGTGATTCCCTAGTAGTGTAGTAGTCCATGGTTTATATAGATAATCCATGGCTGTTTTTGAGGGGTTAAATGCTTACAAAGAGAAGAGATCCTTAAAACTGGTATTCATGGAATTTAGCCGTCTCTGTTGAAAGGTGTCCAAGTATATTGAGCAGCCAGGTTGACATGACCTCGCCAACACATTCACAATCAGGTCTAAAAGATGTGTTCAGTGTAGCATTTAGGGTAGGGCTGAGACCCCAGCATCTCAGGCTCCCGTGGATTATGTTGGCATTGTGTTACAGTTGTTGTAAATCAAAGTAAGCATGCTACCCTTTTCCATCATAAAAACGCTAGAAGAGCAATATTCAGATAATTATTTACATCACCTTAGAACAATAATTAGTATGGCAGGTTCCCTTTATATTAATAATAACCTGAGTCGAAAACATAAGATAGATTTAAGAAAGGGTTGAATGCCTTTTTAGAAAGTAAGAAAATACAAAGTTACTGAAATTAACTCTAGTACAGGTATGGGACCTATTATCCAGAATGCTCCGGACTTGGGGGTTTTCCCGGATCTTTCCATAATTTGGATCGTCAGACAGAGTCGGCAGCTTATTGGCCCGTTTATGGGGCCCTCCGACGGGCTTCCCCGATCGATATCTGGCCAAAAGTGGGCCAGATGTCGGTTGGACGGGACTAAAAATCTCATTGGATCTAATTGTTGATGCGGTCCCACGATCCGACAGCCCAATTACCCGCTCGTTTGGTGACATTGCCAAACGAGAGGATCTCTCCATGTATGGCCATCTGAAGTCTACTACAAAATCATTTAAACATTAATTATACCCAATAGGATTGTTGTGCCTCCAATAAGGATTCATTATATCTTAGCTGGAATCCAGTCCAGTACTGTTTTATTATTATAAGGAAAAAAAGGTAAAGCATTTTTAAAATTTTGAATTATCGAATTAATTATTAATTCACTTATAGAACTATTAAATAAGTGAATGGGAGATGGCCTTCCTGTAATTCGGAGCTTTCTGAATAACAGGTTTACGGATAATGGATCCAATACCGGTACAAAGTTAATGCCGGGACTGGTCCGATTGCCCTCTTGGAAGTCAGGAAGGATTTTTTTTCCCAATGGACATGTGACATTTTTCAATCTCATCTATTATGTTACTATGTACCTTTGTATTTTACTGGATATTTATACAGGAGATATTTAACAGGATAGGCGTGTTTTTTGTGTTTTAGAAGGAAATAAAAAGTGAGTAAACCCTTTTCTTACAAATAGAGAAATCCAGGGCGCTGTACGGTGCAAGCTGCTGATTGTGACATCATTTCCAATATTAACCATAAATTATGTCCACAGTAAACAAACCATGTGAGCGAATACTCTCTTCTAAAGTCTGTATTGTTTATTATTTGATTAATGTACTACTATCATAACACCCAACATTCCTCTACATCCCCAGAGAGAAAATGTCTTGGTTGCTTTGTGTATAAAATATATTGCTAACAACAGAGCCATGTATTTTTGACACAATCACATACAACTTACAGTCGAGTCGACAGGGAACAGACACACTGTAGTAAAACAACTGTTCCGGGCCACATTTATCAAGATGAGCACAAAGTTTGCCAGAAGAGAACTCTGTATAAGTGATCAGAGCTGTAGAGTTCTCTGCTTGCACAAATTGTGGCAAAAGGGGTTGTCCTTGTTGCTTGTTGTGTATAGTAAATATAATGCTCTGTATCGACAGTACTTTCTAACTGGGAAGAAATATAAAAGCAGTTGGCTAAAAGCCCAACAATACATGCTAATGCCTCATTTTAACAGTCCTTTTTAAACAGGAGGCTTATGGAAATCTTTATTGTACTGGGTTGTGCTGAAATGTCTGCACACATTTGGAAGCCATATTCTCACAGCCCGCACCAGGCTACACAAATACACAACACAGGCAACTCTACCTCTAGTAAATTGCTATGCACAAGATACTCATCTTACCTTATATATCCTTGGAAGTTACAGCACGGCAGAAGCCCCCATAATGAATGAAATGTCTAAGACAGGCATTTCATGAAAGAGAAGCATTTCCCCAAGGCCGTTTCTTCTACAGGCAGCTCAGTAATAATCTGATTTGTGTAATCCCCTTTACAACATGGAGCAGCCCAATGAGCGAATTAAATCTCTGTACGTTGTGTTCGAAACACAAAATAATAAATCTTCAACACATAACTGGGTAAAAATGCAAACTCTGGCCAAGAAAAAAAAACAACAATTGAGGTGTTTAGGAGCAAATTAGTAAATTAAGGGGATGTTAAGGATGACCCTTTAGCACAGAACACCTGTCAGGACCAATTAGGATATTAAATTATGAAAGTCATTAGTCTGCAGAATCCTAAGTAGCTGTGTTGGAAGAATTAGCCATTGTATAACAAGCTGTGAAAGAAAGAAACAGTTAAGCACATATTCTGCTAGATTTACTGACGCCAGTTTGTTTATTAAAACATTTTAGTTTTTTTCCTAAAAAAATTAACTATTGCATTAATGCAAGTAGTTTACTACAGTCATTGAATCTTGACAATTAAACAACTCCTGGCACCTCGTATCACAACATTTTTGGGAGTCACTGCCAGGTAATGGACTGTTTGCACTTTGGAAGAGATTAAATAAAGCGGGGGAGGTTGGCCCTCAAGGAAGGCCCACAGTATTTGCTGTTAGAGGGAGATTTTGGGGGAACATTTTTGCTATTCTAGAGAATCGTCCAGCTTGAATTTTAGTTATGTGAGATTTGCAGTGAACATTTACTTGTTGTTTTAGATACCATTGGGACTGGTGGTATGATTTCACAGCAATGTTTTCATGCATATTTATTTATGAGTTAAGGGGGGCTGAGAAATGATTGACCACAAAGGGAAACGTTACCCTATAAAGTCCAACATTCTCTGACATCTGTTAATTGAAAGCAACCCACATGTAAATCTCAGGTCAGCTAGGGGTGAGTCTTAGCTGCATTACTGTTATGCGCAGTTTTGTTAGCAGCACTCCACTTATATTTTACCAAAGCTGGATATATTTCCCATTTAGATATAGAGGGTTACTCTAGTTTACTCTTGGCTTCTGGTTTTATAAGCGTTATAATGCAGAAACGTATTGTGCCTGGATAATCCTGTGTACAGTACTATGTATAATTAGTAGAATTATAAAACGTTAATTAGCAATAATTCTGGCAGGAACCCTGGAATGTAATGTGCTACAAAAATACTCTAATAGACTCTTAGAAATTAATAAAACCTGTCCAAGATAAGAAATGACATAAATAAAGGGAAAATAACCATTTGCAACCAGTATAAGCAAATAAATCTGCAGCTGCCTTATAGATTTCATGTTGCTAATATGCTAATATTATTGTTTTCTTATCTATGCTGCCCAGCATTTAAGAAAATGTAATCAGAATTGTGTTTGTCTTTTCTTGTTTCCTATGTTATAGAATGCGAAACTCAGCGGCTAAATAGGAGCTTAAATTCCAGCTTTGAACATGACCCACCATCTGCTGATGTGTTCTGCACCTTCTGCTAAATACATCAGTGAGGGGACTGCCCTGAGATACACATACTTTCACATACCACAGCCAAAACTAATAACCAGCAAGCATCTGGCACATGTCCCTAATGTTTTAAACAAACTATGTTTATTTCCTCCTAGAAAGTATTGTATAAGCAGAGAAACTTTATTTCATATGTATAATGATTATAAGAACTAAAAATGTCTGTGTGTTGAAATCAGAAATTGAATGAAGTCCCCAGTTCAGTTCATGTGGATATATGACATGTATGACGGTAGATGTGTTACAAACATTTTATGAATGGCTCCTGACTCACTGCCTACTTTATTATTATTGTACATGAGTTAGGGTCTGGCCACAGGGGCAGATTAATCGCCAGGCGACTAATCTCCCCGAACTGCCTTCCGTCGGCTAAAAGGTAAATCCCGAAGTCGCCCAAAGTTTCCCCGTCAGGCAATTACGATTTCAGAAGCGTTCTGTGTGCCTGCCCCCAGGCGATTTACATTTTAACCGGCGGAAGGCAGGGGAAGGCAGATCAGGGAGATTAGTCGCCTGGTGACTAATCTCCCCGAATCTGCCTGTGTGGCCAGACCCTTAAACAACAGCTCAGTGAAACAACAACCTTCAACAGTGTTTTGCAGGGTTACTATCTGGGAGTTACAAGGCTTTGAGAATTGGGGTTGAAAACACTGCCATAAAATAAGGGAAGGGGAAAGCGTTGTGAAACATTACCAGTACAGTATTGGACTATTAACGTGCTTCACAAATACTAGCTCAAGCATTTTAGCACTATAAAAAAATCCTTCTTACTAAAGACCCGGCCCAGTCTAAGGGGCAGACTGGGCTGTGGGTGGGTCCCAGATCAGATTACCACTGCCATCTGAGCTACTCCCTGACCTCCCCCACCCCGACTACATGAAAAGATTATGTACCCATTGGCATGCAGGGATGGGGGGGGGGGCAGAGGGGGGTTGTCTCTGGGGTGGGCCCACACCCCCCTAGTCCGACACTGTGTACCTTATATACATGATCATATTATGCAGGGCATTTAATATGCTCCCGGACATAAGTGCAAGAGTACTCACCGGAGAACATCTCTTTGTGCTCAAGCCTCGCCACAAATCTGGGCCTGCATGCATAGAGCCCTTCTGCCCAGGGGTATGGCTGAGCACTGCACAAAAATTTGGTGTGAGGTGCAAAGCAGACTAGCAGAGCATTGTGGGTGCAAACCAGCTTATTCTTACTGCCTGCCATAGGCTCCTATATGGCCTGCCACCGCTTGCGAAGTTGCTCTTCTGAACGATGTAAAAGTTAGGGGACAAAGAGAAGAAACCCTACATGTGCCCTCTGCCCCTCATTAAAACAGTGCAATGGGAAAAAAAACACGAAACAATTTTAAATTAATAGGCAAAGGTGTAATGAGTGGTTGCTTTAGTTTATACAGGAGCAGTGGCTGGTTCCAGGTGATCCCAGTGGTGGCCAATAAAAAGGACAACCATTTTAGGGTTTCAACCTTGAAAAAGCAATGTATAATGAAACACCAGAACACAAGAAACCCTAATTCACTGGGGGGGGGGGGCAATGTTAGACACCCCCCATGTAATTCAGTTGCTAACTTCTTTTCCGGGGTCACTGCTCCTTTTTCAAAAATGATTTCACTAGCCAAGGGATGTGCCATAATCTTGCCTGGCTTTCAGAGTCGTCCCTCGGTTGCATTATGTGCAGTAAAGTGAAAATAAATGTGATTATGGTTTCTTAGTCTGAATTATAGTAAATACGTATTCTGTATTATCCTGCTCAGCTAATTACGTTTGGATTTGGTAAGCGTTAATATATAAGAGGTGGTTAGGACCTGTTCCAGTTAATTAAATAGGGAAACATGAGAAACAATATTTCAGCATTAGATACATGGCTTCAGTTTCAACAGCATGTCCACGGTCAGAATACAAAGCCAAAGCTACTCTGACTTTTTCCGTTTCCAGCTTCTTCTAATAGATCTTTCTGTAATTTTATCCCTTCAGTCTACCCATGTTATCATGTTAACAGTAAATAAACCCAATAGGCTGGTTCTGGTTCCAATAGGGATTAGTTATATCTTAGTTGGATCAAATACAAGCTACTGTTTTATTATTACAGGCAAAAGGGAAATAATTTCTTAAAATGTGGATTATTTGAATAAAACGATATGGGAGATGGTCTTTCTGTAATTCAGAGTTTTCTGGATAACAGGTTCCTGGATAACTGATCCCATACCTATACAAAGAGCTGATGGTGTTGGCTTTCCCAAAAACATATATGATAACCAGGTTTGGGACTCTACCTGCTGCAAACAGCATAACGTAAAGTAGAATATTAGCTAAACCCTAAAAATGAATATGGCTAAAATTTGGCTAAAAATGCCATTTTTTAAATAATGAACTTGTTGCACCAGCCTAAAGTTTCAGCTTCTACAGAAATCTGCCAGAAACGCACCAAAGTCGCCCATAAAGTTCTACCCTAATGGTATAAGTGATCCAATCCCAATGTAACATGTTAACCGCAACCTACATCCAAATTAATTCTCATGAGGCCTACCCACGTGACTGCGTGAGATTATGGGAAAATAATTGTTGCATTATAAACAAAAAGCATGATAATGTGTGTCTGGAATTGTATACATGTACAGTAGGTCTCATTGCTTTTTGAAATGATGTGAGATACTGAGACAATTTGCAAATAGTCGTTTCATGTTTTAATCATTGGGGTTTTTGAAGTATTTTGCCTGCCCACTGTCAGAAGAGGCTGATTTCTTGTTATTACCACAAAGCCAGTTCCAGGAAACAAAGAACGTACCAGATCTCACAATTACTGCGAGCAAATAGAAATGAGAGGATGTCAAGGTAGAACCACGTTATAAACAGGAAAATAAGCAGTCGCTGCTGACACTTTGCAAGATTCTAAGCAATAAAATATAAACCATAAGACTATACAGACATGCTGCAGCATTTCACTTCATTACAAAGGAACATTAGTAGCAGCTGGATACAAATAAGGTTCATTGTTTTCTATTATGCCCCATAGGAAATAATGACAGGGTTACATAAAGTGCCAGTTATTCATTTAATAGAGCTTCCAGCTAATGTAACCCTGGAATATGGAATAATCATTTGCAATGTCAACAGAGACAGATCCAGTTTAATTCTTAAAATCCTTTCAATTTATTTGCAAAATCACATCCTATCATAACACTATGCTTCTTACTCGGGTCACATGTACTTCTAACAACTTTGCTGAATTCTCCCCTATGTCAACTAAACCCTCCTTTACACTGAATCAAAGGCCTGGGCCTAGGGCTGCATTTGTCTCTGGACTGGAGAACTGGAGACTGGGTGCTAAAGTGACCAGTCCCCAGTGGCAGTAAAGAAACTAAAGAAGGGGTTTGCATGAGCAGCAGGGGGCTGGAACATGTTGGGGGCTGGACTAGATGTGTGAGTTGAATCTGGCCTGGGGTGCTGAGTTCAGAAATCCGGCCCTGGTCCCATCAAGGGTGCTTCTACCATGAGGCAAGTTGAGAAACTTACATCTGCTGCTCCTGGTAACTTTAACAGCTGAACTTCCAAGGGGGGGGTGGTAATTAATGTGTCCCCTTTGACCCCTGCATAAGCGTTTAATGTTAGGCGTGAGGGGAGGTGGCATCGGAAAGTCCACTACAAGCGGCCACGGGTGGGGAATCACCCCTGTATATCAATACTTCTCATTTAGTGATGTTAAAGGGGAACGCCGAAAAATATAACTTCAGCTTTTTGGAAAGTAAACATAATTTCAAGCAACTTTGCATTATGCATCAATTATAAAAAATATGCAAACTTTTTCATGATGGTTTGGAACAGTTCCCCGAGCCTAGCCCCTGCTCTCCTGCTGATCTCTCTGACTACTTTGCTGAGCTGACTGACTACTGTTAACTTTGTATCAACAGCCAGCTGTCCTTAGCCTGCATCCTCCAAACCCCACAATTCCCCGCAACAATAAGGAAATAACGTCACAGTGCAATGCATTGTGGGTTATGTAGTTCCTGCACGCTGTCTGTAAGCTGTGGAGTAGTTGTTACAATTTGTAACATCATATTTTTTGAACAAACAGGTAACTGTGATGGGTATATTAGGGGTTTCTGTGTTATGTGGGCCTCTTTATCAAATTTTGGTTTGGAAGCGGAGTTCCCCTTTAAATAACAATCCTTTTCTTTATCCTTCCAAACAAAATTTCCAACTAAGGACAAGTAACTTCTTTCTCACAGAGAGACAATCCAATCACTACTGTGTATGAGGCACACACTGATTCAATGAATGCTACTAAACTGCCAAGAGGAAGGAAGAGTCAATCAATGTTCAACCATTTTTTTATGTCCCCCATATATAAATATGGCAGTGTTTATGTTCTGCACCCTCTAACTCCACACCACATTCTATGCAACATCCATACAGCATGAAATCTTATCTAATATAAGGAATAATGATGCCAGCGGGTGGGTACATCATACTGCATACATTACAGACAACTCAGCCTTGGCAGTTTGATTACTTAAAATATTTTATTTTTGGTCTTAAAAAAAGCTTCATAGGCTAATGTAATAAAATACCTTATATTTATAATATGCAAAACTCATTGCAATACACGTGTGCACAGATTGCTTTCCATTTCATACTGAGAATATGCTCAAGTGAAATCAAGCATTAAATGTAGTCAAAGTCAGACAATCTACACTTTAATAAGTTAAAGGAAACCAAAATTATAGAGCTCTGAATATGTTAAAAGTTAATATATTTGTTTGAGATTATGTAAGTTACATTGTAAAAAAAAAAAAATACAAAAAAATACTGAATGCAGTCACATTTTTGGTAGTCTGTAGAACCAGGATTTTCATCCGAGCCTGACCAATGGAAATGTGGCAGAAAATAAAAGCTGTATATTGACCTATTCACAATAGATCTGAAGAAATAAGAAACTGAATTTATTTCACATCTTAAGTTATATTTTACACGTTTTGTAAATTAGACCAAAGTAAGTGCATCATCTCTGTAAAAAAAAAAAAAATACATTAAAGTGACAACAGATAAAAATAGCAATTGATGACAACAAAAGGGTGTAAAATTTACAGTTATGATCCACAAAATTCCATAAAGGCTTTTTATACCATTATCTAAAAAGAAGCACGTATGAATTGCACAGATTAAATGTGGTCAATCAGCAAAGTCCAAATGCTTTGCTGCAGTCATAGGAAATTCTTCACCTTATTGTTTTTTGTTACACAAATTTACACAGTTCAAAAAACCATTTTGTTCCACAGTTCCATACTGTGTCTTGTTATAAATAAGCACATTACTTTTAATATCATACCTCACTAAGTGCACCTTATATAGCAGGTCTATTCAACGTCATGGCCCTCCAGCTGTTGGAAGAGGGCTGTAGCCTGAATATCCTGGGAATACAGGGATTCTATTGGAGGAATGGAAACAAACAGATATTTTGTATATACAAAAAAAATACCGACTTTACTTCGTTTTTTTTTTCCAGTTAAGGTCATAAAAAAAAAACACATTGGCACAAAGTTTCTCCCATTATTTACAAGATGGCAGCACTTGAATTCTGTCTACACAAAGTGCGCTTCTCTGTGTTCTAGCTCCTGCATGCGTTTTGGTCTAAGTCTCTGATATGTGGGCTTTGTTTCTGTTGTTTGCAAGTCATTCATTTTGCATGGGCTTTTGTTTTGTCCCTGCATGTCAGATTTTACATCGGAATCTGCAACAAGATTGACGTTGTTGTTGTTGAACTGGCTGTGTATTTTAGCTGAGCTTACTGTTGCTATATTGCTTTGTGTTGTCTCTTCACTTTGCATTGTCTTATTTGATGGCGGAAGGTAAAAAGTTCCCGGAGGAGGCTGCAAAGTTCTTGGGGCCCTTAAAGCCAAAAGTGGATTGGCCTCAGCACAATTTCCTTCACTTGCCATGACACCAGCTTTGGCAAGTGATGCAGGTATTTTGGGAAGTGTGGACTTAACTGAACTGACATTACAGGACAAACTGGCGACTGCAGATCCGGAATCATCTGCTCTGATTTCTTGAGGAACATTGGTCATAATCATCGCTGTCCGTGGGGTAATGTCATACTGTTTGTATTGCTTATCCCAGGTTTTCCTTTGACTTTGGGTGTCATAACAGGAAAGTCTATGACATAAATTAACAGTAGGGTATGGTTTGTTTTCAGAAACTTCTTCAATAATTGGACTCTTGCCAAGTTTGTCTGTGCTAGAAACACCCACATTTCTGGAATTCTTTTCATTCAACACCGAGGAAGTAAGAAGTCGATCCACAGGTAAACTAACAGGACGAACCACAGGTCTGGCTCTAGGAGCCCTCAACTGAACTTTGGTTAACTGCTGATAAGATTTTCCATGAGCAGAAACGTTCGCTTTGTACAGTTCCTCCACGTTCATTTTAGCAGGGCTGACTTCTCCTTCTGAAATAGTATCCATACAACAATCTACAAAGGAATAAAAGCAAAAAACATTCATGAAAAACATATTTAGGAGGACCTGCCCTAACCTTGGTGACACTTGGCCAATTACAAAACACAGCCAGGCTAAACAAGAATTTGCAAGTTAAGACAGGATTAAGGGAAGACTTAAAATCAGAGGGCGTAAAACTGAGGTTTCACTGTAGCACATACACTGTACAATGTCTCCTTTTTCTGATATCTGATCATTAGCTAATGAAAATGAAAGGGTTACAACAGCAAATGTAGTCGGCAGGAAATAAAAACCTCTTAATATCTGCACCCCTCTGCTAATCTTTCTAAGTTTGCTTTAAAGTGTCAGTTTTGCAGTGTTGCCACAGAAAGTGACTAAAAATCAAATGCTTATTTGTCACCACTGACTGTAGGTCACACATACAGCAATTGTTCTAACACTCGAAGTGGTGACAGACAGACACGGCACCCATATTTTAAATTGGTCAGCAACAGCAGTCAAGTGTCAATATGGACAACCCAAAAAATCTCAAAACGTATACGATTACACATCGATGGCTCGGTAATGCCAGAATAACAGCCATCTTTAATAATTTTAGAGTAACAAAGCGTCCACTGCAAACTGTTTTGATTTTCAACTGTGTTGCCGATAAAGCTGTAAAAATATCTTTAGTATAAATTTATATGAACACATCATGGATATTTAGTTTGTAACCATTATTACCTACCTATTTATTCATTTTGTTTTAATAAATTACCTACCAAGTTATAATGCATTTCAATTGGTGATTTTTCCTGATTTAACGTAATGCTTTCCAAGATTTTATATAAGAATTTTGCATTATGTTCCCAAAAATAGCTGTTTGTCCTCTATTGCTTTAGGTTGTGCACGTGGCTGTCAGAAAAGCCTTGCACATGCCCCCCCCCCCCACAGTTTAACATTAATGTTGCAATGCTTAACCAATGTCATTAAAGAAAACACTCCTGTATATCGTTTGAGTACTTGAAGAATACATTGTTTTAATTCAATTACCTGATTTTAGTTTTTTCCCCCTGAAAAACGTAAAATGGGGGTTCTACTGTATAAAAAAACCCGTACACACTCACCAGGCTCATCTAAAGCACAGTCATGCAATGTAGACACAGGATTGACCATTTCTGAGGAGGAATCCGTGTTAACATTGTCATCACTTGGACAGCAATTGTTCTCTGTAAGAAATATAAAGCCAAATTAACATCTCCACATATTCTGTATTTAGGGATCATTATCTACTCCCAACTGTTTAGGTCACAATATAGATAGGTAATCAGAAATCATCTCTTTCCACTGCCAACAAGAGGAGGCCCCATAAGCAGCACACAACAAGTAAAGCAGATCTGAAGGCATGAAGTCTTACTGAACTTTGTCATTAGGTCACAGTTTTTGTAATCAATCGGTACGCATTCTAAAAGCATCATAATATTGTGTGATTTCTCCAATAAATTGGCTACTAGGGGTAGCTACTCATTCCACCTCGGAACACAAAGCATTAAAGGGATTCTGTCATGATTTTTATGATGTTGTTTTTATTTCTAAATTACACTGTTTACACTGCAAAAATTTACTCTACAATATAACATTTAATTCCTGAACCAGCAAGTGTATTTTTTTAGTTGTAATATTGGTTTGTAGGCAGCCATCTCAGGTCATTTTGCCTGATCATGTGCTTTCAGAAAGAGCCAGCACTTTAGGATGGAACAGCTTTCTGGCAGGCTATTGTTTCTTCTACTCAATGTAACTGAATGTGTCGCAGTGCGACCTGGACTTTACTATTGAGTGCTGTTCTTAAATCTACCTCTTATATCTGTTATCGTGTGTTAGGGAGCTGCTATCTGGTTAACTTCCCATTGTTCTGTTGTTAGGCTGTTGGGGGGGGTGCTATCACTCCAACTTGCAGTACAGCAGTAAAGAGTGACTGAAGTTTTATCAGAGCACAAGTCACATGACTGGGGCAGCTGGGACATTGACAATTTGTCTAGCCCCATGTCAGATTCAAAATTTAATATGAAAAAATCTGTTTGCTCTTTTGAGAAAAGGATTTCAATGCAGAATTCTGCTGGAGCAGCACTATTAACTTATGTGTTTTGGAAAAACATGTTTTCTTCATGACAGTATCTCTTTTAGTAGCAAAAGGGCTATTGCTTCATAAAGTGCTTGGGCAAAAATCCCCGTACCAGATGGCCTGTTACTCTTTTCATTCATGTGTATAGGTAACAAATGGGTGCTCTGACTGCTCTTTAAAATAAGTGACATTCACAACTGTCATCATATTTCTCTGTGTACACTTGCAATCAAACATGCAGTGTCTCATTTCACTTTTTCAATAAATGGCCAGCAACACTACAAATTGGAAGTGTTATAAAATATTATTTTTTAATGTTACTGTTCCTTTATCGGTATTCTATATTAATCACCAGTGTATAGGAGCCCTAAGAGTTCCTATTAAAGCAAATGATGTCAAAGACTTAAACAAATGTAATTCAAGACATCAGTGCAGGTGACAGTTCTGCGCAGTAACAGCAAGGCACACATAACTGTCACCCTTCTAAATCATCTTTCTGAACTTCTGCTTGGAGAAGATAACATCCAGCAGATATGCGGAAAGTTGCAACATTTGAATACCAGACACAGAGTGATATTCATTGTTTCATTTAATTTCTTCTACTATTCAGAGCTTGACTGCTATAGAAGGGCATTATTCTGCCTACACATCCATTGGAATGCATTTGAATTATAATACACATTCCAATGCACAACCTCCCCTTATGGCATTCTTCCTTTATGATAAGAGGAATCTTGGCACTTAACTGAAAAAGAGACCGCCTAAATGAAGTACAGCTGCTTAAAAGTAGAACACCTATACTTACCAATTTCTTCTAGTACATCCATGCTTTGTTTTCGTTCTCTCTCCTCCGCACCTTTGAAATCAAATGAATTTTCATCCAAAGAGCTGGCCCGTTTTGACAGTAAAAAATCCTAGTAAAGGTAGAAGAAAGGTTAATTTAATTACAATATTCCTTAAAAAGAAACTGTAACTCTATTATTTTACTTAAACTGCTGGTCTTACTTCCTTTCCGACCGGTAATGACTGTGACTTCCTGATTTGTTGTGGTTCTCTCTCATCTGTAGAACTCAAGGTTTCAGGTAGACTTTCTTCAGGATTCGACATCTTTCTTGACACATCAAATATCCTATCATAGTATGTTATAAGTAGTTCAACAATTCGTGCTTGATATGGATAATCCACAAGAGAGGAAAGTGAAATTGCGGCATCAGTCTGACGTGGTCTGATCAGAGTGGGCCCAAATATTATTCCAAGGTTGCTGGCTGACATTTTATTTTCTTCCACATCTTCGGTTACCCTGAAAGGAATCACAACAGATTTTTCTGTATTAGCAGGCAAAATAGAAAAAGATTTTTTATAAAAATGACATGAATAAAGACCTTCTTACTCTTTTTAGGAAAAAAGGCTAAATAATATTTCTTATACAAAAAAACCCAACTTACCTGTGTAGGTGCCCAATTAAGTGTTGTAGTGTGTTATAGTTTGGTGTTGGCAACTGTTTCAGCAGATCTCTTATTTTAAGAATGACTCTGTTCAGCTCAACACCTGAAGGCACTCTCTTTAATGTGGGGCTACTTGAGGTAACCCCCATTTCTTCTCTAGAACGTTGACTTTCTTTTGCCAAGCCAATCAATTCGCTGTAGAGTCTAAATAAAATCAGCGGTTCAGGAAGCTACAGGGAATAAAAGATATGCATTTTTTAAATCACAAACCATGTGCAGCAATTCAAGTATCAATATAATCAGTTATATAATATTACTGGTATAAAAAAGCACATACTGAATGAATTACAGAACAATGTAAGCAAAGGACAGGGGCCAATCTCAGTGGGTTACAAGTGGAAAACACAGAATACTGGCCACATGACAACACAGAGATTGCTAAAACAAATGCATTTGTTTGGTTGGTAATCCTAAAAAAAGTGCTTTTCACAGCTCAAAACCTTTACCAGTATGTACAATTGGAATCTGATTTATTTGGTCAAATGTTGATCGGTTTAATTATAAACATGTAATTGAATTGCCTGACTTCCATCTCACTGTGTCAGACTAGGCAAGGTACCCCATGGTCAATGAAATGCAAAGAGAAATCTCTTTAAATGCTAGTGTCACCTATAGCACAAAAGTGGACAAGGGGTTGTCAGATAAGTGGCTCTTGACACAGAATTTTGCCAGTTACAGAACTTTTTTTTTATCAGTAAAACAAAAATCAAAGTAAATATATTTTCACACCAGGCAATATAGAGTATTACTTACCTGGCGAAGGTACAGCTTAAGAACATTGCTGATGTCATGTGTATATAAATCTGACAGTTCTACCAAGTCCTTTCCATTCTCAAAAGCCTGGCACAGCTTTTCAACGCGAGACTTTGCTCCATTTACACGATAGATACCCTAGGAAAAACATTTTATCTTTTACATACTGGAGTCATTTTTTTCAGGGGTTCTTACTATTAGACAAATGCAATGCACACATTTTTAAAGTGCCAACATATTCTGCAGTGCTGTGCATGGGTATGTTTACTGCTCAAAAGGACAAACATGGAAATTGAATAGAAAAATTGGGTGAAGACTGCGCTGTTACAAGTAATTTATGCAGGGAGAGCAGCACCAAAAATAGTGGATCCACACTTCCACTGTCAGTAATGATAGTCAGCACGAAGGTGCGCTAATATCCTTATTTCGCCTTATACACAAACACCGAAAAAGGAAAAAGACTATATATGGAGTATTGAAGCTACTCCATGTTCTTGCAAGAAAGATAATTAGATTACCAGTGCCGATATTTCCCCTACATAATGGGCACCTGCTAACAAAAAAAGTCACCATGAAGGGGGAGGGTTGGTGTTATATACTGGTTATATATATATATATATATATATATATATATATATATATTGCAAGGAACAAATAGGGAATAGCTTTAATTTCTATGTTTGAGCTGTTTAGCTCATGTAATAACAAAAACCATAGACTTTTCATGATCAAAGCAAAAAGCATGTTCGGCACAACCCCTATTCAATAAACTTGTGCTGACTAAGGGCTATACTTCACCTTTAAAGAAGAGGTTCACCTTTACATTAACTTTTAGTATGTAATAGAACGGCCAATTCGAAGCAACTTTTTAATTGGTCATTATTTATTTTTTTTTATAGTTTTTAAATTATTTGCCTTCTTCTTCTGACTCTTTCCAGCTTTCAAATGGGGTCACTGAACCCAATTAAAAACAAATGCTCTGTAAAGCTACTTTTTATTACTCATCTTTCTATTCAGGCCTCTCTTATTCATAATCCAGTCTCTTATTCAAATTAGTGCATGGTTGCTAGGGTAATTTGGACCCTAGCAACTAGACGGATTCAATTGCAATTGCAAACTGGAGAGCTGCTAAATGAAAAGCTAAATAACTCAAACCACAAATAATAAAAAATGAAAATCAATTGCAAATTTTCTCAGAATATCACTCTCTACATCATACTAAAAGTTACTTAAAAGGTGAACCACCCCTTTAAAGACTAAAAAACTGCATACCTCCCAACTGTCCCTCTTTTGACAGCTCAACCTGCAGTCCCTCATTTGTACTGGAAAGTCCCTATGTTGTCTGCACTGAACAGCTAGAAAAAGTGCAGAAGACTGATCAAAGCTTTTACTGTTAAGGAGGTTATTGGCTTTAAGGACTTTCATTTAAAAAATGCACTTCACATTACCAAGTGCTTTGAAAGCCAAATATTAAACACTTGTAGCTGATATTCTTGTGATGTCACATGACAAGGTATATACATGGCTTTGATGTGTTCCACTGTGCTCTGCAAGCGTCTTTCTAAGAAATTCATAGGCATAATGCTTGATTTCTTTGCGGCAATGAAGATCAGCTTTACTAAAGTTTTAGAGATAGCATGATAGCTGTGAGAGTTCGGACACTCCTAATTTGTACCAAAACACTGTAAACTTTGTTTTTATTTCAGGATAAACTCACCTTTACAGTTAATGCTCTGCTTTCAATTTCTGTTGTACACTTCTTTATAATAAAAGGAATGCCATCATGGGTGTTTTTAGCCGCCTGAGTAAATTCCACACCAAACAGATGAAGTCTTCCGTGAAGCTTTTTGTGTCCACACTGAATGGCCAGTGTCTCTAAACACTTCTTGTGGCAAGCAAGAGAACACTAAAATATAGAAACACTGTGAATAAGACGTTGATCTATTGAGCTCTGACTAGTCCCAATTGTGTGATCATTGACTTAACTTAACATGTGTGTATATTTAGTGCAGACTCCTGAAAGGCCCTCAGGTCTAAATAGTTAGGAATTTTACTTTATGTTCCTGAAAGGGGCAAAAATTGCACATGAAAAGTACTCTGATTAAAACTTTATTCTTACCTCTTCACACTCTGCTCCATGAAAGACCACCAAGCTGTCACACTCTCTGCATTTAGATGGAGCTCTTAATTTCCGCAGTTTGTGAGTCTGGGCTGCCTTCGACATAATAGTATTTCTAAATGGTCCTGGAGAATTGGCAATCTCAGAAACAAGGTCATTCAAACCTGCAAACAGCAGCAATTAGAAGTCAATGGCTATTATGCATTTGTTCACTGTAGTGTTAAAGGAAAGCCTGAGTCAAATGAGTGGCTCTTGCCATATTGGGTTAATCTGATCATTTGGCCCCAGGGCCAAACAACAAGGGGAATATGGGCCAGCTTTTCACTCACTTTTTTGAGTGAGCATGCAAAGTATAACATATGGCTCATGGTAAAATATAAAAATGGGTAATATAATAAACATAAAAGGTAATATAATTAAATATAAAGTGCAACATTTTTACCATTTTCAGAAGGTGAAGGTGGTTCCCTTTCATCAAGATCATCAGCTGATGACATAGTTCCTGTAGAGGGTGTCCTGGGAAGCCTCCTCTTAAACCCCCCTGTAATTACATGTACAATGTGGATTCTCAAATAGATTTACTTCTTACATGAATACACCTTTACTTATTCACAAAGTTTTTTTTAACCTGGGCTTGCAGATGGAGAATCCATGGAACGAGACTCACTGCTGCCTCCTGCACTCTCTGAATCACTACACATGCCTCCACTTTGGTTTCCTACAGACCAAGATCTAAAAGGTGGTGGTCCTCTTATTCCTTTAACCATAAGAAATTAATATGATAATGTTTAGCTAACAGTTTTCCACTTACAACTGAACACTATTAAGTTATCACCAATGTTTTTACCAGGAATATCTATGCTGCTGCTGGACCTTTTCTGCTCCATCTTGTTAGATCGCCTATAAACAGGACTTCCGATGTCATCGGGTGGTTGACAATGGAATTCACCTGAACCTTGAGATAAGTTGCCTTGAGATGCGTGGGCGTCTTGTCGCTTAGACAGAAGTGACCTTAATATTGAAAGATTTTCTGCTTTTAATGCTCCAATTAAATGCAAAATCTCATATAAAAATGATTCTACAATGAAGTTGTAGTATGAATTAAAACCTGGAATCATGCAGTCTCAACACAGAAACTAACTTGTATATCTAAATGTAATTATTATTTTGCATGTTTATGCCACATTCTACATCTGCAATAAACCCCATGTTGGAAAGTCTCCAGAATGTCCTCAAATAGAAAGTATCATTAATAAAAAGAAAGATGGAGCAACAAAAAAAAACTTTAGAGGGTTGAAATTGATTTTACAGCCTGCACCACTTAAATAAATGTGAATGCATAATGCTTATTGCATGATAATATATTCACATTATTATTAAGCAGGAAAAATAAACTAGGCAACATATTTAATGCTTTTTTTAAAGAGTTCTTAAGATAGTTTTAGCTGAAATGGCCTGCAGGGAGATATAATTCATAGAACCCATTTTTGAGAGATTTGTTTAAAGCAGATCATTTCCATTGTTTACATGTTGAGTGGAAAGTTGAAGCTGCCTGTGTAACATGTACGTTGGCTGGTCACCCAACATGCATTTGCTTGTTATGGAAACCTGTAATGAATGGCTACTGTGACTCAAGCACTTAACTACTGCCATGAATGGGAGGAGACCCTTAACAATCCTCTCACAGTCCTGACAATACAGGGCATTCAGTTTGAAAAGATATGTACAAATACATTTTTACTTATACTTAAAAAAATTTAATTTAACCCCGTACAGCTGACTTATCTGCAAAACTAAAGTCCCAAGGAAGTGTATGGAGCTAACTGGCACTGTATCACATTTGCTTCATAAAAATGTAAATTAGTGTTAGGTGACGTAGTCTTTGTTTTTGACTTTGCTACGACAGGCTGTGCAGAGTCACAGGAGGTTTACTTACCCTCCAATGTTTGTAATTGGAGCATCACATGATCCTGTCTCAATGGGATCGTCCTCTTTGGGCAAGTTTTTGACAAAATCTGAATACTGCTGTCCTGGCTCATAAAGTTTGGCATTCTCACACAGGGTCTGGCAATTAACCGGAAGGGATACTACTTGGCTATGCTGTAACTGGAATAGATTCACTGTTGCCTGTAGACAAATGACTTGATTAGTACTTGTAATATCAAATAAAAGAAGATATGCATATAAGTGCAAAACAGCATTGTGTCTTAACATGCTGACTGTGTGAAAACACAGTATGCATTACATAAAATAGAATGTGTGTGCTACAGGAAAGAAATAGACGTTCTGGAGTTTTAAAGAGCGCCTCAAGGATTAACAGTTTGTCACTCAGTAATAATGAATTCATTCATTACCAAGACTACAACTGAGAACACTGGTTACCAGTAAAAGCTCAGAAGCATTGAAGCACCATGTGCTGTGCAATCCCAGCAAAAATGAAGGAGAGCTGAAAGAATGCACTGAAGATTGGCTTCAACATTTAAGGATGCTTATGCTGGAAGCACAATTGATAAAGAGATTGCAGTGCTTTAATCTAAGCACACCATTCATAAATGTAATGTGGTATATCACCTTTTTCAACTTTAGTTCAATCAATAGGATGCTTGAACATACTTTTTACCTATTGTTTTAATTAGGAAATATGTATGTGTTATTTCTTGCATTAAACAGAGCAACATCTGAAATGATAAGTAACATCACATTCTACTTCCTGTCTATAGGAGCATAGTCAAAACAAATCAACAGCCCACCAAGAAACTCTCCTATAATGAGCAGTTCTTTATCTCAAAGCTTAACAGGCTGTAGCTGGGTAAGGGAGGGATTGTATTTGTTTATACAGAGGGCTTCCCGGTGCAATGCAGATTTGTTTTTATGTTGCTCACACAAGCCAAAAACAGCATTTGACTTTCAACTTCATATTTTACCCTGTTAAGGTACAAGAAACAAAAACACACACATTTCCTCATTAAAATAATAGCCAAAAGGTAATGTTCAGTGCAAGTTAAATAAGGGGAGTATACTGATCCTTTAAGAAAAAAATCCCCACTTCCAACAGAGTAATAACCTTAGGTTTTCAATACAATGAAAATATTGATTTAGGTACAAACAAAGTTTTGCAAGTCTGTGTGTAATCAAACCTCTAGATAACTACAATGTAAACAGAGCTTGGCAAACTGCCACTTTAGACACATCCCCTGCCAAGTGTGGTTTAATGAAGTGCTGCACTCAACTCTATCGCATGTCATGGTTTTAACAATGCCATTGGTTTTATTGCTTTAGTAGCAAGGAGTCAGGAAGTGGAAGCTGCTGCTCTAAAATCTACCATTTTCATGTTGTCTGAGAACTTAACTGCCACAGCTCAACCACAAATTACACATTCATTCATGGACATGAATGGGTATTCAAAGTCAAATTTTATTATTTGTTATTTACAGATATCAGGGCTCATTTACGAATATAAAGTGCAGTGAAAAGTGAAAAATTGTGTCCATCCAAATGCAAAAGGTAAAAAGGTACAAAGCATACATAAGGATACTCAGATTAACAGCCTCTTTGAGGATGGGTTCATTCAATTGCTCCCTATGCATGCTACAACATCATATGATAAATCTTATGCTAACTCTGTTCAGGGGCTTTGAGCACTGCCAGGCTGGAAATAAAATCTGAATGCAAAGCACCCCAAAAAAAGGCATACATAAGCATAAACTAACTGAATCAGCAACACTTTCACAGAAATATGGAAAAATAACTATAAATAACACATTCTGCTCTTAAAGGGAAAATATACGGACACAAGCTCATTCAGTAGGGCTTATGTAGAAAATGTGCATAAACATTACATAAACTTCCAAAAACATATTTATTTATTTATTTACGCAGACATGCCTGATCCCATAGATTGAAAGGGAACTATTATAATCACAGGGCAATGGAACAACTCCTTCACCTTGTTCCATTGGGAAGTTTTGAATTTACACACTGGGTGGAAGGCAAAGAGACTTCAAGTCCCAAAATGCATCACTTCAAATGGAACAAGGTAAGGGATGTGTTGGATTATTTTGGCAGTCAATGGGAGAAGTGGGAAGCTGCTCCCTGCAGCACAGACAGATTATCATTCAATCTGTGGAATCGGTTAAGTCTGTAAAAAGAAAATACATTTATATTTATTTTGTGGAAGTTCACACATTTTTTACAGAAACCCAAATAAATAAGCTCATGTGAAAAAAGATGTGTATATTTCCCATATAAAAATGGATGGTTCAATAAATGCTTTGAGAAAACAAAAGAAATCACCAGAAAATATTTACTTACAGCTTTAAGAGTAAGATCACACTGATAAATAAATTCTCGAATTTGAGTTAAAAGATCACTCTTAAAGTTTTCCATAGAATTCCTCCTCTCCTCAGCTTCTGCCATACAAACTTTGTAATATTCTTTAGCTTCTTCTGCCTGCCAAGTGAGAAAAAAAATCACAATCATCTAAAAGCAGTCAGATTCAGACTACGATATACTTAATTGTAGCGGGTGGTGATTACTTGAATGCAGCAAAATATTTTTCAACCCATACACCTTTTGGCTGCAGTGGAAAGGGCTGAGGGTTACACAAAGATTTGTTTCTGGGCAGCAGTCAAGTGAGTGGATCTATAAAGAGGCACATTATGTTTTCATCTCTTGTTTTATGGAAGACAATACAGTTATAGGGATAGTTCATCTTTAAATTACCTTTTCTTATGATGCAGACAGTGATATTTTCTTTGCAATTAGTATAGTATTGGAGGTACAGTCTCAGAAAAAAACAATTCTGGGGCACCCAGCCTGCTGAAGGGCTTTACACACTTCAGATTTTGACATGATCATATTAATTACAATTTGGGCCCCAGACACCCACTACATCCAAAAAGGAGGACAGCGAAGCTCTAAGCAGCTTTAACAGAAAGTTGGCTCAAGCTCACAGCCCTGCTTGCAGTGAATGCATGGCAGCTTCAGCAGGCAGAAAATAAACTAATTTTATTTAAATGCCTAGACTACCATAATTAACAGTTTCTCGCATCATAACATATTCAAGACAGCCTGTGATATAAAAAGCAGGTCTGCATTTTCTTCCTTGCAGTAGTGGCAAATGAAACTATTTGACAAAAACAATGTACGTTTCATGTAAGCACAACATACCTAAGAACAAAAGAGGATTGTGCATTTATAATTATAACTGAAACACGAAGCTAAAGCAAGACCAAAATACCAGAGGTAAGCTAGTTTACCAAGGAAGAGCTGTGATAAAAATTAAATGTACGCTATCACTACAGAGATCATGAAGAGATGTTTTTTTCACATAGAAAAACTTAAATTCTCCTATAATACTTGTCATCGAAAAACGTATACTAAGAGAAATTATACACTTGAGGCCTATTTACCATGCTTTGTAAAACAGCAGAGAAAAAACATCACAGATGATTGGCTGCTCATAGCAACCAACCACCAATTAGACTTTAACAGTCACACAACATGATAAATATGCCCTTTCCCTGAAAACTGCAGGCAACATTTTGGCAGAAATACTTGATGGGGGAAATGCCACCAAGCCTAAGATGAAATGCTGGCTATGACCAGTAATGTACATTGTGACACTGCGACAGTAGAAGGGCAATGGAAGTGCCAGGATTTAACTGCAACCATGTACTGGCCAAGTATTGAATAAGAATAATATCACACTTTGTCTGGCAATTAGACAAAAGACTGGATCAAAAACATGTTAGCATAAGGGTATTCGAAAACAGAAAATAAAGACATGTATAAAACAACAGTGTTTCTTTATAAATAATTCTCCCAATCTCATTTAAAGAAAGAAACCCGTTGTACATAGAATCCTGATTTAAAAAAAAAAAAAACTACAAAACAAAAAATCCGGATGTCTGGTCATTTTCAGATATGGAAAAGTCAACAACAAATGCTACTGCAACTTCCTCCCCCTATAATGATCAGTTTGCCAGTGTATTTCCCCGTTTTTTTCAACTCACACACCATTTCCCATTATTTCTCCTGTAAGTTTCCATTCTTTCTTTTACTTTCTCCTAATGTAGTTATCTCTAATCAGCTCCACCCCCATGCTATCTTATATTTTAAAAACAGCAGACAGAATGCTAAAACCTCTGCTCTGAAGCTTTTCAAGAAACCATGTTACTAAGAATGTAACCATTTATTGTAATAATTACCTTAACATAGCATATGCATTGTATCAAGATATCTATATCAATCAGGTTTCATACAATGTATCTAATCTCACTGCTGTAAATTATTTGTGACAACAGGAAGGGTCAGGTAAATGGCAGCGCTGTGTGTAGACTATTTAATCCTGGTTCTGGCATGCAAATGATGCAGAAATGAACCCAGGTACTGCTTGTGCACAGTGTTTTTTATATATTGATAATATATATATTTTTTTACTTTTCTTGTCCTTTAAAGAAGTTGTTCACCTTCAACACTTTTTTTAGTTGAGTTGTTTTCAGACTGTTCTCCAAAAATAAAGATTTTTTTCAATTACCATTTTTTATTGTTTTTTCCAAAATCTGAGTTTAAAGTTTAATGTCCCAGTCTCTGGTGTTTGAGTCTGGCAGCTCAGTAATTCAGAATCTGAACTGGTACAATTTTGCAACATTGAGTTGATACATTTTTTAGCAGTATCTGTGAAGTATTAGCAACTATTGTATCAATTCTAACAACTGCCTTTAATGAAACTCAGGGATTGTGCTCAGCAGGGCCAAAAATAAGAAATGTATCAATTTAGAACAGTTCACAGGGTCAGCGACCCCCCCCTTCCCAGAGCTGCTTTAGAACGTGAAAAATTACACGTTACACTTAGAAAATAGAAAATAATTGGAAAAAGTCTCTCTTTCTGTTAAACTATCTGAAACCAACCAAAGTGAAAAAGGTGTTGGAAGGTGAACAACAATGAAAAGCTGTGTTGTGGGTAAGTTATTCAAATCATGTAATTGTGCAAAAATACCTTGGAGATAATTTATCAGTGGCAATTTAAATTGCTAGCTGATAATTATATGAATATTTTGCTCATTCAGTTACCTGCGTTATTGCTATTAACCAATAGCAACAACTTTTTTTTTTTGTTAACTTATGTTCTAAAGGACAAAAGTTGGAGAACCAAGTATGTTTCACAGCAGATTTGGGTCCCAATCAAAAGTGCTGACCTTCTGCAAAGCTTCCTCTTCTAGACGTCGTCTCTTTTCCAGCTGTTTGCTACCATCTTTCAGAAGTCCCCCACTTAGGCTGAGCAGGTCCTCCTCTGCCCGAATTGTACTGGACTTTGCTTTCTCATGTTCATCTTGTCGCTGGGCATTTAATAGTTTAGCTTTGCGTAAAGCTGCCTCCAGATCTTGCTGCAAAAAAATAAAATTGTATTGTGGTATAAAAGATTTATATTATTTGTTCTGATTTCCTTAAATACAGCAATGAAAATGGTGAACATGTACAGTATTTATCAGGGCTTTCAAATATGTACCCCTGGTATTATTACATTTGTGCATATCTTCCACAAGGATTCAATGACTCATCTACCAGTGGCGGAAGTAGTAATGGTCAAGCCCCAACCCCACAAAAGAAAAGTTCAAAAAGCAGAAGGGGCAGGCGAGTAGCACTACCATACAGCAAAGCCTGTGGTCCAGATCCCCTGCAAGAGTTGTGGGGTCTGCTGTATGGTAGTTATGCCATTTACCATCTGCCCAGCTTTTTTTGGTTTCCCTATTTTGCTTTGACATTTTTCAGCAATTGTTATGACCTTCCCAATTACCGTTTAAGTTCTGCTCCCTAATTTCCATTTCTTAAAAATGTTCCCATGGTCACAATTTCCCTTTATATTCCTTCTTCTCTCCTTCCTTTTGGCCTTATCCTTGCTTTATGTTTTACTCTTTCACTTTTGTCACCTTTGTCTCTTTATTTTACCATGACCTTGCATATCATCTTTCATTTGGCTTCAGTACAGATGTCCCGTGAAACATGTACGTTTGGAGGTGGAAAGTGTCTACAGCAAATGTCAAGGACCTGGACTTTGGCAATTTGCTTTAGTAATCAGAATAATTTTGCCAGCACAGAGGATGTGGCTAGAATCATGGCCCTTAAACAGAATGCCTAGCTCTAGCTGCACTAGTCCCTGTCAGAGAAAAATACCATAGCCAAAAACACACAAACTATTGAAAATATTAAGGGACATGCTGTGCCAGGGTCTTATATTAAAAAAAGGACATGGGGGACCAGATCTAACATTTAACAATATTATATTCCTATACAGAAATGCTTTCTGGCATTTTCTAGATAATGGATCTTTCCATAATTTGAAGTGCCATTCATTGACACTGCTAAAAACAATTAAACATTTTTTCAAGACTGTTCAGGTATATTTCCCTGTTAAAGTAAGAAGATGTTAAAATAGTATTCACATTCTCAATGAAAACAAACCATTTTTTTCTGCTCTCGCTGCCAAAGATCTTTCATTTCCTTCCTTTGTCTATCAAGCTCTGATCTCCTAGCTTGGAGAGGCTGAAAAATAATTAAAAATAAACAAGTTAACACAAAGCTAAATCAGTGTTGCATTCACAATACATTTATGATCATGCACGCTAATGGAATTTTTGGTTTTCCAACACACTTTGTGAGAGATGTTATTTAAAGTAGTGGACATGGAATTATTAGTTGTGTAAATGATTAAAGTTATTTTACATGAAAATTACAGTTCTATTACAGTCCTTACATGAAATATTATTCTTGTATACATAAGAGGTTATACTTTATTAGTGACTTCAAAGAAGTCAGCTTTGATTACAGAAAGTAACATTAATACCATTGACAAGCTTTTCTCAAAGGCACTTCCAGGCATTCCTATCTGGTACAGGTAATAGTAATAATTTAAAAAAAAGACAATCGAAATGTCATATTGCTAAAAGTTGCAGACCCCAACCTAATAAAAAAACACTGACAACTATTTCTTGGGTTCTGAAGCTGTGAAAAGTCCAGATCTAGCCACTCATCTGCAGTTTTGCCAATTTAGTGATTAGCCTTCATTTTTTTTCCTACAAAAAGGCTGCTGAATGAAACATGTGCAAGATATATTCTGTGTCTATCCGTTTATTGTTCCAACCACAAGCTTTCCCAAAAGGTTAATCTTAACATTACGTCATAGTATTAGAATATTTACCTGGATGAACTTGTTGCTTTGAAGAGCACCGATTGTTTGAAAGCATACTTGGCTGCTCTCAATATCATTCTGAAAAGCTGCTGTGAAGATGGACTGGAATGGCATATATTCCTAAAAATAAATAACATTTAAGTTAATCATTAGTTTAGCAAATTGTACAATACATGCAAAGGCATTATACTATTTGAAATAAAAAAAATATCATGAACATGCTATTGATAGATAGGTAGATAAACAAATACACACAGTTCTAGCATTACAGAAACATAGCCCATTATTTTGTTTTACATTCCAGTTTCATTTGAAAAAAGTTAGTGACCAGTAAGAATTCAGTTGAGCAACACAAAGCCTTTGAACTTTATAGTAAATACACTTACTTACCTGATTATTTACCAATGATTTTGCATTTTCAGCCATTTTTGCAAGATTTCTGGCAGTTTCAATTTCTACGGATTCAAAGAGATCATAATATGAAGTCCATAACATGAAGTACAACAGCACAAGTTAAAGTCAGAATAGAATAAAATTAGTCAGTGTTTCTAGTCACTGACACAGCTATTAATTTAGAAATCACATTATTGACAGTCTATAGAACATGCCTGACAACAGATTTCATTCCAAAGCTCATTAGACACGAAGAGGAGCCACTCACCCACACTAAGCCTTTTCTCTACCCAGGAAAGAATATCCTTGGTGTATTTTGACCAAGCTTTAGCATATGATAGAGCAGATTCAATTCCACTGTCGTAACGCAGAAGCATGTTGTCCACTTCTTCTGCCCTAAGGTGCCCTAAAACAAAATAAGAGTTGAATAAGAAATGTATTTCTCTGCAATGTCCTGCACAGAGATGGAGGCAGTGTCAGCCAACCATGAACGCTGTAGTTACTGTGATCTTGGATTGTTCTTTAATGCTGGATGACACTAAATAGGACGGACAGGGATTTTCAAGAGGGGTCAGAGTCACAAGCAACTAAGATGCTTCTGTTGCCTACCACATGACTACTGCAATGCCTGTGCATGTTGCTGAACCAAATTCTCTTATGCTCTGTACCTAATATAATGTCTAAACCTGTGCAAAAAATACATTTCCTACACTACTGCACTGTGGTCTGTTAATCAATGCATATTCCTTTACTTGACAAAATACATTTGCTGTAAAGCAATCTATGTAATACATAATAGCAATGCCTATACTTCATTGCAAAAAGTCATGTCCATTCAGTGTTTTACCTGGAATATCATCCCTCTCGTGAATTGATCCAGCTGAATCGTCCACAGAAATGTTTTCAAAAGACTAATTGACAAATAAAAGAAACAAATGAGACCGAGAATGTCAGAATTTGCAAATACTTAAAACACAATGTTTTTTTTTATTATTAATAAAAATAATGGTCACATGGACAGGGAAGTAATGGTACCAGTACCAGCAGTTTTAAAGATGGTTTAAACAATGAATTAAGTTTAAAACCTATATTTATGCAGAACAATGTTTATGCCCCTAACAGTACTGTAAACATAAACAAGATTATAAACGGAGCACTTTACAATAAGGGATAGTAGGCTTTTTTGAGTAAAAATAAACTGCTTTAGATTATAAAAAAACTGACTGCAATGCTAAGCACTAAGAGCAGTTTTCAGTCTGCCATTGTCCTGTCACAATCAGAAAAATGTAGTTTCAAGCCTTCGAAGAAAAAAAAAAAAAAAAAAAAAGGAGTGCAGTGGGAAGAATGACTGTACTGTGAGAAGAGCTCTGCAACATACAGAAATACAATAAACTGCAACATAGACCATAGTACATTCACACCAAACACAAAGTAATAGCTACACATCCTAATGTAGGTTCTGTTAAAAAATACAAATGTAAAGAGGATTACATAAATCAGATATAAAACTGTGTTTATCAATGTACAAATGGAAAGGTATCCAAACTTTTGCAGATGCCACTATTGTATTTGTTCCTTGTTTTGAAGTTTGTGAAATAAGCATGCAACTTCACCCGTGCATTAACTTTTGTAAATATATTGTTTTTTAACACAATGCTTCCAGCAGTAACTGTTTACTACTTTTCACTACATAATTAACAAAATATGTTAGTTGGCAAGGGCTGACCGAACGTTTGCATTAAACTGCATATATACAGTTAAGACCATGTGCCATAGACCTAAATATTTCATCTTAAATGACCAGAAAAGGTTGTATTTGCAACTCAAATCTGGTGGAAAAAGGATTCTTTTGTACACGGGGAAATATGTCATAGCTAGAAATAGAAGTGAGAAGCACAAAAAGCACAACAAGACCTACCCGACTCCTACGTGATGCATGAAGTCCCAGTGTTGACCCATTGTCTACATCTCCCATAAGGAAGTCTGACACACTGTAACGGAAATAAGCCATGAATAGGGCTTACAAAGGAAACATTCTTGATACACATACAATGTTTCTGTCAAGCTTTGTTACTCATGTAAGCCCAGTATTTGTAATGCTGAACATTCAAGTATCAACCCTCCTCCTGCCTTCTGGTTTCTTAAATGAAATAATCAAATTGCAGCTTGCCTGAAATGTCTTTGGTTACATAAGATATACCTTAGGCATGGGCTTACTGTATGAGGAAAGGGGTTTAACATCAATATGACAATATCAATGCTTCCTAAATAGCTTTATAACTCATCTTGGTAAGCTCTACCCTGTGTCCATGCTTTGAGATGATGCACAGGGTTAGTGGCTTTTGGTAAGAAGCTGTGGATATTACAAAGGTTTCCACTATATTTATGGAGAAACAAACATCTATAAAAACCTCACAGTGCACCTTCGTTACATTGTGTAAAATGTCTTTTTTATTATGGCAGTTACACACTGCAAATCATAAGCAAGTTGTAATACAATTTTGGTTTGACAGGAAGTATTTTGTTAGATTACTTTAAATTTGGACAGCTATAAAATACACACGTCGAATATATATATATATATATATATATATATATATATATATATATATTAGGGATGCACCGAATCCACTATTTTGGATTCGGCCGAACCCCGAATCCATCGCAAAAGATTCAGCTGAATCACGAACCGATACAAGTGAATAGAAAAGACATTGCAATAAAACCACATTTTGCAGAACATAAATAACTGGTTTTGCAATTGAAATTATTTTATTTTCATTTACTTTGTTAATTGCCTATTTGAACTCCACACTGTCTTAAGTTCACAGACCAAAAGCAAAGAAAACGTTGTACTCATTCCACATCCCAAGCGGGGTGGTGGAATGAGGATGTGACCACATAACACTTGTAGGCAACAAAATAGACCATCTGCACTTTTCCATATCAATACATAAGACATTTAGGGTAATTGCACACAAGGAAATCTGCACTACTGCATGTGAGAAATTTCCTGTGCTAGCGCAGGGATCCCAAGGACAACAAATCTCTTTGTGTGCAATTACCACTGAACATTTTGAAAAAACATCGACTTGATTCTATACTGCATGTATGATATCTGTTATCCGGAAACCCGTTATCTGGAAAACCGTTATCCAGAAAGCTCTGAATTACGGAAAGGCCATCTCCCACAGACTCCATTTTATCCAAATAATCCAAATTTGAAAAAAATGGATTTCCTTTTTCTGTGTAATAATAAAACAGTACCTTGTACTGATCCAAACTAAGATATAATGAATCCTTATTGGAAGCAGAACCAGCCAATTGGGTTTATTTAATATTTACATGATTTTATAGTTGACTTAAGGCATGAATGAAGGAAAAATCCGTTATCCGGAAAACCCTAGGTTCGAGCATTCTGGATAACAGGTGCAATATACCTGTTGTAAAAACCAAGAAATAACACAAGAACACAGTAGATGAGGCTGAAAAAACACACACTTCCATTAAGTTCAACCTTGGGGAGAAAGTTCCACAGCTTCAACCCCTTCCCACATATTAAGATGAAACTAAGCGCTATGGCATCAGTGCAGTTATGGGAGATTTGCTGGCCAAGCAATTAATAGCTCCACAGGCAACAAAATGCTCAGAACTGCACTAAATCGCAATTTCAAACCAAACCATCTTCCTCCATGAAAGTGTGCCTGTAAAATGGATTTTGAGCATTTTATTGCCAGCTTGTGGATTACCACTTATGCCACAGGCCTTAAGGTAATGATATTTATACATTTTTTATTTTATATTCATTTGATGAGAACGTTTCTCATTTTATGCCAATCTATATTTCTTCACTTTCTCATTCTCTTCTGTCTTTCCTTTCTCTCCTTCCCCTGCTGTCCCTATCCAGTAATATATTGATATGGGTCAATGCATAGGATTTTGATATATCAAGCTCAAAGACCCCCAGAAATCCCCATAAAGCAGCCACCCATGCTGGGTATATCTGTTCATACCATTGGTCTAAGCCTACGTGTTATGTATCCACAGACTGCTAGAGAGGGACTTCACAATTATAGCATAAATATTTGCAGGCAACTTATTTGAACTATTTGTTTTTAGATGAAGAACAACATTATACACACAACAAGCCAACAGTGTATAAATATTTTACAACGCCTATGTAAAGATATGTTTTATTTTAAAAAAATCTCTCAGACTTACACGTTGCCAAAGGTGAAGGCTAATGAGTCAATGGATGAAAAGATTTCACCAAATTGCTCCCTCTTGTTCTCCTCATTAATGTTTTTGAAGTTCACAGCTGGAAAGTCAGAGAAAAAAAAAGAATTAATACTGGGTGATCCCTGGAGGTCCTTACCTTTTCTGACAAGTTGATCAAGCATATTACTAGTAACTAAGCTGCCCCTTATCCAACTCAGTGGTCCTAACCTCTGCCTACATGCTGACCAAGTTGTCTGAGACTGAAGGGGCAGGTTTTGTCGCTCAGATTGGGCAGAAGATAGAGTGATCCATTGCTATGACTGGGTCCTGATTACATTGGTACTCAAGCATTACAAAGGATCACACTGCCCCAAACCCAGTGTAGCATCTCTCCTCATAGTTAAGGGACAGGAGAGGTAAGTACCATTTAAGCTGTAGGTTGCTTAGGGGCAGCTTTGTAAACAAATAGAACACTGAGCTGCTTCACTGATCACTAACACTATCAATTTAAAGAATGTGCCAGTATCACTTTAATCTTAATGCTACTAAAATATATTAGTACACAGAGCAAAACATTATGCTTTTCCTGTCCTGCTTCTTACAGATATAGGATCAGTTATCGAGAAAGTTCCAAATTACAGAAAGGCCGTCTCCCATAGGCTTCATTTTAACCAAATAATCAAAATTTTTAAAAATCATTTATTTTTGTAGTGTACATAAACCAAGAGAAGAAAATCATAATTTGTTCAGATTTGATTCCAATTATTTTATTTAGGGTTTCCTTAGTCATAGAAGAAAGAAAGACATTTGGCAAGCAATCGAATCTACATTATTCGGATTACAGTTAGCAAACTAAAAACAACAGCTGCACACCCAGATAAAGAATCTATCCTTCTGGATCACAATGTGATCAAAATGTTCCAAATACTTGAGGACACATTGCAACTAATGCAATCAGAATTATACTATCTGTTTCAATTTGTCACAGACAAGACCTTGACTAAAGTGACTGAGTATGTGATTGTGAAGAACAACTGTCTATGTGAGATTACTGTATATAAGCCACTGGACATTCATGACTGGCATATGATTGTGTGGTTGCTCCCTTGAATTCTATTTAGAAAGGCTGATGACTAAAGCTTTTTATATGCATTTGATTATAAAGCCATTACTCAGCTCTGGTGAAAAAAAACCTGTTTGCTTCAGAAGCACCACTTTATACTAACAATATATAACAATACTTTTATAATACACAAGAGCCATGAATATCCTGTAAAAGATATCCTTAAAAACGGTGCTTAGTGATGTCATCGGTTATAATCTCAGCTTACTGATGTCATTTCTGTCACATGACTCACTGACAAGTGTGTATTATAATAAATAAAGTACCCCCTGTTGCAAAATATGAGGATATTAGAAGTCACCTCAGAGTTCCATGACCTGTATAAAAGCACTCGGCCTTCAGCCTCATGCTTTTATATGGGAATGGAACGCCTATGTACCTTATAATATGCTTATATTTTACCACAGGGGTAATTTATTCACTACATAAATGACCTGCGGTGTAGCCAATTGGAATATGGCAAAATGGCTCATGTACACAATGCAGATAGGCTGTATTAAATACAAGATAAAAAGTGGTTAAATACCAGGAGTAAAATAACACCGATGTTTTAAATGGTTTTTCCACTGAAAACTTTTTTGACATAGTGATAGTACATGTAACAATAATCAATTTGTAAAAGTAATCTTATATGTAGTATTTGCCTGTCTGTTTTAATTTTCTGGGCTCCTGGTTCTGACTTCGGAAACAATGTTGCAAACTGGCTCATTAATAGACCTGGAGGACAACGGATTTCTTTTTCGTTTTAGGAGTCAGACTCAAACAACCAAAAAAAAAAAGACAAATTCAAAAATTTTTAGTAATTTTACAAATGCTCACGTTTATATTTGCTTTCATAATGCAAAAAACAGTTTGTTTGTTTTTTTGGGTGGTGGACTCCTTTATTTTAAAATTGTATGTTTTAGCTATGACAACTACAAAAGCACTTCCACTACAGAAACCAACAGATGACAATTTTCCAGCTGCTGTTACTTTTCCAAGGAAATGTAGAGGTGACAAAAGCGGCTAAAATTCCTGTATTACTTCATACTGGTTAATGTTTAATGTACAGAACCTTCAAACCACCCCAACCGAATATGTACGGTTTGTGGAAAGGCCTGTGATAGTACCTGTAGCACTGATAGTACCATTGCAGTAGCCATTTCAAAAAGACACAAAGTAGACAAAAAGTTTATATATGAATGAAAGTAAAGAGTAATGACCAACAACGGATTAGACAGGTTTCCTATCCTTTGGCTATTGCATGTATTTCTGGAAAAATCAGAAACACAAAAATTCTAAAACATTTTAACAACCACAGAAAATTGCCATTGATTACTTCCTATAATAATCAATTTAAATTGCACGAGTATGGCGAGTAATTATCACTAATGCTTCCTCAGGAATTTTGTGATGCTAATTTTGTACTATGTCATATTTAAGATAGCCATAAACCTGAATATCAGCTTGCCTGGCAAGGTTACCACACAAACGTATCTCTGCACGATTAGGCCAACCAAACAAAGATAGGATCATACTGCAGGCCTATGGTGACTCTTCATCAACAAGCTGAAGAGGTTCTCTGCTAATGAGAGTATCACCCCTGATCAATTGATATCTGGCCAGTTTGAACCCAGATTTTGGTGGGCAGGCGTTCAAAGCCCCAAAACATGGACTGAAAACTGCCAACTTGTTCTGGAGAGATACCACAAATGAGTGAGTACCATAAATACTTTCTTCTAGGGACCACAAAGCACAGAAATACATTTTATGTGTAGTAAAAGCCCCTAAATGTAAGTTGACCCCACAAAACCACATTTTATTCTGGAAATTACACATTGCAGTGAATTCCAAATGGTAAAGATGTTCTATTCTAAATTGCTAGTTAGATGTTTTTATGAAATCTCTCAAAATTTGCACTTTACAGCATTTTATCTGCCACAGGTTCTACTGTAAAAAGATAAAGCACCTCCAACCCTACACTCCCTGCCCTCCCCCAAAAGAAGTATACGATTGTATAAAAAATGTGCCATAATTGCATATTATATGTATTTATATTAAAAACTCCAATAAGAGTGTGTCATTCCATGATATACTATAATTTTGATATTTATTTATTTTTTTTTTTTACAAAATTATATAAAATTAATAGGAATTATATTTATGATTTTTGGCAAATCTACTAGCTGGAAGCAAATATTTAAATTGCCAGCAGTGATGAGCCAAATGCTAAGGGTGCCCAAGGCAATCATTTTCCCCTGAGTGCAGACTACGCCCCCAACATTTTTGCACCCTAGGCATGTGCTTCTTCTTCCTACCCCTAGTTGCAGACCTGATTCACAGTCACATTAAACCAGTCCCTGTGTAATAAACAACTTCATATCAACCTGGGCTGCAGGGAAGAGCCTGTTTTATATAGATATAATCATCTCTATTTAACTCTTTAAATACAAAATATTTGTATATTTGGATCTAGCACTCAGGCACTTCTGGGTAGGCATTTTACTGAGTGCCTCCGACTGTCTATTTAAATAATTAAAGTGAACACACTTTCCAAAAATATTTATACAGATGAGCCCCTTATGCACTTCAGATGGTACCCCAGGGTAAACGATTTATGCAAAACTGTGCATAAAACACTTGTTCTTACTAGGAATATCAGCTGAAGCAGAAAAACACTGAGTTACCTACTAAATACGAACTTGACACCACTATTTTGCAGTGAAAACATACATTAACTTTTGAAAAACTGTAGAAACAGTTAAACCACTTGTCTTTTTTTTCACACGGTTATCATGAGTTAGAGTTCATTTTTTTTTTTTTATTATTAAAAGGAAAAACAGAAAACAGTCAAAAAGGGCTGCCATGATAGCTGATAAACTTTTTCGACATAGTGAAAGTACATGTAACAATAATCAATTTGTAAAAGTAATTGCCTGTCTGTTTTAATTTTCTGGGCTCCTGGTTCGGACTTCGGAAACATGTTGCAAACCGGCTCATTAACAGACCTGGAGGACAACGGATTTCATTTTCGTTTTAGGAGTAAAAATAGGGAAATTTAAAATCACTGAACATGCACACAAAGTTTTACAGGTGAAAATTACACAATTTAACGCAAAACTTTGTATCACAGAAGGGGAGACCTGTGTAACACAATAGACCAAAAGGGAATAACAAAGGCTACTTACCAAAACCGATCCAACAATATTACAAAACTCAAGCAGTATTTAGTCATAGAAGCTGTAATTCCCAAATGCTCCAAGGGCTTCAATGTAATTATGTATTTTATCAGTTGCGAAAAAAAGCTGAAATAAAGCAAAAGTCTCAACAAGCTAACCACGACGATTGGAAAAGCTTGTTAGACTGCTATCTTCCTCTGAAACGTGAAGAATGTATCTATAGTGAATAGTTTTCCTGTCGCAGGAAGGCTTTGTCGTCACAGTTGTGTTATGCCTTTGAACTGCTCAGTGTCAGGGAAAAACATATGCAGCAGGAATGAACGCCAGTGAAAGAATACAAAATAAAATCGTTCTACAGAATAGTCAGGCTTCACAACATTGTATAGAGTATTTTTGATTTAATACTTACCGTATTCATTAAGTGGTACCATAGTTATTCACTATGATGTGGCAGTAGCACAAACCTTGTTTCTATATTCACAACATTGTATGCCTAAAAAGCTGGTTAGTCAATGAGTGCATTGCTACAGTGATTATGCATAGCTCTTTCAAACACACACACGTTTTCCCCAGGACATCCTGACTATACACAATAGCTACAACCAACAATAGACATGACTTCAATGTCAAAATACATAATCATTTCTTACACTGTGCACTACTCTAATAACATTTCAATTAGAGGACACCTACAGAGACTGCACACTGACTACTGAAAATCAGCTACTTGTTAAAAAATACTGCTCCTAGAGGGAAAAAAAGAGTCACCAACCTGTAAATACATGTGCAAGAAATACTGAATCTAAAGGGGAAATAAGTGGACAGCATTATAAGTAACATAATTCTGTGACTGGCTTTTAAAACGACTTCAATTTGCTTGGTCAATCATACAAAGAGACAAGCAGATTGTGAATTTAAGGGGTTGTTCGCCTTTAAATTAACTTTTAGTATGCTGCACAAAATGATATTCTGAGACAATTTGCAATTGGGTTTAATTTTTTATGATTTGTGGTTTTTAAGTTATTTAGCTTTTTTATTCAGCAGCTCTCCAGTTTGCCATTTCAGCAATCTGGTTGCTACAGTTAAAATTACCATAGCAACCATGCATTGATTTGAATAAGTGACTGGAATATGAATAGGAGAGGGCCTGAATAGAATGAGGAGTAATAAAAAAAAGTAGCAACAACAATAAATTTGTAGCCTTACAGAGCATTTGATTGATCAGTGACCCCCATTTTGAAAGAGGCAGAAGAAGAAGGCAAATAATTTAAAGACTATAAAAAATTAATAATGAAGAACAAGTGAAAAGTTGCTTAAAATCAGCCATTCTATAACATACTAAAAGTTAACGTGAAGGTGAACCACCCCTTTAATTGTGACCACTTAAAAACCCCCCAAAAAACCCAGCAGTGGTGGGATGATTCCTCATATGCAAAAAGCAATGTTTGAATGTCATAACAAAACAATGATAAAAAGAGAGGTTGGCCGAGCGCTAATGCGCACAATGACAGTGGGGAAACATGTCACGTTCTCTGCTACACAAACATATACACTATATATACTGACAAAAGTATCCAGACACCTGCCAGACCAAGATCTTATCCAAAAAACATGTCTAAATTAAATTAGTCTTTTACTTTTACCTGATGATAGAACGGCCTCTACTCTTTGGAGAAACCATTTCACTCAAATACTTGAAAATTTGAAAAACTAATTTGTTAGATAGCTGGAATCATATGATGGTGAAATGCTGAATGTCACAGAGCTTTTCAGTATGAACCATTCTACTTCCAGTTGTTTGCTGCTGGAGATGCTGGAGATGAAATGGTCATAACAATACGGCCAAGTCAGTAATTAGTGTGGTTAAATTATCCAGTTTAACTAAGGGCCAGGGCACATGGAGCGTTGGCTCTGCTGATTTTAGTCACTGCTATTTTTGCAGCCTGAGAGAAACGAATCCCTTCCCTTCCCCAGCTTTATTGATTTGCACTGAAAAGTGCAGCTTCCACTTGCATGAAAGTACATGCAGCGGAGCCCGAAAATGCCTACTTTCACGTTTTCAGCCTGATTTCCACTCCCCGTGCCTAAGGAAGCTGCACTGTTCACAGCAATCAATTGAGCTTGGAAAGGAGCAGATCTCTTATTCTGCAGAAAAAACTGAGGCTGAGAGCAGCGGAGACAGTGCTCATGTGCCCTCAGCCTAACAGGAAGATGTGCCTGAATATATGGATCTATACTGTACTATCACTTGTCTAAAGGTGGCCATAGACGAAAAGATACGCTCGTTTGGCGACATCGACATACAAGCCGATCTTTCCCCGATATGCCACTAACGGGCATGGCTATATCGGGGGTAATCTGTACGCCTCGGCCCTATGGCCGAACAATCAGATTACGATGAGAGTGCAATGGGCTCCGGTGGGATCGGTCGGGACAAAATCAAACCTGTCCGATCGACCAAACGACTGATCTCTGCCGGATGAAAACTGTCTGGACTCTCCACACACGGTCTGAAAATCGTACGAATCCTTGATTCATACGATAGGATCTTTGCGTCTATGGCCAGCTTTAGCCAAGCAGACAAACATTTCCATGGTCCTAGAGGAACATTTAGTTTCACTGTGTACTGTACAAACATATATGGATGAAATGACAAAATCACTTTTGATTTCAAACCTGCAGACTAACAAATCAATAAATATTAATGGCACAAGTATGTTTATTTTGTTCTTTTGACATAGATATAGCAAAGATAGTATAAAATTGTACCTAACATCATCAAAAAAAAACTGTCAAGATCTAAACAAGCCAAAAACAGGTGCCAAATGATCAAACTAAATACGCACTCTATATCCAAGAACAACACTAGACTAAGGGCAACGATGAATGCAGTATTTCTTTTGCTGTCTAACCATCTGTAAATGCATGGCCAGGTTAATACAGGTATGGGATCGGTTATTCGGAAACCCGTTATCCAGAAAGCTCAGAAGACCATCTCCTATAGACTTTCATTATAATCAAATTACTTTCATTTTAAAAAAATCATTTCCTTTTTCTCTGTAATAATAAAACAGTACATTGTTCTTGATCCCAACTAAGATATAAATAAGCATTCTATATAAAAGGTCCCATACATGTAATTGAACAACATATCATTACACTATAACCATGCAAGATTTAAGATATCAATAAAAAAACATGATTTTTTTTTTTTTAGAATGGAAACTGGTTGGTCAACATTTTTGGCTTCAAACCAAAAAAACTGAAACAGCAGGGTTTATTTAAAAAAAAAGTAGTTAAGTTAGTACATAATTAAAGGACAACCAAAGGCCAAACAAGCTAGATTTGGGAAGCTTACCTCAGTTTAAACAGAGGAATCAATACAGCAACATTGTGCATTAATACTGCCAATAAGCAAACACTGTGCTAAGGTTTTATTTACCATCTCTTCAAATAAAAATGAAAGAATAGTTTGTACTATACTATTACCTAAGGTTAACCATTCATTAAAAGGGGGATAACACAGCTAGAGGATCAGGAAGAAGGATGCATAAATTATTTGCAAATGTATTATATCACATTCATGCCATTTGTCTCTGGGCTTTCATGATTAGAATTATTCATTTTTGCCACCAGTCCAACCTCCTATGTCTTCCCCCCCAATGGCAGGGGAAGAGAGAAGAACCAGGAGACCATGGAAGTGTAAAAAGAGGGAGACAGAATAGCAATGAAGCAGTGAGGAGGGCAAGTACTAGCTTAGAATTTAGAGGGGTAGAAATGTTCTTAAATTCACTGACCTTTCAATAAAATTCATAACTAGTTATTTGACAGAAACCTATACAGCATTAATGTATACTATAAATCCAACACTAGATTAGTTAACAAATGGAAAAATCCTGCATACTATCACAGCAACCCTATTAATTGGGGGTGTTTTTAACCACACGAACTGTAAATGATGTGGATTGATGTAAAAACTACAGATTAAAAATACATTAAGACATACTAACACTGAAAAGTAAACTTTTTTCTCTGACAACATTTTTTTTTTAATTTGCCATATAAGTATCTGCCCTAACTGCATCTCCAATTAGATTTCTACAGCTTGGCAAGAGGTAACATAGAAGATAAAGCTGAAAAAGACTCATCAAGTTCAACGAATTTGCCTGTGAAACCTGCATAGCCACTAGGTGATTCAGAGGAAGGCAAGGTAAGGCTAAGAAGGTATGGGGATGCAGACTAAAGCTGGCCATAGACGCAAAGATCTGATCGTACGATCGGACTTTCCCATCTCCCGACCTGCCACTAACCATTCCGATCAAATAAAGTAGAAAATAACAGATCAGCCGATGTTCTGCCCCTGACAGCAATCGTACCAAAGTTATGTCTGATCAAAGCTAGTGACAGTCTCCCTCTGAAAATCGTCTGATTGGCAATACATGCAGAGATATTATCGGCAGCCAACAGAAATCTTTTAACCTGTCCGATCAACCAAACGACCAATCTCCGCCAGACAAAAAATGACGGGACTCTCCACATACGGTCCGAAAATCGTACGATCAGATTTTTGCGTCTATAGCCAGCTTAAAGGGATACTGTCATTTTTCAAAACGAATCAGTTAATAGTGCTGCTCCAGCAAAATTCTGCACTGAAATCCATTTCTCAAAAGAGCAAACACATTTTTTTTTATATTCAATTTTGAAATCTGACATGGGGCTAGACATATTGTCAATTTCCCAGCTGCCCCAAGTCACGTGACTTGTGCTCTGATAAAATTCAATCACTCTTTACTGCAAGTTGGAGTGATATCACCCCCCCTCCCTTTCCCCCCCAGCAGCCAAACAAAAGAACAATGGGAAGGTAACCAGATAACAGCTCCCTAACACAAGATAACAGCTGCCTGGTAGATCTAAGAACAACCCTCAATAGTAAAAACCCATGTCCCACTGAGACACATTCAGTTACATTGAGAAGGAAAAACAGCAGCCTGCCAGAAAGCATTTCTCTCCTGAAGTGCAGGCAAGTCACATGACCAGGGGCAGCTGGGAAATTGACAAAATGTCTAGCCCCATGTCAGATTTCAAAATTGAATATAAAAAAAATCTGTTTGTTCTTTTGAGAAATGGATTTCAGTGCAGAAGTCTGCTGGAGTAGCACTATTAACTGATGCGTTTTGAAAAAAACATGTTTTCTGATGACAGGATCCCTTTAAGGACAACCTCAAAGGACTTCGTTCTATTCCAGTGGTTAGAGTTGTCCCTAGTTCACATGTCTTTTTGTGAAATAAATCTATTTGATGATCAAGAAGTTTTGCCACTGAGCAAGACCATAAAGAGCACTGATAATAATGGAGTCAAACTACAGTAAACTGTTGCAAGAATTAGTCATAACATAGCAACCACAAGATCTAGTTCCTTAATTGTTTTTTTATGAAACAGCATCAGGATATGAAAGAGGAAGATTTGTTTTACAAGAAAAACATTTAAGCAGGTATGCAAAAAAATAGACAGCCATGACTGCAATTCTTTGTAAAATACAAAAGGCAAAACAATTGGTATCTTGTTACATCTTATTTAACTAAATTAGATTGTGTACGTTTCTTGATTAGCACGGTTTTTATGTTTCTTGTATATAGCTGTATCCTTAATTAACTTAAGATGCAGAAGTAATACAAGTATGGGACCCGACATCCAGATTTCTCAGGACCTGGGGTTTTCCAGATTATGAATCTTCATACTTTACGTCTACTAGAAAATCACGTTAAACTTAAACAAACCCAATAGGCTAGTTTTGCTTCCTATATCTCAGTTTGGATCAAGTCAGTAGAAGATACTATTTTAATATTACAGAGAAAAAAAAAATAATTTAAAAACTTGGATTATTTGGATAAAATGGAATCTATGGGAGATTGCCATTCTGTAATTTGGAGCTTTTTGGTTAACGGGTTTCCAGATAATGGATTTCATACCTGTACTTGCAAAAAGTCCCAGTTTTAGGAAAGTCATATTGCATGCACTAAATGAACCTTCCATCAAAGACATCTAACAGAGAATCCAACGGGACCTTTGGGTATCCCCCCCAATTGTCACTGCACTACTCCTTCTCCAGCCTGCCCACTCATCTACAATATAGCTGCATTTAGCATGTTATCAGATGCTGTTTTTTCTGCCTCAATAAGAACATTCTAAAGAACTTTTTAAAATGCTTCTTTGTCACTGCTTAGCAATTGTGCCTTTCAAAATGCCCTTACAAACAACTGCAATATAAGCAAATAAAGCAACCAGCCAGATAAAGCCAGCAATTTATTCCACGTTAAACAGAGTACATTTTCTATTGGTTCCACAGTTAATGCACCTATAATAAAATACAAGATTTTTTGATCCTCAAAACAAACAAACAAAAAACCCCTCTGCTTTTTACTGTATAATTTTGTCAGTGGGTAATTATAAAGAGAAAGGCCTGCCTTCACCAATATTATAAATGAACTGCACAAGAAATACTGAAACAGTAAATGCTGTGTCATAACTCCCAACATTTTGGAAATAGAATGAGGGACAAAAAGATTTGCCAAGCAGAGTGCGGCGAAGTTTTTACTACGCCCATTTTTTGTGGACACAACCCCTAATTACCATGTCCATTTTACAAAATTTTGTAGGTTATGAAAGTTTGAGCACATTTCTGTGTTTTTTATCTTTTATTACAGTTTTGCTAATGAGGGTGAATTGCCCTTTAAGCTGCAAGTCAGTTTCCCTAAAGAGACCTGCTTATCTTAAATTGTTACAAAAGTATCTATTCTGGGCTCTCTGCCAAAAGCCAATTAAGTTAGAAACATTGTATCTTTATCTGGCTGTTCAGTGCAGGAGGTCAAAGAGATTTCAGTAACAAACTCGGGACTGTGAGCTGTCAAAATTGGGGCTGTCCTGCGAAAAACGGGACAGTTGGGAGATATTCTGAGTCAGGGGTGTCCAAACTTTTGGCTTGCCGGGCCACATTGGAAAAAGAAAAATTGTCTGGGGCCACACATGAAATACACAAACACGCTTGATTTGTAAAAGTAAAGGAAATACACAGAAAAGAACTACAATGCCAGTTGGATGACCAGATGGAGCTATACAATGGAATATGGGACACCTGAATATTAAATAGACTTATTATTATATTATTATTACTAACTGGGCAATGGGCAGAGTACCTCCTCCTCCTATATCCTTTGCGACATGACATTTCCTCGAGAACCAAGCTGGGCCGTATTCATATGCCTCCTGGGCCGCATGTGGCCCTCGGGCCGCAGTTTGGACACCCCTGTTCTGAGTGAAGGAGCCTTAAACTAAAGGTCCCCATAGACGCAAAGATTTTGCTTGCCGAACGACCGATTTTAGCGAAGTCCGACCATGTTATCTGATAAATGGGTTTAAGCCAGCTGCATAATCACACTGCCAGTAAAATTTTCCATTGCTTTGTTGCCACAGCAGTGAATAGCAGTGTTCTGACTGATATCCTACAAGGCGAATATAGTCATAGCAATGTGAGCTTTTGTGATTACCATCCTTCAGTGGCAAAGACCATACAGGAACCAGCAACTGCCATTATCTATAGAGAGGAACAAACACTACTACATGGACAATTAGATGAAGGCAAGTTTGTTATGATTAAAGAATGAAGACATTTTTAGTTGTATTATATGACTTAATATACACAGGACACAATTCTGTTTGATCTATTGTGTTTGTTGGTTACTAAAACATACAAAGCAGCTACTCTGAATACAATGCTATCTTTACCTACCTTTGACTTTAGCAATTACTGTGCCGGCAGCTCCAAGGATATCCACAGAATTAAGGACGTGGTGTTTATTAATGACAGCTTTCAGCACTCGTAACAACTCTCCAAGGCGCTCATGGACCACATGGTGCAAGCTTTCCTGGTTTTCTACAAAGGAACAAATAAAAATGGTTAAAAAAACAGAAGTACCATGAACTCAAAAACATCTAAATTATGCAAAATGCAGTAACAGGAAGGTTCAATTTAAAATATCAACATAAAAGACAATGGCAACAGACATGCATTTCCAGTTACAGATATGGGACCAGTTATCCAGAATGCTCAGGAACTGGGGTTTTCCGGATAACGGATGTTTCTGTAATTTGAATCTTCATACCTTAAGTCTAGAAAATCATGTAAACATTAAATAAACCCAACAGGCTGGTTTTGCTTCCAATAAGGATTAATTATATCTTAGTTAGGACCAAGTACAATGTACTGTTTTATTACTACAGAGAAAAGGGAAATCTTTTTTTAGAAACTGGGATTATTTCATTATAATGTAGTCTATGGGAGACACTCTTTCCATAATTCAGAGTTTTCTGATTACGTATTCCATACCTGTATATTGATCAAATGAACAGTTTCTGCAAACTGAAGCAGCTTAAAGGTGGTGGTTCACCTTTAAGGCAACTTTTAGTATTTAATAGAATGGCCAATTTTAAGCAACTTTTCAATTGGTTTTCATTAATTGTTTTT
The DNA here is from genome assembly GCA_038501925.1 of Xenopus petersii. Taxonomy (NCBI): domain Eukaryota; kingdom Metazoa; phylum Chordata; class Amphibia; order Anura; family Pipidae; genus Xenopus; species Xenopus petersii. The sequence continues at coordinate 102,706,620 of CM076678.1, read as the reverse complement.
TATAGTTATTTGCCTTTTTCTTCTGATTCTTTGCAGCTTTCAAATGAGCGTTGCTGACCCCTTCTAAAAAGCGAATGCTCTGTAAGTCTACACATTGTTATTACTACTTTTTTATTTCTCATCTTTCTATTCAGGCCTATCCTAGTCAGGGCCGGATTTACATAGTGGGCACCCCTAGGCCCACTGCTGTTCATTGCCCCAGTTCCCTCCCTTTAATTTGTGCACATTTTCATCTGGACTGGAGCAATGGGGATTGGCGCACAGAAAATTTAAAAAATGATTGTATCTCCTGCTCATCCCCAGCATTTCTGAACCAATTAGGGTGTGGTTCGGCAACATGCCGCCCCCCCTGAAATCCTGCGTCCTAGGCCTGGGCCTTGGTGGCCTTTCCACAAATACGGGCCTGCTCCTATTCATATTCCAGTCTCTTATTCAAATTAATGCATGGTTGCTAGGGTAGTTTGGACCCTAGCTACCAGAGCTGCTGAATAAAAATCCAAATAACTCGAAAACCGTAAATATTAAAAAAAGAAAACCAATTGCAAATATTCAGAATATCACCCTCTACGTCATACTAAAAGTCTCCTTTAAGGGTGATTGCAGATGGGGTGAATTGTCATCCACGGTTAAATCTGTGCCTCATAGGTGAAAAATATCCTGAACAAGCTTTCCGCCAATAAAGTAAATCTCCACTGGTAAAACATAGACCCTACATTTTCTGCAGTCATCCGAAGTTGCCTCACCTCTACTCTTTGTTCTTGTAGCTTAAAAAAATCCCTGTAAGTTGTTAATCACTTTTGGGTTGGCTGGATATACATAATAACAAGGGGCTGATACTCTGGCAAAGTATAATTGCAAAAATCTGGTCTACTCATTTGTGTGTCTGCACTCACAGGCACTGCGTTGGCCTGGGTGCAGACATACACAGCAGTTCTCAGCGTGAAAATACGTAGGTGAGCTACTTTGCACGGAGATCAGCCCAATGTTGAACTACCCAAATGGCCTAGATATTTAACATGGTTAATATGCAGAGCTTTACAGAGATTATACTTAATTTATATCAGTGACTGCCACAGTTAATTTTACAATCAAAGATCCCTATAACAAACACACAGCAGGTTCAGTTTTATTATTTTGGTATGTGGGAGAAAACCACAAACATGCTCATTCAAGAAACACTTGAATGGAAGTGCAGAGCAGGCACACGGTAGCACTGTCTTTAATGTCTGCCATAGACACAAAAGTAACAAATGAGACTTCAATTTATACTAAAGGGGTAGTATAGCACCTTCTTCCAACTTTTTTAACATTTTTTAAACATTTTATTTCTTCAGCTAAACCTGGAAACTCCATACTTCATGATTAGAATGCCAGTACAGAAATAAACAGGATCATGTTATTAAGGCAGATTATTTTCTCTTCCCATCAAACTACTGATTAGAGGATAATAATAACCTAGAGATTTACAGACCCATCAGCAACAAATGTATGTCCGTAAGATTATTGGCTCCAGAGATAAAGGGCTGCTGAAATCATTGGCAAATCCAGAGTCTTCCCCGGGCCCCCAGTTGAACTGAAGGAAAATTCACTGGTTCCAAAGACCAAAGGTGGCACCACACCAACGTACACTTCACTGTGAAAATAGTGATGTTAGTCTTTTCTGCAGCTTCTTGCCCCTGGCAACCCATCCGATCCAGATGAATAGTTTTTGTATTGTTGTTGCTTCCAGAAACGGTTTGGAACTGTTGCTGAAGATTACATGGCTGGGTGCTCCATTTTACAGTCTAGTCTGCAATGGGTGTGGCTCAAGTAGGCAAAGCATTGACGCTACATCTGGGTAACAAGTCCAAGTGTGAAGTGGACACAAATTTGTGTGGATTTCTGACCCTGCTTATAGTAAACGAGGCCCCATGTGCGTTGCGATCTCCAACAAAGTAATACGATTATGAGAAGGTGGCTATGGGGATGAAGCAGAAAACTATATTGATTCACCAAATTAATAATATTGTAGTCAGGGCCACCATCAGGAGGGCACAATCGTCACCTGATGACTTCTATATGTTAAGGGGGGGTCCAGCTGTGCTGCATTTCCTGGATTAGCCGGGCCCCCATGAGTTGCCGAAGTAGGAGCTGAGTTGCGCCAAAGTAGAAGGAAAGTAGTGCCAAGAAAAGGGGCCAGGTTGCGCCAAAGTAGGAGCCAAGTTGCTTCGAAGTAGGAGCCTATGGTTTTTCAATTTGTAGGGGGGTCACGCCACCAATGTTTTTTTTTTTACTTGTAGGGGGGCTCAGTATATGCTATTGCACTGGGCCCTGCGAATTCGAATGTAGTATTTAATGAAATAAAATAGCCGATCATTCCATTCTCAAGAAAAAAAATGTTCATTTTAAGCAGCAGCCACTTCACACATCTGTATAAAAATATATAAGATAAATATAGCAAAATGGGTGCTGTCCAGCACAGAACCTTCATTTTATGTATAATTGTATTATTTTTAATATTTTTTGCTGTGCCAAAGATTTTTCAACTCAAGTGATCCTGTGTAATACTGTAACCAGATTTTCAGAAAATGGTGTAATGGTCACAAGTCTGCCACTTTTCTGTTGTACCCTTGTTTTTATTGACTCACAGGGATAAATGGATGCTTTGAGATGGAACCCATTGAACTGCAGTTAAATAAATAAAAAGTTAAAATAATTAGGATTATGAGACAAGGTTCTTGAAAATCCATAGGGAAATGTTGTAGAATCTGCTACACTATACACTTTTTAGTGGACAGCTAAACAGATTAATTTCAGTTAGATCAACTCACACACAAGAGCAACTTAACCAAATTCAGCAAAGAATCTGGAAGCAGAAAGAGTTCAGAATTCGAACAGGTAAGGTGAAACCTCATGCCAAAGGCTTTTAAGCATTTGCACATAACTAGTTCTTCTGCATTCTGTACAATGCTAACTTATTTACTCACCTATTAAAAGGGAAAATAATGCCTTCATTGCACATAAGAGGTCATTTATGACTGCAAGTATAGTTGTGCTCCCACAATTTTCCCCACAGTGAGTTGACCTTCATTAAAGGTTCCCTTCTCATTCAGGATCAACAGGTGCAGAGCACTTGTGCTAAAGGATTAGGCGTAGACATCACTCACACCGGAAATTACACCAGGCACAGGTCTGTGCAATTGAGTCAGATTTGCAACAAAATGTGTGCTCAGTTGCACTTAGTATTCCAAAGCAGACACCAACCATTGCATCAGGTTCACTGCGTCCTACTTTACCCACACTTTTATCACTTCTAAAGTTTAGCTAACTTAAAGTGGAACTATCGCGAAAACAAAAATTTTCTAATCAATTCAAAATTCGGGAAACATTTCTGAAATAATCAAGTTACTCTTCACAATCCCCCTCTCAGCATCTGTTTCTCTTCATTCTCTCATCATGCAGGAGTTGGGTGTCAGATTTTCATTGACAGCTCACTCAATTAATGGATTCCAGCACAAACAAAACCTAACAAAATAACTGACTTTGGCACAAATTCTGAAAGTAGAGCAGGGGTGCCCAAAAGGTAGGTCAGGATCTACCAGTAGACCTTTAACTGTTGATCAATAGATCTCAAGACACTGTCAACAAACAGCTTGTCTAAATCACCCTCCTTTTTCATTCTTTTCATTCAGATATTTATTATGTTAAGGTTACATAAGAAATAGTTGTTTGTTAAATATAGCAATATACATTTTCCAATAAATCAGTATTTAAAGGGCAACTAAAGTCTAAAATAGAATAATGTTAGAAATGCTGTATTATGTATACTAAATATAAACATGAACTTACTGCACCAGCAGCCTAATAAGACAAATGATTTATGCTTTCAAAGTTGGCGCAGGGGGCTGTCATCTTATAACTTTGTTAGACATTTCTGCAATATCAAGACTCGCACATGCTCAGTGTGGTCTGGGCTTCAGTTGGGAGGTTAAGCTTAGGGATCTTCATAAATTATCAAAACAGCACAAGTCAAATAATATCTGCCATAGAAGCCAATACAACAAGGCTGATTAATAATCATAATATAGAGACTGCACTGCGTCTCTGGATACAAATCTCTACAGGGAATCCAACAATGCTGCTTGAGTTCTGGGAAGTAAGGTGGGGGGGCTCCCCCTGCCATTTGAAAGTATGATCGTTTACCTGCACAGCAGTTGGGGACCATCTGACAATTCCTATCCACAGCAGTAAAAGAAGGGGGAATTGCACTGCATACAGTCAGGTTTATGATAAAAACTGTAGACATCTTTTAATTAAATTATATTGGAGATAGATTTCTTTTTCATTAAAGAAAGTAAAAATGTGATTTTATATTTTTGCCTTTACATGCCCTTTAAGTAACATTTTACATGGGGCAGAATGCTTCAATTTCTATTTGCCTGAAGAAAGAACAAAAACCAAAGGCTTTTCATGATTAAATAAGTAAAAGGATCAATTGAGTAAAATCCCTATTCATTGAACTCACACTGAATAAGGGGGTATACTGCTCCTTTAATGATATAGTAACTTAGTATGCCAATAAATTTTCTGAACATACACAACAAAAACATATTTAGAGATGAAATACTTATGTCTGATTACATTCTCTTTAGCAGTGTAAATCAACAAACAATGGTTTTGTGGTGTTGGCAATGCTAAGTGAAAGCATGTAAATAACAATCCACGGTAGCACTAAACTCAGCACATTTGATTAGGTTAGAACAGAATACCTCTTGTTCTACTTTCCCTTCGTATAAAATGGTATCTACAGGAGAGATAAAGAAACAAAGTATAGCTTTTGTGTAATACAGATAATAGCAAAAAATTCAATAACCTAAGCACCCTGTCTAATGACGATAAAACATAATCTAGCTCCCTTTGAGGTAGGGGATTACGGAAACTCCTGGAAAGATTCTCTTTGCCAGAAATGATAGGCTCCACAGTGGAATTCAATCAATATGAAGAAAACCAGCATCACTTATTCTACAAAAAAAGGAGGTATCCTCATCACCTTACAATATGCAAATGTGAATCCACAAATTAAAGGACCACCACCCCTTTTCCAACAATGAATAGGGCTTGTGCAGAAAAATACTTTTTTCCTTTTGTTTTAATCACCAAAAACCATTAGTACATTGTTATTTATTGAGCTACAGGAAACGGGGCACACGGAAACAGGAGTTACTCCTTGTTTGGTCCTGGCAAGGTAGATAGACTACCAGGGCACAGATAATTTGGAATGTTCTTCATTCATTCAAAAGTGGGTACCACCACATAGCAAAGTGCAGGCTTTGAGTGAACTTTTGGTTTTAGAACGTAACAAAAACAATAGAGCATGAATAGTAGTGACTTCTGCAGAGCAATGTACAAATAAATGCACCTTCTGCACTTCATATGTGTGTCCACTGAAAGGCACAGGATTGGCGTACACAGAGCGCATTTCGTAGTGAATATGTCTTTTTAAAGGGGTTGTTCACCTTTCAATAAATCTAAGTATGATGTATAGCGATATTCTGAGACAATCTGCAATTTGTTTTCAGTTTCTATTATTCATGGTTTTTGAGTTAGCTTTTTATTAAGCAGCTCTCCAGTTTGCAATTACATCAATCTGGTTGCTAGGGTCCAAATTTCCCTAGCGACCATGCACTGAGTGGAATAACAGACTGGAATATGAATAGGAGAGGCCTGACTAGAAAGACAAGTAATAAAAAGTAGCAATAACAATAAATGTGTAGCCTTACAGTGCAGCTGTTATTAGATGGGGTCAGTGACCCCCATTTGAAAGCTGGAAAGAGTCAGGAGAAGGCAAATAATGTAAAACGTATACACATTAAATAATGATGATCAATTGAAAAGTTGCTTAGAATTGGCCATTCAATAACATACTAAAAGGTGAACCATCACTTTAAGAAGAATTTTTCCGCTGTAGTGTGAGCGGATACCCATGCCCACATATAAGAGAAGTCAACATATTGGCTTTTCTCTGCCAGCATATTTCCCCAGCAAAGAAAATCATCCATGTGTCCTAAACCTTCCAGTTTAGAAAGTCAGAGAGATGCAGCTTAAAACAGCAAGCAATTTGAAATCATTTCTGTGACAGTGAATTATCCCTTTAAAATAAGAGCAAAAAAAAAAAAACAAAAAAAAAAAAAAACAACTGGTCTGTAGTCAAAACATATTTCTATGGCAGAGAGGACAGACCTGTTCTAATGCTAACAAGAAGGTCTAAAGGACCAGAAAAAAATATATATGGATATTTCTAAGAAAGGTTTAAACACTTTAGGGGGAATGTAATTAAAAATTGCAAGCAATATTCAAAATGGTGTTTTTGGAAATGTTTAGAGCTGCTTGCAGTGTAAAATCATTCACTGGTGAATATTGCATCCTTTTGGGAGTGGGTACGCATATGAACAAACATTTCCAGGTGATTAAGATGCAAGTCAAAGGTGGTTGACTAAGGGTGCTTTGGTGCTGTATAGTCAAGAAAAAAAAAGTGTCCAATGTGACATTACACTGAAGGTGGCATACACGGTTAATCCACAGTATTCACCTGGATGCTGTGCAGGCAATCAGACAAATACCATGCTATATAAAAAACACATCCCATTGGTCCATTCATTTAGCTGAGAGTCTGAATGACTAGAAATGCATAGACTGAAGAGGAGATGTACAGTAGCTCCTCTTCACATACCTCTCTGTTGATAGATCTGCCGACATTTTGGCAGAAGAAAATTTTAAAGTTTGATGTGACTCTCTGACTTCCCATATATGCCCAAAAAGTGGGGCATTATGGCTGTAATTGTCAGATATGCCTGAACAAACGTGGCCATGTGTGGTTTCAGAGTTCAAATTTAAATTTTTTCATACCTAGATCACGCACCGTTATCTTGTTGATGTCTCTGGGTTTTAAGAAAAATGCTTATGGATATGATAAATGCATGGCCTATTCTCTCCACAAACAATCCACAAAAGAATAATGAAATCAAGCACATTTAACTTACCCTTTATCCATATCAATTAAGATGCAAATTTAGCAAATATTTGACTAAACTAACAGATTAGTCACTGGATAACATTCCCTATACTTGTGGTTTCAGAATTCGCTATACAATGAAATTCATACATTATCTCCTTCCCCCACTAGGAACAAGGAGACCATCACAATGCATCTTTTCATTATCCTATTTCAGTATGCTTTATGCTGCATACCAGAGTTTGTATTTATTAGCCTTCAGATTCCAATCTTATCTAACCTAGACGTGCTCACTCATGCATTTTAATTTCTGGAATAATTTATCTACTCAATTTTTTGCAAAAACAATGCTGCATGCAGTTTGCAGAGGATGATATAAATGTATGTATGCTGCTCATCAGTATTAATTAAAGCAGTCTGCTCTCTCCACTGTAGAAACGGATGTTACTACATTAAGAGACCTAAAACAAACAAATACAAATGTCTGCTTTGTAGGTTCACAACAACATACTGCTCTTACCTAATGTTAGCATACCTTTATTTTCCACCTTGCTTTTTACACAGCATCAAACCAAGCATATTCCAGGTGCCCAAACATGCCCATGCTGCTACTGTTGGCTGTAAATAGGGTTGTCACCCGGCCAGTATTTCACCAGCCAAGCCGGTATAATAACAGCCAGGGCTGGTATTACAAATTTACTGACTTGTCGTGTACTTGCTGGTAAATTTGTAAACCCTATATATTCTGCCTCCAGCCCACCCCTGATTGTGATAACCCAGTGCAGGGTGTTGTGCAACCCCAAGAATCAACACAGAGATGCCATCTTTATTCCCTGTCTACTCCTCCCCCTTCACTTCCCCTTCCTGTGTCCATACCCTTTCTCATAACTCACCCAGTGCTAAGCTGCTAATGAATATTAAAATGAACATTTAACATTCTTTTAGGAATGGATGAAACAACATTACACTAATCTGCAACAATTTTGCTCCCTACATTGCCTCCATGCCGCCCATTACCTCTTTCAACCACTTTTTTCTGGATTGTGCCTCCCCTTTGGAAGCCAACACCACAACTCGACCAGCATTTATGTCATAGTCCTGTACCTGTTGCATCATAGCACCACCCCTTCTTGGTCCTGCTCCCACATCCAAGGCATAGGCTAGTATTGGGCCAACCAAAAGGAGGCAATCCTAGCTGTAAAGTGAAATACACAAATAAATATTCTAGTTTCATTTTTAGGCCAAGAACCAGCAGTTCCTGGCACTTTCATGTGGGTCTCACTGCAGTCTTTGAAAGACAGCAATTTAAGAGAGGCAATTTAGGCTGCTCCTCTGCAGGTTGAAATATGTCAAAAGTGCCTTACACTGTTATGTGCTACATTTGGTTACTGGTCCAATTTGGGCAATATGTAAATACTTTTAAACAAAGACACACACAGTGAAATTTATCACTAAGAATTTCCACAGTTGATGATTCTTTAAAAAAAGAACAAAAAATGTACTGGCCTTCGAAAATTTACCACCCACCTTACCTGAATTTCCCAGTGGTCCCTAGTGCAGACTGACTTGCACCTATGCAATAGAGTAAAATCCTAACTAGGACTAGAAATGCAGATACAGTTGTCTGCAAGAGTTTGGGCACCCCTTGACAAATTACATATTTAGCGAAAAGTAGTAACAGCAATCTTACGCTACAGTTGAATTTTATTTTGTGAACATAGGAACAAAGGAAACCATAAGGGTCCCCACTGAAGGGCAATGCACAAGTTCAAGAAAAACTGTACCCCCATAATGAATACTTTACCAACAAATAATTTAGATTATATTAAGTAGCCTATTCAAGAATATTACCAAGTAGAAATATATACATCAGTACATAGGGATGAATGGACTGTGTTAATGTACGCGTTACCTTGAGGCATGTCCCATGAATGAAAACCTGAAACTTTGGGCTGTCACTCAACAACCATGGGCTCCTCTAAGCAACTAATTGAGGATATGAAAATAAAGCTAATTGTTGCCTCCAAAACACTTACAGTTTCAACTGCCCATAATGTCATTTAGAAATGTCAGTTAAAGGAAAATATGGAAGTCAAGACCCGGAATACCACAACAGTGGTAATTGCACCATTGCACTGTGCAGAGTGCTTGCACAAACATGAACTGAATGGAGTCATCAGGAGGAACTTTATCTGCAACCTCTTCAGAAATGCCTGGGGTTTGCAAAACTGCATCCAGACAAGACAGAGGCCATTTGAAAACAGTTGTGAACTGATGAAATAAAAATTTAATTCTCTGGCCAACTGTTAAACATTGGGTGGATCTATTATGCTTTGGGGCTGTATGGCAGCCAGAGCCACAGGAAACATTGTACGTCTAGAGGAAAAAAATAGATCCACTAAATATCAGTAAATTCTGGATGCCAATGAAAACATTCAGCCAAGAAGATAAAGCTATAAAGTAGATCCGTCTCCTACAAGACAGTGATATTAAGACATACTTCATACTAAGGCAACCATGAGCTACTAGAAAAGTTTTTGTCACCATCCAAAATGACAGGCAGACCTCCACTTAAAATGATCCATTAAGCATTCTGAGCAAAAATTTGCCTATGACACCTCTGTGCGGGTTAAAACAGCATTTCTCTTACATTAAAAAGTAGCAACAGGTGAACCTCATGGTGTATGGATACTGTCAGATGGATACGGTCAGATAGGACAATCTTACTCATGTTATGTTAATTTGGCCAAGTCTGAATCACTCATTTGGTGACCCTGCCAAAAATGTTGGATCACCTTCCAACACATTTTTTTTAGTTAAATTATTCACCAGAAATCAATATTAGAAAAAAAAAAAAGTCTTAAAAGATTAATGTTTCACTTTTCACTAGGAATGAGCCGAATCCACTTTTTTGGATTCGGCCGAACCCCCGAATCCTTCACGAAGGATTCGGCCGAATACCAAACCGAATCCGAACCCTAATTTGCATATACAAATTAGGGGTGGGAAGGGGAAAACATTTTTTACTTCCTTGTTTTCTGACAAAAAGTCACGCAATTCCCCTCCCTGCCCCTAATTTGCATATGCAAATTATGATTCGGATTCGGTTCGGCTGGGCAGAAGGATTCAGCCGAATCCGAATCCTGCTGAAAAAGGCCGAATCCTGGCCGAATACCGAACCGAATCCTGGATTCGGTGCATCCCTACTTTTCACCTTCCTATGTCTTTGTGAATCAGCTCTGGGAGTGGGGGGGGGGGTCGCCGACTCAGTAAACAGTTCTAAATAGATACATTTCCTTTCTTTGGAAACTAATGTAGTAAATGGTAACAGTTGAGAATCTACATCTGGATTACAGAGCTGCCAGACAAACACCAGAGACATGAGCATTAAATGTTAAACTTCACTTTTGGAAAAACGCAAAAAAAAAAACGTGTTTGGAACAATGCCTCTAATGGCAATAAGTATGATAACAAAGCCTATTCTGTAGACTTTATGGTCTAAGATACTATTTGAAGTGTCATTCATAGTAATAGTGTTATGTAAAGGGTTAATTTCTTTCATCAGTAATTAAGACTATTTATATAATAGTGTGTGCCACAGAGTACAAAAAACTAGGGATCATTTACTTGGCGACACTGCAGTTGTGGGCCTGCATATTTGCAACTTTTGTCTACATGCTCTTTCCACTTCCATACAGTTGCACTTGTTGTGCTGCTTTCCCCTGTCTCATGTTCCTAATAAAGCATTGCTGAACCTATGGACAGAGCGGAACCCTGGAGCTACCTCCACCCCCAGTGGCTGCAGGGTTCCCAAAGCAGCATGCATCAATAGGCGCAGCACTCATGCAGGAAACGAATGGTGAGAATGTCACTCTCAACACAAATGCCACAAATGACTTCTACAGGACATGCTGCATATGTGCTGATTTACACATGCAAATTGAGGTTTAGATTTAGGATTCCTGAATTCAGTACATCCCTATATACAATCCCATTATTTTTTTCTAGAAAGACACGTGTAGATGTGCTTGTTGTCTGAGCTCAAGTTAATGGCAAAATTATCCTCATCTGATCATTTGGGCCGTGGGTCACTGAACAGATCAAAAGGGGGGGGGGCATCTATTTATAAGAATATTAGGTTCAACAAATGCCTCAGAGTTTAAATATCCTGAACTCTAAGGCTAGTCAGCTTGTTCTGTTTTCAGAGAAAAATAGCAAGCAATAAATTTCAACTGACCTTTTCTTTACATCCAAAGGACTGAGGTCTGATTAACAGACTGCAGGCTGGAGGTTTGCCTGTTGTCTCCTCTATACAAGCAGCTATATAACCCCTAATTTCCTTGAAATTGCACCCTTGGGCTCCCAGACACATTACTTTAATCCCAGCAACATACCAGGAAAACACATGTCCTAGCAGAAAAGGGTGCCAACGTACTATATTTAGAGCCATTTTGTGAAAATACAGGTCTACACAGAATATTGTGCACCACAACTATTACAGTAACAATATCAAACAATTTTGCCTTGTTACTTTTTTTGGATATGGTTAACGTAAATAGAAATTGCTTGAGCAAAGCTGCAAAGATTAGCCTATTAAAAATGCCTTTCAAGTCATTCAAAGTCATTCAAGTCATTATAACTTGTGTCAGACACAGCCCTCCTTACCAGTACTCCTCTAATAATAGGTAGAAAAGATTAATTTCACATGATGCATCTTCTGACAGTAACGGTACCTGTCTGTCAGTGCACACACAAACACTGGGCAAATTTGTACCCAGGCAGTTACCTATAGCAACCAATCAGATATTTATTATTGTACCTGCAGTTGATTGAAAAAAGCTAATAACTAGTTGCTATGAGACACTGCCCAGGTTCAAGTTTGATTAGTGCTTATAAATATGTCCCATAAGGCAAATTTCTGAGCAAAAATACATGCTTTTGAGCCAAAATTCATTCTGTTGTTTGTACTAACAGGTGGATTCCGTGTCTGCCAGTGCATTTATTATACACTACACCTTAATGATTTTGGAGAAAAAACACTGTGTTAAACACTGGAAAACTGCTAAAACCATTGAAACATTGTACCTTACAATGCCTTACATGTTTTGCGATCAACAGACTTGAGAAAAAGCAGAACAGCATGCAGCACACTGTGGGCATTGAAGTTGATTTATGCTACATTGTTTCTGCAGTCTGGCAAAAAATAAGGCGACTGCTTTCAAATTCCATTTACAATTTATCATCATAGAAATTGTTTAATTTATTTGCTTAGAATTACATTTTCATTACCCTTTTGATCTTGGGGTGCAAGATTTGTCAGTAAACTTGTGGAGCAGCAAAATGGAACCTTGAAAGATGGTATTTGTATTTCACTGCCAGCGATTAGAAGACCATAAACAGCAAGAAAATTAAAGTGACCCCAATACCTGTGAACATTTAGCACTATTAAGATCCTACGACTAAGCAAGATCCATTGTAGAGGGGAATGTTGAAATGTAAGCATCCCTTTTGTTTGTTATAGCATTACTAACTTATATTTAAGACATTCTAAAAGTAAAGTAAACATCTGTAAAGGATTTTACAAAAACATTAAGGGTAAGGCCACAGTGGGCGTTTTGGTCGTCTTCGGAAAACAAATCGGCGCGTGTGATTAGTACTGGCATTTTTTTTCATTTTAGCCGACGCAGAGTGAGGGTAGGCGTTTGGGGGGATTGGTCGCCGCAAAGACGAGGCGATTAGTCGCCAGGTGACCAAATCTCCCCAAAACGCCCAGTGTGGCCTTTATGACCCTTAATGGTGTTGCCACAAAAAAAGCTTGTTGTCTGCAGAGCCATGCCACCAGTCAACCTGTATCTAGATGCAGGACAGACATTTCACTGAATTCCAATTTTGTTACACCATTGACTGACTGGTGTAGCAGCAGCCTGACTAAAACCATAAAGGAGAGAGCCCTAGTATCTGAGGTTTATTGTAAAAGTGACATGATAGTGCTAAATGTCAGGGTCCCTTGTCAAAAGGGACTACGGAAGCAAGATATATGCACGGCTGTCCAAATTCAGGTATGTAATGGTATTTTGAACGGAGTCACACACATGAATTATATGTAGTTGGGCATATAACAACTTAAAGGGGTTGTTCACCTTAAAAATATATTTTAGTATGACGTAGAGTGATATTCTGAGACAAATTGCAATTGGTTTTAATTTTTTATGATTTGTGATTTTTGAGTTATTTAGCTTTTTATCCAGCAGTTCTCCCATTGCACCGATTGGCATAAGAGACTGGAATATGAATATGAGAGGGACTGAATAGAAAGATGAGCAATAACAAAAAATGTGTAGCCTTACAGGGCATTTGTTTTTGGAAGGGGTCAGTGAACCCCATTTGACAGCTGGAAAGAGCCAGAAGAAGAAGGCAAATAATTAGAAACTCTAAAAAAAAATAATAATAAAGACCAATTGAAAAGTTGCTTAGAATTAGCCATTCCATAACATACTAACAGCTAACTTAAAGGTGAACCGCCCCTTTAAAGCTGTTCATAAAGAGGTTGATAAAAGGCTTATTGTATTTTATGGGAAAAACTGCTGGGACATGGTTCCCATTTAGGGGCAGATTTATTAAAGGGTTGCTTTTTCCACTAAAAATTTGTGTTTTCACAGGTATTTTTCAGCAGTAATGGAACTAGGTGGGGACTGGTCCTGGTGCGGGCCCCACCCCCCTCCATGCTGATTTTTTTTTTTTGCGGCTGCAGCCTAGTTTGCAAGGGACAGGGAAGGGCAGCTGCCAAAATATATCCAGTTATTTCAAGCAGTTTAAGTTTATTTCTAGAGGTTATAAAACAAGTCTTTTTTGTGAACACGCCTAGGGCAATGTGATGTACAGAGCCTTCCCCCATATACTGTATTGGAAGTGAACTGACTGTACATCTACTACAAAGCCTCAAACATGAGGAACAAAAGCACAAAGGGGAACTGATGTTTGAGCTTTTTGGGTTTTGCTCAAAAACTCAATCAATTAGAGAGATTTGAGTTTGTTTTCTCTCCAAAAACTTCAAGTTTTCGGATTATTCACCCGACTTACCTGGTTCAAGTTTTTTTACACTCGAGTTTTCTTAAATTAGAAACCATTCAAACTGTGAATTCATTTGCGGTCTAAGAAAGAACAAAGCTCTAAAATTCAACCTTTGATAAATAACTGCCTTAAAGGAGAAGGAAAGGCAAAAGCTATGAACTACCTCACTCAAAAGTTATCATCTAGATGTCTTAAATCGCATTAGTTTTAGCTTACCTATGTGTATATAAAAAGAGTAAATCGTGCATCATGTTCAGTAAAACGCGGCCGCCATCTTGGTAAAGTATAACAGGCTTCCTTTTTCCTCTTGTTCGCTAATGCGCCAAACAAACATTCCCCCTTACCCCAGGTGCGCGTCAGATGAAAGGAAAGCTGCGCCTCTGAAGCATGCGCAATAGAAGCGAATTTGGCCCAATGCGACTCAAGGCTGCCTCGGGCAGCCTAGAGGAAGCTAGAGTAAAATTCAGTGACGTCACTGGAGTCCTGCGGACGCATTATCATTACAGCACGTTTACTACAGCTAGACACCAGGGAGATAGGAATTACTACACTATGTAAGTAATTACTCTACCAGAATTGCCATAGAGCTTTACTTATGTTTTGCCTTTCCTTCTCCTTTAATATTATTGTTGATTATGTCACTGTAAAAGACACAGAAATTACTACCTAGTGTGACTTTAATTGTAAAGGATAATAAAACCCTCCAAATAATATACCCATATTTTAAAGATCAATGTAAGTAGAGGCACATACTGTATTTGGTTCCTACCTGCTGAATTACTTCCCTACAACACACTTTTCTTTTAGCCTCTAATTTCAACAGGCTTGTTACAGACCATAAACGCTCTCTTATCTTAGTACTGGGCCAGATTTGCACATGAGCAGTTGAAGAAGCTTCCAGACTTCTGGGTGTGTGTTAGGCTCTTCCGTGGGTAAAAGGCTAGAGTGAATAACTCTGGAACTACACCTCCCTAAGATGGAGGCCGATGGGATGCTGGTGCCTACAATTCAAGGGCCAGTCACTGAGTGCAGGCATATATTTGAGACATATACATGGGATATTTTAGTTCTTCATAATATGTTTTTGGAGTGCTGAATGGAGGTGCCTGGACATACTCTCAATCAAGTAGCTATGCAAGTATGGGATCTATTACCTGCATACTCATTCAGAAGGTTTACACAAAGATTGTTAAACAAACAATGCTTCATTTCTGACTGATTTATTTTTTTTTGTTTGTGTAAAAGCATTATAAATAATAGATCCCATGTCTGTGAGGATAATTAACCAACCAATCACAATCAAGAAGCTATCATGTCAAGTGCTAAATGCTGCAATTACCATTGACTTCATTCAACATCATGCACCATGATCTCTGCTTACTGCACTCATTCTATGAAATCTAATCCCTGCTCCATTGTCATTTAAGGTTTCTGAGATGGATAGATGTCACTTTACAAAAGGAATGTAATTATTCAACAGAGTACAATACAGAAATAATCACTATAAATAGATTTTCATTTATTCCCTTACACAAAACAGTTATTTTTGGTTATAGTAGTAATTTTCCCAACTCAGCAGTTTTGCAGGGTACAATTTCTTTAATTCCAAAAGGCTACTCTAGTCAGCTACTTTTACTAAAATAGTACTATAATTACGTGTTCTTTGTTCAGTAGACAGACCCATATACTGTGGTAAAAATATGTATATCTGATTATGTCTGTGATTCACTGTATGGCCACCGTCATGGTTTACACTGTGACTGAAATCATACATATGCTATTGTAATAACCAAATTAAAATGTCCTGCACATACAAGGCACATATATGGATGCACATTTGCTAAGCTGAAGCTGCTGAAATTGGCAGATATTGGAAGTATAAAACCACTCTGAGCTAATTAAAATTTGGGGGGGACTTTACATCCTGTGTAAGTGAAATGGATCGATTTCATACAATATATAACAGTCACTATGCCATCTGAAGAATGTTTTGCTTTATCAAAAAAATATAAGAATTCATTTACCCTTTAGGGCAGAGACAAACGTGAAGATTTAGTTGCCCGACAAATCACCTATTCTTCGGGCGACTAATCTCCCAGAAAAGCCTTCCCACCGGCTAGAATCTAAATCGCTGGCGGAACAGCACTCGTTCTTCTGAAGTTGCCCAAAGTTTCCTCATGAGATACAATGTAAGACATGGCAGTGGATTAACAGACCTGAACTAAGGCTTTTGTAACATTGTTTAAAAAGTAACAAGCAAAAATTTCAACAGCAATTGATTTTACAAATAACGTTAAAAGCACTAAAATCAAATAAATGCATATTAAAACATTTATTTTT